>JACSVZ010000002.1:93280875-93623708 GCA_014706295.1 Lycocorax pyrrhopterus obiensis | reverse complement strand
TTTCAGCTGCTAACCAGGAACAAAAGGCAAATAGCCTTAATTTCCTAAACACTCAGCACTATTTGCATCTTCCTGTGCCCCTTAGATAATTAGGCATCACTGCAGAATAAGAAATCCTCACTGTGCTACAGAGATAGCTGTCTGTAAACAGAGCACTTCCATTTGTAAAAAAGTCTTAACAAAAAGACAGATAAGGAGAGGTCTTTATCAGAGTCACACAGAACTTCAGGAAAATCACTGCATAAGGACCAGTCAGAAGAAGATTTCGAGACAGGAAATACCAAAAAAATAGGAAGGAATCTTTTTGGCCAAGTGTAAGAGGAAGACTGAATCTCACATTTGGTTTACTTGTAACTGTTTAAAAATATCTAAATAAACAACCAGCCTCAGTCAGAGTGACACTAGTGTGTACCCACAACCAATGTAGATTTAAATGAAAACAACAATTGTGGATTGTTTTTACAAGGCAAGAGATCAGGATTAAATAAAGAGGTATTGCAGCAACTTTGAGTGCTGCAGAATCTGCAAAGGATCACTCATTTCGGCAAATGCAAAATGGCAAGTTCTTCGCCCACGTACTGATTAACATTTTTCACCTCTGAGCAAAGCTTTACGTTTTTGGCAATGAATAACTGCAAGCAGGACAAATACAAGCAGAACATGCAGAATCTCTTTTTTTCTTTCCATCCTTTCTCTCCTTCCCTTGGAGACTAAGAATTTGGCACTTGAGCACTGGCAGAACACATACTATTTTAAGTAACATGGACAACTGCGACCAGCCACAATGAACGAAATGAATAAATACACAAATAAGTACAGTATTTTTCATCCAAGTTAACTCTACAACTGTCTCAAAACAGAATCAGCTGCTCCCAGAACAGAGACAAAAGCATTCCCAGAGTCAGGAATGGATTTTTTTCTGTCCATACTTCGAGCATTTCTTCCTCTTGGGCCACTTTGTGAGAAGCCTCACTTAGCACTTCTTACACAGAACTGAAATCCCAGATGGAACCCTACTGTAATTTGGGTAATTAATTTTTTTGTCAGAACTACAGTCAGTAATAAATAGAAATTAATAACTCAAGGGACACATTGTCCTGAGAAACCTGTCAAGCTATCTTTTAAATCTTGTAATTAAAGTTTCAAACACTTTCTGTCGTGTAAAAATCTATGCATTCTAAGAATACATAAGTCATTAGCGTATAATTTCATTCATTTACAGACAGCAGTATACTAATTAAAGTCAGCATGAATTTGGAGATGACCTAGTAGATTTTTTGCTTCTTCTTCGTTTACTTTACCTCTGATGGTTATCTTTTATGCTGCTAAGATGCGAATACAGATTCATGCAATTAAAAATAAAGTTTCCTAAACCTGTTTATTTTTACTGAGTTTTCTTGGGATAAAGTTAACTTTCTTCATAGCAGCCTGATAATGCTGTTTCTCTGCATTTGAAAGTGAAACAGTGTTTGTGTCACACCAACATTTTGGCTACTGCTGAACAGTTCTTGCCAAGGCAAGCACCAAGAACCAAGGCTTTCTCTCCAACCTCCCACACACAGGGTAGAAGTTTAGGGGTGGGCAAAAGGCTAGAAGGGGACTCAGCTGGGACAGCTGCCTCCACTGACTAAACCGACATTCCATTCCATACAATACCATGCTTAACAATAAAATCTCAGGGAAATGGATAGGATGCAGGGATGTTCATGATGGCATTTGTCTTCCCAAGAAATCATTACACATATTTGACAGGAGAGGGAGAGAGGGTTAGGGCAGGAGTTTTGCTGCTGGCTGAGGTCAGCCCACCACAATCACTCTTTCTGAATATTTTCTGTAGCTATTATCTATTTGGCCTCCTGTGCATTCACTCACTGCATTCAAATCGCCACTTAAGTGATCCAGCAAGAGCCAATTCACTTCATACCTTCCTCAGTGAAAACAGGCCACCTCTTCTTTCAAGTTGACCTTGGTAACAAAGCAAAGTCATCAAAATCTCAAAACTAAGCAAATAATCTGGAACAAGGAATATATTTAATTTGATACATAGGGTCATAGGATATTCTGTATTGGAAGGGTGAGCCACAAGGATCATCAAAGTTCAACTCCTGGCCCTGCACAGGACAGCCCCAAAAATCACACTATGTGCCTGAGAGTATTGTCCAAATCCTTCTTGAGCTCTGTCGGGCTTGGTGCTGTGACCACTTCCCTGAGGAGCCTTTCTAGCATCCAATCACCCTATGGGTAAAATAAAAATTTTTCCCAAGATCCAATCTAAACCTCCCCAGACTCAGCTTCATGCCATTCCCTGAGGTCCTGTCTTTGGTCACCACAGAGAGATCAGTCTTGCCCCTCTGCTTCCACCTGTGAGGAAGCTGGAGACCACTTTTATCTATATATAGACAAAATGTTTTCCAAATATTGGGCTTTGGGGACTTTTATTTTTAAACAAGTTTTGCATGAGAAAAATCATGTGTTTCTATTGAGGATACCAATATCACCCTGAAATTTTGGTGCAAACTGATCAAATTTTCCTGCTGATCACCAATTGATCAATATATACTAGAAGAGTATGAAGAACTACTGAACAATTTCAGTAGTACTAAACAATTTCAAGGACTACTGAAGAATGTTCTTCTACACAGACAAGGCTTTCACAGTACAACTGTTTAATATTCCAGAAATACCCATGCAGTGATAATTCTGTTTAAACATTTACATAAGTGAAGCTCCTGCTCCATCAGAGCACACTACATTTGGAAACAATTCTTCTCATGTGATAATAGTCTGCTTCTGCCCTATGTCCCTCTGGCCCAGGAACAACCTTTCTGTATTGATAAGGTACCCAGGTAACTAGGTAAGATCTTGAATCCCAGTGCCCAGTCTTGCAATTTTGATAGGCAGACTATAAGGAGGGAGCAACCAATTTCCATCTGTACACAAGCAAACAGGCTGAAGAGCACAGAATGTTCATAACTAAGCAGAATGTGCCAAATATCGAGCTATCATTAGTTGAAGGCAAATCTTCAAATGCTTTGAAATCCCAAGCCTTCTCCCTTAAGAGCTGCAAGTAAGCCATTTTCTCCCAGTTCCACACCAAACCAAACACCGGTGTAAAATCAATGCCTGTGTTTCAATAGCTAGAGTTACAAATACTCACAGAAAGAAGTGGTATTATTATAAAGTCCTTGTGTAAAGCAAATAAGTGGGTCTGAAACTATTTAAACACCAAACATGCAACTATTATGAAGGAAAACTGACAACACAAGAAATGTTTCCTTGAAATTGAAGTGAGGTACTGGAAAAGGAGTAGTGCAAAACAAATGGTTTGATCAGTGTTTGCCATTGTGGCTGAGTTTTTCTTCTCTAACTTCAGGTCTCAAAGCCTAAACAAATAATAACAAAACCTATTTGATGGGTTCCCATCAGAGAAAGACTACAAGAGCTACAGAAATACTTGTGAATAGATTGCCTGTTATTGCCCTCTATCAGTATGTAGCACACCATGCTAAATCCAATGCATGTGAACAATAGAGGGGATTCAACTTCCATGCAAAAAAAAGCAATTCATTATGCTGACTGCAAAACTGTATGGGATGGAGGGGAGCAAGAATCAATGAAAAGCAGGGTTATTTGGACTATATGCACAGATTTAACTGCTGACATAAACATGTACTCTTCAAGTCAGGTGTACAAAAGGCTTCCATGAATCTTTTGAATCCTTTCTTTTAGTGACTAATAACAATAAAACCAACACTGTCTGGCTACATATAGATTACAAAGGAGCAACTACAAACACTAACATTTCAAGAGCAAAGGTTTTCAGTGTTTCTCTACTAGCAAAGAACATGGGAAAATAAAATTACAAAGATCTTCATATAACTGAAATCTATTTCATTTGATGGCAATAGGTTCCGCCTTTACCATATTTTCAACTCTTCCCAGAAGCAAGGAGGGCAGTGGTGGCCTAATGCCTTAAATATGGAACAGAGACAAGTAACAGACACTTGTCTTCTGCATCCATTTATTGCTGCAGTAACGTAATAGATGACACCACAGAAACCATAAAGTTGCAAGATCTCCTCCAGGAAAAACTGCATAATGCCATAAGAAAACTCATTCACAGTATATCATTTACATCACTGTTATTCTTAGAGCCCCCAAATACCACTAGTTCAGGCATGTGCAGAAGTGCATAACTGGACTCTGATTCACCTGGTGAATGGTGGAAAGGGGGTCATAACACCTATATGGTCTTTTCCCAGTGAAAAATATTCTTCATCCTTTAAAAAAATCCTAAAAATAATCCCTTCTCTTCCAGCCTATCTACTCCTGCCTAGACACGGAAAAGAGTTTCAAACTGAAATGTCTGCAGTCTAAATAGCATTTCTCATCTTCCATCCTAGTCTTACAATCTGCAGCAGGGAGATGAAGACAACGAACCAGGAGAGTGTAGACAAAAATCCCAAATTGTGCATTTATCAAATATCACCCCTACTCTTGCCTCGTCTTTCATGTGGAGAATAGTTAAAAGCCCACAGCAATAAAATTACAAGTACTTGCTTGGAAGTATGAGGTGGAGGGGGTAAATATGGCTTCCCTTTTTCTCCTAATGTCTGCCTCTCAAACAGGAACAAGGACTCCTCACTAAGTAGCCGACATTTTGCAAGCAGAGACAAAGAAAGATATTGAAAAGGTTACTTTTGAGGCTGGTGCCTTTTGGAAGAACAAAACCATTACTTGACCAGAAAACTCAGTGTCTCGTTCACATTTCCTAATGTTTTGTATCTAATAGCGAAAAAGCTTCCCTCCCATTAAAATCTGAATAAAACCCTATTAAGCAAACCAGCCCGGGGAAGTGTTTTCAGATTGGCTTCAACTCAACAGAAATACATCAAAAGTGAAGACATGCAGAATAGTGATCTATTGAGAAATTTCCAGTAATAAATAATACAAAAATGCTTTGACTTTGGGGTGTTCCTAGACAAGCAACTGACAAGAACTGACAAATACCTTGTTCAAACCAACAGGATTTCTAGGCTAAGCTAGATCTGGCCTAAACTCTGACTACATCCCTGCTTCTTAGGGTCCTTCTATCTAATCCTTTGCACACTTTAGCTTTGTTGGCTCAGATTTGCTAGCAGTTTGCTGCTTTGTTCTGGTTTTAAGAGACTCTGAAGCTAGAACAAGCACTAATTAGAACATTTCTAGTGAAAGAGGTTAAAGTTTTCATCTGGAAGATATCCAAGACATGGTGGAATTAGTTTCTAGCTAAAGCAGCTGAAATTAAAATCTTGGCCCTTCAAAATTGAAAATGGGCAACTTCTGTGCAATTTTGTTGTGCAGTACCATCAAAACACTCCAGTCTTGTTCTAATGTGGAAAAAAATGACAAAACCTGTAATCCCAAAAAACTGATGAGAACCAAAACTGTTCTCTCTGTTCATTTTTTGTAAAATACTCAAGATGCTCAATACCTCATAGTGTATGAAATTAAACTGCTTTGTTATTACAATTTTGAGGGGGGAAAAAATAAAGGAACCTAGTAAATCATTGCTTAGCCACTTGGTTTTCACTACAAGTACAGAAATTGACAGATACTTTCAACAGCTCTCAAATTTTAAATCCTTAGATAACATTTTGAAGTAGAATCTCCAGGCCTACATTGCTTGATCTCATTCAAAAGCATGGCACCAGCATGTTGTGAGGATGTAGCAGAGGTGGGCTCACACTAGCACACACATGTTCTTATGCTAGAGACATCACCAGACTCGTGTGCTGTAACAAAATAAGAATGAAAGGAAGTATTAACTTGGGACCTTCCTTTGTTTCTTCCTGCTTTACCAAGATACCTTCCTCTAAAATTTGCATAAAACTAATTATGGGCTTTTTGCAGTAAAAGATCTTTTTGAATCAGGTCTTATGGGCTTTGCCATATATCCATTTCTACAGACTCTAAGCCAGGCTCCATATTAGTTCAGTCACCACTTAAACATAATTACCTAACAATCTGGAAAAGTACCAACTATATGCAATAAAGGCATGAGCATAAGAAATATTATTATTTCTAAACATAAATCAAATACCAGTGATAATTCCCCATAGTGCTGAAAGAGTATGCGTAAGGAAAGAATTATATATTCTTTAAAAATTACTGTCCTCATTTATTAAATCCTCCAGATGTATTTCATAGACCTTGTCTGTCCCTAATCATCTTCTTTTATGTTCCTTAATGTAACATTGCCAGATAGTCAAAGTTTCCAGTGGGGACACTCGTGTGCCTTTGTACCTAATGTACCAAACCACATGCCCATCAGAGATTCACAAATCCCATGGAGGTGCTTACATCTGAAAACCAAACTCAAGAGTCTGGAGATCAAAACAAGTAATGAGCGCATACAACAGTGTCTTTGCCACATTAAGTGGTTTTATCATGTTCTTTGATTAAAAAAGAACAGTGAAATCTGACATTGCAGGTATTTTGCAGCACATCACTGATGCCTTTTCCTGGTCTTAAAATCAAGAATCAAACACAGTTAGAAGGGAAAAAGGGGTTTTACCTCAGTATTTATTTTAAGGATCCTTAGGTACGCCACATCCAGGTGGAAAGCCCCGAAATGCACACCGCAATGCACACCCCTGATAGATCGGGTATAACATTATAGGTCTTACTAATTAGCACATCTATCAAAGATTCTCCAATGAGAGGCTCGAGTGAGCCCCCCTCCCCAAGGAACCTTCCCCTGGATGGTTCTATTTTAGTTTAGAAAATGTGTTCTGGAGAGGCCCTTGGTGTCTGGGGCTTTCTGATCCCTAACTGTGAAGCTTCTAAGATGTTAATTCTCCTAGCTTGACAAATAAGTCTAAGAATGTAGGCTAAAAAACAGAATACAAAAGCTATAAAAAGGTATATAAAGGGGTATAAAAGAAAAGGCAAAAAATCATCATGGCATCATCACCTGCAGAAAATGGTTTACAAAGCTGCATTTAGAATAACACCCCAGATTTTGCAACTTTTTTGAATTGATGCTGCATCTGTAAATTCTTTGTAATCTATACACACAGCTAGGCCCATAGACATGAGTAGGAATGGATCCAAATATACCAAGACTTGCAATAAAAAGGCCAAAGACACAACTTCAATTTGACACAGGAAGAAGAAAAAAAAAATCAATAGCACTGCCAATGCCTTGGCCCAGCACGAGTGCAAAGAATTTTTTAATTGGGATCCCCAGGTGCTCTCAAGCAACTGCCCAGGCTGTACATTACAACACAAACTACAGCTCCCCCATAATCTCTGCCAGACTTGGCAAACAGAACAGGAAAGGAGAAAGGATTTTCCCTCCTTATCTCCATATCTGGTGCAACAGGTTAACATACCAATACACTCAATCATCCCCCTCAGACAAACCCATCTCTATTAATAGCCAAGTTTGAAGCTCCACAAAAAGCTGTCATCCTGACCATCACTATGGCTGAAGGGGGACACCTTTGTTTGGGCTGGATATAGGTGATAGAAATCTTACACATTTATTCCATTACTGACTTGTGATATGATGAACACATAGACTACCAGAGTTGAGGTGAGGATTTCACTGTTTTTCACCTCATTTCCCCTCAAACTCTCACCCTCTGAGAACACTGTAACTGCTGACAAGACTTTGTTCTGCAGTTTATACTACACATAGATTGTTCATTAAATACTTGTATATTCTCAGACTTGTGTATTCTCCTGTTTGTAGTTATTGATTTCAGTTCTTCTCCACTACTATTGTCTTCTCACAACTGACTTATTGGTATGAAATATTTTAAACTCATCTGTGTAAAAGAGCCATGGACAAAGCCAACTACATTGCCTTAAATCATTCTGTGATTCTGTAAAGGTTTGATAGTTTTACGTAGTCAGAAATGAATTTTCTGCAAAATAAAACATGAAAAGCGTCCACTATAAGCAATGCTGGGAAAATTAATCTCATTCCACTGAAAAGAACATATTCAAAAGTTAAAAATAAAGTCTTTCAAGAAAAATAATCTAACTGGGGGTACAACTTCCCCCTCTCTTTTGTATTCATGAAGTTTAAACTTTCTCTGTAGGTTTAAATCTCTTCCCACTCGTCTTTTCTTTTTCAGCCAGAAAACCAACAGCACTGAGGTCCCGGTGATGAGGAATGACTCACCAGCAAGTGCTGAGTCACAATCACACCAAATACACTCTTACATCTTGATAGAGTATCAAATTCAATAGCTTTGCTTAGTCACTTGAGCTTGCCCTAATTCCTATGATTCACACAATTTCAAAACTTTGATTTCTGATTTCTTGTTTTTGCTCGCAATATATACAGTTGTATAACCTTTATACAACTCTTAAAGCAGAATTGTTGCAAGCCATCACTAACCTTCAGTCAGATCCCGGGCTTCAGACACAAGGTGTGTCACTTATCAAATCCAAGCGGCCAATACGCCACAGTGCACTTTGGATTAATTTGGAAGTGCTGATCTCCCACTCCTTGCACACCTACAGAGAATTCCAGCTGACATCAGAAGATACATGCATTAGGATTTCATCCTGCCCTGACTCATGCCAGCAAGAACCTACCATCAGCTAAAAGTATGACCTTTCTCTGGGAGGGCTCCTCAGCCTGACAAGGTAAGACACAAGAAGCGAGTGCTCAGCAGTTTATGCAGAGGGCGAGGTATTTGACCATGATTAAACAAGCCAATGTTGGAGTGACAGATTTCCAATTCCTTAGTCATTTCAGTTTGTTACCTTTTGTCCTGTCTGAATGTAGATAAAGCAAAATTACTTTACCCAACTGTTTATCTGTTTATCCAACAACTTTTATATGGAAGAAGCTTAGTTTGGCCTGAATTCAACTAAGGTAATAAATGTATTTCTCTCTGCAGAAATTGACAGCAATGTTTTATCTAATTACTCTTAGCATTTCAGCCATAATCCAGAGAACTTCTCTAAAAGGTTTCAGGCAGGCTAGCATGGGGGGATGAAGGAAACTCATCATGGAGAGAGGGAAAGGCAGACACAGTGAATAGGTTTCTGATGATTACCACATTGCAGTACCTACAGGAGGCAATTATCACTACACTGTTATTTATTCTTCTGTCTTCAGGCACAGTTTTTGTGCTTCCTCACTGTCCATTTCTGCAGCAGCTGCACTTAAAATTGTTGTGCTGGATTAGTGGTTGATAAGCCTGTTAATGCTGAAGGTACTCAGCCAGCTATGTATATTTGGAAAAGTTCCCGTTATGAAAAGATACTGTGAGAAAGGCGGGGGTCATCTCTGGAGATTTCTGGGAATAAAACAGACCACACAAAATCATACACAGTTCACAGAAATCCTACAATAAAGGTTATATATCTTTACCCTTGCTGAAGGAACTACAGCTTTGAAGCTTCTTTGGCCAGCTATTCTAACTTTAACAATAGTCAATAATAGTATGAAGAAAAAAAAAAAGCCAAGTGAAAAAATAAATATTTAACCTTTTGTCATAACAAATGAAGTATAGATCACATGTTCTCCATAGGCTGCAGGTTCCCAAGTCCTCCTCCAGGCATTTACAATGATACTGCATTTTTAAAGAAGCTCACCTTAGTTACAAACTCTTTTCTCTAAAATGTTGTCCTTCTCCATTATATACTCTAATGCAAGTAAATTGAAGCCATATCTCCATCAGTCTAAAGGACTCTGCAAGAAGTGCCTTTCCTACAGGTACCTGAGATTCACAAAACTATCCTGACACCATTGCTCTAGACATCCAAGATCTACCCTTAAAACAGGAAGCAAAGACAGCCACGACAAAATTAATTCTACCTCTGCCTTCCCACCTCTACCTAGGCTGAATTACTGAATGTCTGTATCAGCGTGAGTATGAAGCAGAATGCTTCAAGAGCAGAAATAAGCGATCCACCCCAAACCAAATCATATCTTGGTGTCTTAACACTCACCTGGTTCTGATGCAGGTAGGGGATAAGCTTGAATCCAGACCTCATACTATGGTGGAAAGAATGCTGTGGTGGGTACAGTAAAAGCAACCCTGGCACTTGCATGTCCTTTTAAAATTCCACTTTACTCGAAAAGCTGAAAAAGTTTAGTTCAAACATAACTATCTTGAAGCTTTAGACAGAAAGGAGTCAATTTTTGACATAGTGATTTTGTTTCTGCTGAGAACAATACTTCACCAGGAAAATACCAAGCAACTTTATCAAAAACTACCACCTCCTTTGTGCAGAAATACAAAACACAACCCTGCTCAAAAGATATGTACTTGTATTTCTAATTATCAGCGCCAGCAGCTGTGGGGCAGCCAATACCTCCCTTCTTTTCAGAGCTTTGACATGATGAATGTTGAAGAGCTGCTGCTGATATCAAAACTGACCAGCAGGACCACAGCTGGAGAGAAAAAGAGGCAGAAGATCAGGAAAAAAAGTATTAAATACTTACAGGTATGGCATGCTTTTATATGCCTTATTTATTCAAACTGTAAAAAGACACCTTCTAAAATCCTCAAATCCTGTTTTTAACAGGGCCGCGTGCTCATGCAGCTCAGTGACCTTGGTACACAGTAAAAGCCAATACAGTTACTGAA
The DNA here is from genome assembly GCA_014706295.1 of Lycocorax pyrrhopterus obiensis. NCBI lineage: Eukaryota > Metazoa > Chordata > Aves > Passeriformes > Paradisaeidae > Lycocorax > Lycocorax pyrrhopterus. The sequence continues at coordinate 93,613,110 of JACSVZ010000002.1, read as the reverse complement.
GACTGATTTCAATAACTTTCTGGAAAGGGTCCAAAGCAGCTTCTGCAGTCTCTGCATCAAAGACAACACGGAAAAAGGAAGGCAGAATGTAGCTGCTCTTAAATCTGGTGTAAGACTTGTGCAGTTTTCTGCAACAACTTCATCACAACATATTTTCTATGGGCAGGTGTGCTGGTTCTGGCCAAGACAGGGTTAATTTTTTCCAGTATCCAGGAGGGGACATGGCCAGGATATGGAGATTATTCTGTACCACCTCACATCACTGCCTGGGCGCAGGAAAAAGACTCTCTTCCAGGGAGAAGGGGCTCCTTCCGTGGCACAGGGAGCTGTCCAGTATTGTCTATTATTGGTTGTGTTTTGCATGTGAATCGATTCTTTTCTTGCACCCTCTGTCATTAGTATTCTTCCTGCTACCATTTTTTTTCTTGTCTCATTGCTGTTTCCAGTAAACTGTTCTTATCTCAGCCAATGATCTTTGCCTTTGGGCATCCAACTCTTCTCTCCATCCCAAAGTGGGGAAGGGGAGGGGAAAAGTGGGGAGAACGAGCAGCAGTGTGGTTTTGGTGGGAACACAAAATTGGGGAATACCATTCCTAAACCACAACAGGAGTGTCAGGCAACTACACCCCACCTACTACTCAACAGGGCTCCACTCTGGGGTTAGCAAAGAACTACCACATTTCTATTCTTGCATCAAACAGTGCAATGTTTGCTTAAGTACCATTTTTTCTAATCAATGGAAGAATTTTAGTTCAGAATTGTGGGGCTTTGTCCATTATTGCCAAGGGGAAGTGCTGCAATGCTGGTGTTTTGCTTTTTAAAATGCTCCATTACTAAGTATTTGCTAGTTTAAATATAGTTATCCATTCAGCTACCAAAATATTTTATTCTACCACTGGGCCCATCAAAGAAAAGAAAAAAAAAAAAAACCAACCCACGCCAACCAACACTGGTAATCTATGCAGTAGCCAAGTGTACTATGATATTAGTTTATACACAGAAACAAGGATCTTCTTATTCAGAATGCAAATCTCTTCAATCCTTAAGTGCTCCATCAGGAGTCTTGGACTGCACCTCTCTGCACACAATTTAAGCTGCTTTCTGCAGGATGCCAAATATATTCACAGAGACTAAAACAAATATCAAGGCACAAACAAAACCAGACTTTAACCAATGATTGAACAGAGCCAGTTCAGTCTCGTTAGTGCTAGAAATGCTCTTGATGTCCTTTTCACATCTCATTGGAAACTATTTAAACAATGGCCTTTTCATATCTTTGTTCACACAGATCTTTCTGTGAAATATTTACCCATGACCAAGTGGACTATATTGCTTATTCCTGATTGGTCAAGTAGTGCTTTTTGTGTTCACTGGATGTGCAATGTTTGCAATGAGCTTGAGGTAAGGAAGCTTGTCAAAACTCTAGACAATAAAATCTGGAAAGATCAAAGTTCCCCAGTCTGTTAGCAGGGGGAAAAGAAAATAATAATAAAAAAAATAATAATAATAATAAAAACCCCAAACACCACAGCTTTTTAAGATTTTGGTCCTGGCTCCAGAGCAAAATCCTTCAGGAAGATGCCTAAGTGCACCCTCAGGTCCCTTAAGTGGCCAGCAAGACTTCAGAACAGGTCTGAGAGATGTGACAAATCAAGATTCATTATGATGCTGCAGTCAGACCCCTTACCAGATGTGTCCATCTGAGGAGAAAAGCCACCTACATGGTTACAAACAAGGTCTAAAATCTATAGTTCATTCCATTAAAAACTGCCAGAATCACAGCACTCATCATTATTCCTGAGGGCTTTTTGTACTGAAGTTATTTAAAAAAGCAAACAAAACACAAACAAACACCAACCAAAACAAACACCAAAAATAAAACCCAGAAAACCCCGAATCAAAGAAAATAGCTTAAGGGGTAATTTGTATTCTGAATGAAAGCACAAGTTTAAATGCTGTAAAAAGGAATCCATTTCTTTCTATATGACCTCTCAATGAGTTACCAAGTCTTGTCTTTTTGTCATCAAACATTTCCCTTTCAGGATTTCATGGGGCACATGGAAAAATACTTTTCTCAAGCAGAGACAGAATGATGTCTAACCATGTCAGCTGATTGGCAGAATTCTGACAGATGTCACATACATATTAGCAGGTAGGAGATCGGGATTAGCGGGGAAACAAAAGTCAGGATGTTCTTGTTCGAGTAATTACTAAGAACATCGCAGCCAAAACTAACATTTTTTTTACCTTCCCCAGTTTATCACCTCCTCCCTCAAGTTTCCTGTCAGGAGAGACTCTGCTGCACACTTTGCAAGTTTGCAGTTTGGTTTATTTTACTTACAAGAAGCAAATGCCACACTTAAGGTGATATCACAGAAAAATAGACAAGATGTCTATACTCTCTTATTCTTGAAGTTGTATCTTGATTATGTCCTATGTCCTTTCTCTTGACCTGTTGATATGAGGCAGGGAAGAGTAATCCGTGAAGTAAGCAAGCATTGCTGCAAAATTGAAGTCTTCTCAAAATAGTCGTTGTAACTTCATTTCTGGTTAGACAAGTGTTTTATCAATTACAAGTCCATAGCTTCTTTTCTCCCCTACCTTTTCCAAATAATAATGAATACTAGCTAATTATAAATTGTTACGTCTTGCACAGAAACAAAGATAAACAAATCTTAAATAAAAAGTTGTAAAGATACGCTTAAAGTGCTGTAAGCACAAAGTACCCAAGGCCAGTACTTTCTTCACGACTTTATTCTGCAAGTGTAAGATCACATATAACTTTCATCACATTTGCTAATGCATGCTCATCTTTCCCAACAAAAGTATTTTTGAGATCAGCATTTACTACAAAAATTCAAACATTGCTACATCTTCCAACATGGACTCCATTGTTTCACCTTCCAATAATATTAAAACAACATCCTGCCATCCTTCTTTAGGATAAAATAAGGTAATATTGCTCTTATTTTCTGCAACAATGATAAAATCTTACTTCTTTGATTCTGTGCTTGTTCCCTTTTATGCTCCAGATAACTCATTAAAACTTAACATGTTCTGTCCTCAGTATAAACCTAATAGTCCAACTTTTCTTATTTTCCTACCTTCACCGTAGGTTAAAATATTATGCAGTTAAACTCCTAAATACACTCTAGGCACCACCTAACTCATTTTTACAACAGTGCCAATGAATCCAAGTGCAACCACACTACAAATCCAGAACCCTTCCAAGCCAGGAAATAAGAAGGGTGTTTTTCCACAAACAGTTCTAGACAAGAGGCAAAGGATCCCAAAATTTGGATCTTCACCATTATGAAATAACTTTTTTCCAGCATCAACTTAAAGGTCCTTAAACAACACCCAGAGAGCACTCCAGATTTTTTTTTTTTAAATAATTAAAATTGTCTGCTGAGGAGGAAAGAGAGAAAATCCAGGTACTCCAGGACTAAAAAAACCTAAACAAATAGAAAAAAGCAAACAAAAAAACCCAACAACCAGCAAAAGTGAGTATCTTTTGTAATAGATAAAGTCCCAGATAGATTGAAGCAGTACTCAAATACCTTTCCCAGTACTGAAGACTCAAAAAAACTAAACAAATACAGCCACAAGAAACCAAACCCACAGGGGGGAAAGAAAAATAGATAGCAGCCCACTATTTTACATTTCTTCTAAAATGTTGATATTATAGAGGCATAACACAGGCTCCATATTTCTGGCCCAAGTGGAAACAAGAAATACAAGAAGGAATTTTGAGTTAGGTAGTTTGCATGAAACACCCAACTCAGTTTTGTACATCTTAAAGAACAAGGTATTTAAGTAAATATTGAAAATAAATCTGACAAAAAAATGTTTATGGGCTAATTGCAGTTCTTCTATCACCCTAGAAGGATCCATTGCTGTTTGTGTCACCACATTACTGCTCACAGCACGAAAAGAGCAGCAACTCTTCCAGCCATCACCTAAAGCTGTAGTGGATACATTTTGTAAGTAAGCAGGACAAAATCTCATGTACAGCCAAGTACAGCACCCTGAAAGAAGAGGACTAATGATGACAATTCTGATGACAAGGAGACATCACTGGCAGAAGGAAATGTGCAATCATGTTACTCTCCAGCTGGTCTCTTCAGACCGTGATGCTCCTGGATTTTCTCTTGTGTACAAGGTGACATTGACTTCTCTGATCTAATTGTTCAACCTAAGTAAAAAAGCTGATGGAGTATTTCAGCTTTTCTGTTATCCAGCTTGTTATTGAAGCATTTCAACATGCTTCACTAACATTATATTATTTTTGCTATTCCTGTTTCTTGTTCACCTCTCAGATGTAACTGTTATTCTGGTAAATCTGTTCTGTAACTATAACAAATGGCCCAGTTACAAAAACTCCTACCTTACTGTAGTCAGACAGGGGCAAACCACAGCATCTTACACAGATGTTGCTGTAAACACACCAGTACAGGATGTAAAACATCCATAAAATCATAGAATCATTACAGTTGGAAAAGAACTTTAGGTTCATCGAGTCCAACTGCTAGCCCAGCACTACGAAGTCCACCAGTAAACTATGTCCCCAAGTATCATATCTAGATATTATTTAAATACTTCCAGGGATGGTGTTCTACCACTTTCAATGCTTGACCGATATCCAATCCAAAACTCGCCTGAACAACTACATATTTGAGACTTCTCTAGATAAAGATATCTTTATAACATAACTTTCACATAACTTTCACCTCCAACTTTTACACTGGATTTTCACTTTTCTTCAGCACATCATCCATCAATCAGTTATAGCAGGTAGCAAAAGTCTTTCATCTTACATGGACAAGGTAAGGTAGCAGCAGTCAGTAAGTTTTGGGCAGAAGAAATGGATGTAAAAAACAGGCTTTCATTTTTTTCAAAGGAAAAACCTATGAACTACACTGTGTAAACAAAAACTGACAGAGTTTTCTCATGCCCACAACAGAAACAAAGTGCTGGAATAGTTTCCAGAGACCATCTAGTCTGTCCTAAGGATGGATTATTTATATCTAGAGCAGTATGTACCAAATGGCTAGTTCAACCCACTTACAGAAAGTAACTATTTCACATAATTCAGAATATAATTACACAGTATGAATGACACTGAGAGGAAGGCAGGAAAGCCCCAGGAGAAATGGAGGCTTCAGAGTTAGTCTATCAGGTGATGTTTTAACTCTGGGACAGGACTAATGTTTGCACGTCTGGAGGCTGAAGAGCTGAAAGAGGTGACAGGTATTTTCCATTCAAAAACAGTCCCAAATATTTTTTCTCCTCCAGTGCTGCTCCTCTGTTCTCTAACCTACTCATTGAAAAAACAGAACTTGCCTTTCTGAGGTGACTAAGAGATGCAGTCTGATACTTCTGGCACTCCAGCCCCCTCTTAAGTTTTATCTGGAGTGGGAGGAGCAGCTTGGGATGGTGATAAGGAAGACAAGCAGCAGTAGCAAATTAGGTATAGAAAACTATATGTTCTGCTAAAATACCAAAGTCTATGCACAAAACTTTGTTCAAGGAAAACCAGAAAATGTACTTACTCTAGAAGGACTCCAAATTCTTGTTTTTATTTTTCATTTACACGGAACAACCATAGAAGGCAATATTATCTGAAAATACACAGATCTGAAAGCTACAACTTTCATTTCATGAAGCTTGTAGAGAAAGAGACAGAAAGAAAGAGACAGAAGGAAATGGATTTTCCCTTCTCACAAGATTTTCCCTCATTTTCCCCATCCCAGTCAAAAACTTTACAGCCAGCCAAGCCACCTGGATTTAGATCAGCTCTAACACTGCTACATGCAACAATGAGAGAGGCTTGGATTGTCACAAGAGCTTAGAGATGCACATTAAAACACTGTAGCTTTCCTCACTAGCACATAGATATCATTGCAACAAAAACAGAAAGTGAGACTGGCTTTGGAGAAGAATCAAACCAGTGGAAACATCCCCACATAGGTGGGGCTGCAGATGAACTTTTGTCAGCACCACAAAAGGGGCACTCTCACAGCTGCTAAAGAAAATGGATCTCTCCTCATTTTGTGTCACAGAAAAAGCAGCTGTTGAAAGTCAGCCTATGCCAGTCCAACCCATCTGCTCAGCACTCCCTGCAGAAGCACACACAGTGAAATACAGAGAAGGAAAGCAGGGGATCCACACAGGCCATCCTTTGCACAACAGAGGGTATGAGAGAGACTTCTGTCTCTAGACCACAAAGCAGGTCAGGAATCATTTTGGATCCTTTACTTACAACTATTGTCATACAGGTCACTATGTTCTTACAGAGATTTTGCTGTACATGCAACCCCAGACTAAAGGAAATTCTCAGCAAATAGCACTTATTACATGAGGTCCAGACAGCGTCCAAGCTCAGGAGAGAGCACAGGAAGTGAAAACAGGTTTTTCTGTCATCGCCTTCCCAAGATTATCTGTACCTCTCACCAGGATCAGCAGGACCCTTCATCCACGGTAAGTACTATTTGTGAAAATCCACATAGAGCTCTGGGTCCTGAGCAGCCTCTCCCCCAGCTCCTCCTTTAGGTTCTGCAACCATCCAGCATCTCTCCTGAGGTGTGCAGCAAACATCCATGCAGAATGACCCCACTCTCAGAAGACTCTGAGGAGCCACAGGATGACAGTCCAACCTTCCCTCCAGAAAGCTGACATCAAGTACACTTCTCCAGTGAGACAAACTGAGACGGCTTTCCCTGGAGATGATTCTGAAGACACCACCCCATGCTACAGTGAATGACTTTGCACAAGGTGTCATGTAAGGGGTCCAGAGGCTTAGTTTGCAGATGAATGCACTACTATAAATGCATAATTAGGTCTCCTGTATACACACAGAATTAACTCTTCCCATTGCCAAGTAGCTCAGTCCAATAGCTCCTAAACAACAAACATGATCTTCATGGAGCTGCCTTTCTTTTTCTCTCATTCCTCTCTCAGAAATGCTGGGGTTTCCTCAAATTTTTCTTCTAAAATGCACAAACTATTTTGTAAGCCAAAACCAACATATTTTCCTCTCCCCATCCCCAATGAATTTAGCCTCTATCAGATAAAGAGGACTCTCTGAAAAGAGTCCTATCTTCCAGCCTGAGCAATTAATCATCTTAGTAACAGCAGACTGGAACAAGTCAAAGAATACGCTGCATAAAAGAAAATCCTATATTTTACCATTTTGCCCTTTGGAAAACAAATAAAAAAGCTAAAAAAACAAAATCCAAGCCAAACCAATGAACTCTGAAACAATGCATCTTCAAAGGTTTTCCCAGCTAGCAAAATAGCAAAATGTACTGAATGATTAATAAATGCACGCTGTGACCAGAAGGATGAACTGCTAAAGGCAAGTCACATTTTGTGCACCAATTTCTTAAAAAGCCATGTTGAGTAAGGACATGTTTTGGACCCAATACACTTACATAAGGATACAACTATTGCTTGAATTGATACCAAATATTAAATTATCAAGAACTCCAAGCAGCAACTGAAAAAAACCTCCCACCCTTCAATATTCCTGTTGCACCAGGCAAGCTCACTGAAATAAGCTGTTTGCTAAAAGGCTGTTCAGAGAAGACCATTGTCAGTACTTAATAGCTGATACGGACCATTGAGTAGGCAAAGCATCCATGTTCTGCAGAGTGAAAACTGCTTACCTGGGACAGATCTATTAGGCTGTGCAGCTTCACTGATAGGAATAAAATTATAGGCATGACAGTACCACTGAGGATATTAGTTCATAAGGGAATGAGGCTAAAAGATTACTGTAGCAACTGATAGACTGTTAAGGCCTGGAAAGCCTATTATTTTTTCCATTCCTGATTTCTTAGCATTGTCATTCCAGTGCTAATTACCTAATTAAAGGAGCTGTGTGATATTAACAGCACATCTACTTCTTGTGGTGAGCTGAGAAGACCGAAGATTAAAAACACATGGTCTCTTGCCATCTTTGGAACAATGACAGAGCAACATTTGCAAAAGAAATAAAGTGCTCTTTGTTAAAAAAGTCCCTAAATTCTCCATGAACATCAGGTTCATAACCCGCTGACAAACAGAGCACCTCTGAGTTACCCCCAGCTTCAGAACACCAAGCAAATGGCACTTATAGTGAAACACAAAGTGCAAAAAGAAGAGAAGAGGCAACATTTCACGGGGAAACAGGCAATTCCCCTGTCGTTTCGGGTATCGCATACCACGATTCACAGTGTCAGCACACAAGTGCAAGTTTTTAGTTAGCAACTTGCAAACATCAGTTAGGAAAGTCTTAGGGAGTATACAGTGTTCTCTGCTGGCAGCACGGGACCAGGAATCCTGGAAGCAAGATTATTTCACAGATGTAAAACAGCAGCAGAACTGCTTGGTGCACTGCTTGGACTTTAAACACAACATTCATTAACAGGAGATCTGTGTGAGACAATTCCATGCAGAGGAAGCAGGAAAAGCTTTCTGGTTTGAACATGTCTCTGGCAGTGTGACTGGGTCAAGAAGTGGGTTGACTCTTCTAAAAGCAGTTAAATTTTCTAAAACAACAAAAAAAACATGGATCAGTAGTTTTGCAAGGATTTTATTCCTATCCACTCTGTGCCAAAATGATCAATATCAACTTATTCCTCAAGCTTGGCCTATTCCACTAGTGATACCGAGTGGCTTAATTTTTCGATGTTCAATTAGTGGTATCTTGAAATAATTGATCCTTTTTTGAATAGGCAAAGCAGTAATTGAGCATTTATAGAGAGCAAAGAGTGTAATACAGGTGCCCTGATGCATAAAATTGATGTATACAACTGCTATAATTGCTTTCAAAAACATTGGCCTTAGTGTTCAGAAAAATAAGCAATCCATCAAGAGAGTTGAACACATTCTTTTAGTCAAACTTACAAAAATTCCTCTCACTTTACACTACCATTCCCTTCTGTTCCCAGTCTTCTCTTGCCTTGTCAACAGCCCTTCCAAAACATATAGTCAACACTACGCACAAAGTTATTAAAACAAACAAAATCACAGTACTTGGACAGCTATTGATCCCATCTTTATAATTTTTAGATTGTGCTCAAGAACCGAGAAATGGTTCTCCTTTGATTGTTCCATGGCCAATAGCACGCTTCACAGGCTAAAGGACAGATGCAGGTCATCATAAAATATTTCCTTTAATTTCTTAAATAGTGTGAAATTTTTCGTTGTGCTATCACAAAAACATTAATTTGAGTATATAACTATTTGAATAAATAGTCAAATAATGGCAGAGAACTATACTTTCAGTTTTATACAGACTCAGAGGTATATATTCTGCCTTTATGTATGTCAACTTAAAATTTGAAACCAAACCCTTCCAACAACTTCAGATTAATGACGCTCTTTACCATCAGTAACAAGCTCAGATTCTGGAATACTGACAAAGTTTTAGCTCTTCATAGTGCCCCCTAATATTTTTGAAATATATTGCCGTAGCTGATCCTTCACACCAAATGTTTTCAAGCAAAGCATCTAAAAGCTGCATTAAAAATCTGCAACTTATCCATTTAGCCATGCTGAAGAATGTTTTCAGAGCAATTTTTCACAGTACTCCAAGGAAAATAGCATTTTTCAGACAATATTCTAATTAACCAGAGACTCTTAGTCCTTAAAGTAAGAGGACCTCCAGTTTAAAAGACAACCAAGTTGGAGCACACTGATGTCTTAAAAGGTCCAGCTGCAGGTGACCTTAAAAAGCTCCAAAATATTTTGGCCAAGCATGAAAGACTAGATTTGTCATAGTATTTGTCGGCACTCTATAGGGTAGACAGGATTTAATCTAACAGCATATTCAACCATTGAGCTGAATAGCTGCAAATTTACTTCCAAACTCACTGTTTTGAGCATCATAGCAGTTATAGCTGGCTCTAAATTCTAGAGCTGAGATTACCAGGCTGTAACATACATTGTCACAGAAGAAAATATTAAATCAAACCAAGCAGTTAATTTGTCTCGGGAGGCAAAGACCTTGCTAGAAGTCACAAACCCCAAAATTTCCTCATTCTCGCCGAGGTCTCCGCAGGATAGTTTTTCTATCTGCGCCATCTACTGGCCGGATCCTATAACTATTATCAATCGATTTCCCCCGACATACCAATTTTGATATTTCAGTGATTCTCAGTCATCAAACAACTCTTGAAAGATCACAGACAATTTCTGTGAAGTTCATAAAAAAGCAATATGAAAAGGAAATCTATTTTCAGGCTTAAATCAGCTGTTAGTATGCTTTCACCTCAACTGCAAAAGGGTACCTAAATGAAAGAAAACTGAAATCACATAGTTCTGCTACTAAAATAGTAGCTCTTCCTAACCCTAGCCCCTGTCCTCACCCCAACAAACAAACAAAGAAAAAAAAATGAAAATAATAAAAAAATAGTGCACAGTTAGTGGAAAATATTATCATTTTTATTTTGCTTTTTCATGCATTTAAAGCTGATAAGTCATATTCATACCAAATCAGACAAAATAAAAACAAGCAAATAAATCCTCTGTGTACCATTGAGCTGATAAACATCAACCTGTACATACATGGCATCACTAACACCAGTGACTAATGACTGGAGCTTCCTAGCAGAAACAGATCACTGGTAGGCTTTCCCCAAACAAAACACTATATATTTCCCACTACCTTGCTGATTCTAAAAAAAAAAAAAAAAAAGAATTCCAACTCAATCTGTCTTAAAGCATATAGCAACAAGAACAGCAAAAAGTTTGCAGTTCATCTTCAGGAACAGTCACTGAACACAGTAAGCTGCTGCTTTCATCTTTATCAGGTCATTTACACCCGTATCTGTCCTTGGCTATCTTTTACTGGGCAAAGTCTTCCCTCACTCTTGGCTGCACTGTCCCTGCCGTTCTTCATTGGAAAAAAGAAACCAAAACTCTAGACCAGTTCTCTGCCTGCCTCTCTCTGACACATCACAAGATCTCATCACTTCTACTCGGAAGGGACATTAGTTCAAAAGGGGTAGCTTCAGAAACATAGAGTGCAGCTTCTCAAAACAAAGAAACTCACAGAGAATTTAAGATACATTATTAGAAAGCAATCATACATCTTGCATGTATCTAAGAGCTTGGTTTCTATTTTAAAGAGAGCAAAAGACATGGTTCAGCTGGATATCAGCAACAGAACCATTACATTTTTTGATACTAGAAGAAATACAAGGATCTGTCAATTCAGTGAAACACATGGTCATATTTAAAACCTTTGGTAGTCTTCTCTATGTCCTAACTAGAAGCACCCTTAGGCAGTATAAATTAACACAAAATGGCTCTGTCAAGTGCACAAAGACACTTTCCTGTATCTAAAATGAGGGACCTAGAAATACTTTTGAACTTACAGTAGAGATCCACACTGTAACTGTAGAGGTCTGTAAGAGAAAAAGGCCTGGAGGGGGTTCAATGCTCCCTCATCTTTGAGCCTTATTTTTCTTCTGATGAGAAGCACAGAGAAGAGGTACCATATGCTCTGGCCCAGTCTTTGATCTGGAGTAGTCAGGGTCAGAACACACCACAAGACAAGGCATTGTGCAGTTGCACTGTAGCACAAGGATGTGCAGGGAGGAGAACAGAGTCACACCACCCAGAAAGATCACACAGCTGTTTGCTGGCACACAGGAAATGCTGGATTATGAACGTCAGCGTGCTGCATTGCTTCCTTGCTAGGTACCTAAGGAAAGCTTTGTGAGTATTTTCCTCACTCTCCCACAAAGCATCCATACCAGCAGCTGATCACAGGGACCAGAACTTCGCTCATGTTAAAGGGACAAAACATAACGTTCATATGCAGATACAAAGAGAAGTTAGTCCAGGCCATCCATAAGAGCTCAAATTTTAAAAGGTTTGCATCTTCCTCTGTCATTTTGGCCACTGATCCAAGCAAAATACAAAGTTAGACAAATTACTGGCCCTATTCAGGAAGGCAACATCCATATTCCTCAAGATCTACATTACAAATGCACTGTTTTTACCTCAGAACAAGGGACCAAATAGTCTTCCTACACACACCAATTGCCACTAAATTACCATGAGATCTACTCCAACCCACACAAAAATCTATTTGTATCCTCACTGCAGTTTTGGCAGTACATCAATTACTTTGACAACCTTCACAACTGTAAGAATACGTATAAACCTTGATCCAAAGATTAAATACTGCTTTCATTAGCTTAAAAAAGCACTAGATAAGCAAACCTGCCAGCCATATTAGGACATTTTGCTGTTCTATTATGTTCTAGGGGAATCATCTCCTCCCTTTTATCTCTGTTTTTCTTGTAGTTTGCAGCAATACACCAGAGAATACAAAAAGCCCAAACCCTGCAGTGGCCTTCTGGCGTCAGCCATGCTAACTACTCACTCCAAAAGGCTTTTATTCAAATTTAGCAGCTTGCAAACATTCCCCGTCCATTTGTTAGGTGAAGGTAAAGTGATGATCTCCTGTTCTGAGTAGTTTTAAAAGGCAGATAATTGCAGACAGATAATCACAGGTAAAGCCTGTACCCTATCATCATGCCTGAAGAACACCCTGCTGATCTGTAAAGAGACAGGAATCAGCGTCACAAAGATGCTGCCTTATGAATGTAAAAGGCTCCAGGGGGGAGCAGGAAAGGAGGCACTACGTACCTCTCCATTTTGACTACTAGAGATTATTTCTGATGCGTCTCTAGTTTGAAATACTCAATGACCAAATATGTGTCCTTGCCCCTCCGACCTGTGCAGCTCAGTAATTTGATCCCCTACAAAAAGTAATGCTGCCTTAAGGATTCTCAAAATAATACATGACAAACTACACATCCACTCGTTGACTCTAGGTGCCCCTAGAGTGCAGATCAGTGTTTGGCTTCACAGGTTCTACCCACTGCCACCTTTTCCAAACTTTCCAGAATTACCCCTACTAGAATCAAAGAGGCTGCTCTGCCATGGTCACAGCCCTGCAGCTCTTACTCTCCTGAAAAGATTCTCCTTGCTGTAAGGAGCAGCAAACCTTCAGAGCACAGTGACACACAGCTCTTCAACTCTACCGATTTGGGAACCATTATCTTAAAGGCTGAGGTATGAGTCTTTTCTGTTTTCATCTCTGCTTCTTCACCATCCTGTTGCCCAGGTCTTTCTTTTTGCCTGGGGTCTTCAACAGCCTTCCTGCCTCTCCAGCCTTTCGTGTTGCCAAAGTTCTTCTCCTCTTCAAAGTAGGCTTGCCTAGAGGATATCATAGCTAACTGGAAAGTGACAAAATCAGAGTCAGCCAGAAGGTGAGGATTACAGAAAGTGGAAATTTTCTCTGACATTTTCAAGCAACCTAATTTGGAAGGCAGGCAAATACAGGAATCCAAAATAGCATTAAAAATATCCTCTAGCTTTTCAATGAATTGTGCAGGATTTTAGAAACAAACAAATACAATTTTTAAAAATATTTTATACCTCTTTCTATTGATATCACATATTGAATACTGTAAAAAAGTTAATTATTGACACTGCAGTAACACTGTTAAATACCACCCAGCAAAACTTTGCAGAAAGTAAATTATCAAAGATTATTTAAGAATAAAAGATAAATGGAATGAAAGAGGGAACAGCAGAAAAGAAGGAAAAATATTTGTGGCAATTCCTGTGATACAGGAGTTATTATACAGTTAAAATAAAGTAGCATTTTCACAATGCAATTACGCCACAGAGTAGGAAAGATTTTGCTAGAAATTCACAGGCTTTGCTTGCTAGGCTTGAGCAGGCAGAAAGAACTTTTATCTCCATGGACCTTGACACAATATTGCTACACAAGATAACACCTTCGAACTTTTTTAATTAGTTCCAAATGCAACTCAGGACCCATTTGGAAATTAGGAACAGGAGGAATTTATTTTTCCCTAAAGTCTTGAAAGAAGAAAACGTAATTTTGTAAAGTTTGTCTCTTCGTACAAGAGACATTAACATCTGCATGCTCTCACCTAACTTCCACTGGTCTCAGGAAGAAGATACTCAGTTTTCCTCCTCATAAAAATCAAGTAATAAGAAAAGTTATAGAAAAGGAAAAAAAATAGTAGTTTAGCTAGACTTAAGTTACACTAAAACATCATCAGTCACTCATTATTCTATATAGATGTTCAGATTATTACAGCACAATGAGCCTTTTGCCAGGGTCTCTGCCATTACGGTTTCATTAGAACCCAACATCCATCCTGGATGTGTTCCTACTCCCAATGAGCATTCTTGTCCATTGGAAGGTGTCCCTACCCATGGCAGGAGCATTGGAACTAGAATATTTTTAAGGTCCTTTCCAATCCAAACCATTCTATGGTTCTATGAAGGATGAAAATAAACATTAACAGCTGCCTCCTTCACTTGCCAGTCCATCAAAATCAGGCAAGGTTCCAAATGGAAAGAGTGGCACAGATATATTGTAGAGCATATGAAAGCACTAAAGACAGCAGGGCAGCTTTACTTTCAATATTTCTTGTACTGTAGGGTCTATTTCCCAATACAGAGGCCTGTTCACAAAATAAAATCCTTAACTTTACAGTTTTTTGAGGGAGTACATAAGTTCCAAAACCTCCCTCCTTGGCTCTTTTTCCTCTCCCTACTAAAGTAAATCAACAGAAATTAACTTAAGGCTAAACTAGTTGGGGGTTAGGGGTGGGGGGTGGAATTCTACTAGATTGCCATTTGCATTCATCTCTAACTTCCTTTGAATACCCATGTATATACTTATATGTGTGTATTTTCCTGTATAGGTGTAATGGTCCAATTTTTGTGAGCACTCCAGAGAAGACTCAATGTTTGTAGCACCTACCACTCACAGAGATCCCAACAACCAGCTAGAGTTTCTAAACAAGCGTTTAGAGTTTCTAAACCAGTTATAAAAACACTACTTCTATACAGAAGTTTTCAAAGTCAGCAATCTAATTTAACACCGTTCCTATCACATTCATGGCTGTCCATGCATGTCTACCATCCTCTTCAGTTACGTAAACACACTAGCAGAAAAGCACCTTCCACTGGGAATATTATAGTAACAGTTCCTTCAATTCTCAGTTTGTACAGAAATTTCGAACTGCCATAGCTGATATATGTTTTCAGTGATAACTAGTGAAAAGCCTTGAGCTCAAAAATCTCCAAAGAAAAAATCTCCTGTGCCCTGTTAAGTGATTTTAAAGCAGAAACAGAATTACTCTCATGAAGTGCAAGCTTTTCCACTTCTAACATGTAGTCTTATGTCCTCCTCCTCCTCCCATCCCCAAGCCTGCTTGCTCTTTGCCATCTTAGCATGTTTTAAATCCAGAGGAATAAAGTAGAAACTCACTTGAGTTATGATCCACAAATGTAATACAAGTGATCCATATCCAGCCTACAAAACCAGACTGGAACAGCAGTTAACAGTAATTTTAAGACTCTCAAAAATTCACATTACAGACTGAGAAGCTTATTTAGCACAGTGGTTTTCCTTTGAGGTTGAAGCAATCTGTCTGCAGGAAGTAACTGTCCTGTCAGGGTACCTCAGCAGCTTAAAATACGCTGAATCTGTGTCAGTTTGTGAAAACTAAAAAATAAAAAAAAATCTGGGAAATTTCTATTGCTTGTGCACCACTAGTCAAGTGTTAAGCCTTTGTAAAACCAGTCTACAGCTTTATTTGTACTAAAGTAGTGCCACAACCAGACACAGCTCTGAGAGGAAGATGACCTACTAACCAGCATCCATCATGGATGACTGTACAAAGTGCCGCCATTAGCAGCCAGTGCAGTGCTCAGCGTGCTCTTGGAGTGTCCCCAGGACATTTCATGTCAGGGCCCAGTACAGAACTGCAGCAGTCTATTGCAACAGCTCTGATTGCACATTATGTTTTGGAGCAATATTATTTTCATGCAGATACCTTTCCCTATCATGCCAGAGAAAGGAAGAATATGATGCAGCAATGGATGCACAAACTCTTCTACAGTAAGAAAGAGCAGATGGAGAGCAGCTTTCCTGATAACAGCTTTCCTGACAACAAGAAACCTGTCTGGGAAAGGCTCTCACAGTAAGTGCAATTTGGCCAATACACCGTAAGTGGCTGTCCTCTCCCAGCTAATCCTGAGACACATCAACCAACAAAAAATTTCCCAGGATTTAGGAAGATGAATGGTAGCAAAGCAAGCATAAGACATATGGTAGTAATTAACCATGGTGAGCAATATCCTTTCCTCTTCACTCATTAAATCATTAATTCAGATATCTTTGCTCAAGGAACAGAAGAAGAGTATAAGCAACATACAAAGCTCTTTTCTGCTAAGAATTGTCAAATTTTAAATAACATATTTGAAATACTGATGATCTTAGAATAATGCAGATCATTGAATTAATTACTAGACATCTGAATGTTTCAGAAGCTATTAAGAGACCAAAAGACTCTTCCACAAATAAGCTTTCAATAAGCTTTGAAACAAGTTCCAAAATCATTAACATGGGAAATTTACTTATGCTCAGTCATTCCAATTCAATTACTCAGAATTCAGGAGCTGCATCAAGAAAAAAAAATTCTCCAGCAGTAAAACTCCACAGCAAAACTCCATGCATGGTTTTGATCTGCATGCTCTACTTGTTTGGATTGCTGGGTGACAAGTACAGCACTTAGGTCTTACAATACAGCAAGTTCTCTAAGTCAGAGTGATGCTCAAAGAGTTTTTCAGTATAAGTCTATGAGTTCCTTAAAAAGCAAATGCAGATAGACATTAATGCCTCCCACTAAGAAAGCACTGGTGTTTTGCAGTCAAAGAAAATCAGCTGCACCACGGAAGATTAATTTTATACACTTGCAGTGCCTTCTGCAGGTATTGTAGATTTGAAACATTGATACTCAGTTGGAAGCAATTTGACAAGTCGTGAGAAGGCAAAAAAGGAGCCATAAACCAAGCACTGTAATCTGTTGATAAAATGGATAATAGCTGCTCTGCTGGATATTAACAAACTTAGCAGCACATTAGCAGATCATCTTTCATCCAAAGGATCTTCAGTCAGCCACAGGCAAACCATAATCCACACCTCTGTATCAAACTATACACACAAATCATACGCGCATATGTGCACACCCCTCTTTCATTAAATTACAACAGCTGAAACAGGCATCAGTACAGCAACGGCTTCATGGCATTAAGCATCAATGGCACTCTTGCATAGTGAATCCGCAGACTTTCTTCAGCAGCAGCCAGATTCCCCCCACGTTCACTCAGCAGGATGAGAGCCTTGCTGTTTAAATGGCTTAGAGTGAGTCAGAAAATAATCTGTCCAGTTACAGTTCTGCTCCAAATATAGCACCAGGCTCATTCCCAAACCTTTCAGCAAGAGATGGGCCAGGTGTCTTCCAAGTCTCATCTGCATCAAAAAGCCATAACTAATTGGTATTTGTCATATTCATTTCATTTCGTTCCAGCTGCAGAGAGAGACAGAGCAAACCAAGGAGACACAGTTCCGCCCACCGGCACCATTCTCTCTGACTTCAGGAGGGCCCTGGTATCTTTATAGATACAGGTGGCTCTGCAAGTCAGTAAAGTAAGGAATTTACTTGCTGTATTATTTCAGCCTTAAAGGTCCAATTTAATCTTACCCATCTAGAACATGGCTATATTCAAGTCTTCTCAGTTCTTTCTGCTAAATTAGATACAATTACTTTCTTGCCCCATAGAAGTATCACAAATGCAGCATTTTAACACTTTAAAAGTCTCCCACACAGCTTTGAACAAATCCAATGAGGTCACGTGTCAGAGCACTTGATTATTTTTTTTTTTTAATTCTCTATTTAAAAGCTTGTGAGTATATTTAGATACTTGGGCAAGAAAAGAACTAATGACATTTGAAAACTGGACTTACCAGAGGAAACACTGAAATGGAAGTCAGTGAACATGACACTGAAAAGAAATATTTTCAAAATCAGATTCCTACAAGTCAGAATTAATGGATGAAATCACCTACAAATAAATGACTAAGCTGTACCCTGAAGCAAGTTCACATCAAGACACCAAGAGGTGGGACTGCATTCTAGGATGAAGAAAAACATTTGCACGTTTTCTGGGTTCTGTAATAGAAATAGACGTATTGAAAACATTTATCAAGTGCAGAACCTAATCAAAGATCTGTTGTCAGACCTTTGCTCTCTGAGCAACCAGAATAAACCAAATGCAGCAACCAAAAAGTAATCTTGAACTCACTTAATTCCAGTTATGTTCTTCTCTTTCTTTTATGACAGTATATCACTGTAAGTTTTCCAAGAAAAATCTTAAGAAAGGACTAGCTGACAAAAATAAAAGACCTTCATTGCTGCAAATCAATCCATAAAACTTATTGAAATCCAAGATCAATGTGTACAGAAGTCTGAACTTTTGCATCTATGAGGACTGAAAATACATAAAAGTAGATAAGGCATAAACTTAGGCACAAAATCAGATAGTTTTACATTCAAATAAGCAAACCCTCTGTAATTTATTGAGACCAGATACAAGAGCTTAAAAAAAAAATCAAACATACTGTTGAGATACAAATAAGATACTCTTTCCCAAACAGCTGAATATCTTTATTATGTGCAGGGGAAAAAAAAAAAGAGGTTAACAGTAAGCAAGTCAGTCAAACTATGCACATACTCTTGAGTAGGGTCTGGGTGATCCAGCATATGACAGCACGCCCCATTCTGTGCACCAGGTCAACAATGGGAAAATAACCCTCTTGCTTATTCTGTCATCATCATGACAGATGCAACCAACACTTGGGAAACCCCAAGGCCAAAGACAGTGCAATACCTAACTATTCTTTTGAGTAAATTTTATGTTCTTCCAATGTTCTCCAGATAATTCATCACTTTGGCTTATATGAAGGATGACTCCCTTGCTTGCCAGGAAATAAAGAGCACACATACTCAATAGGTGACTCGGATGGAATCACAGATACACCAAACAATAAAGGTGGTGGCACACCAGCTAGAGATAGAAAAGCAGTTTCTCGAAGTTTTTGCAACTGAGACACAATAAAAACAAATTTCCCTACACAGACTCATAAAAGCCAGCCCTCCCAACCCTTTTATCTTTTTCCTTTTTAATCACAAGATCAACTTTCAGAAAACTTTCAATTATTGCTTTAATGCTTTGAAGTGAAGTTCAAGGTAAGGCAGTGCAGTGCAAGACTGAACACAATTCAGCATTTACAGGTTTGACGGAATTTAGCACTGCTCAGGGGAGCATTTCACTTCAGCACTGACTAGTGATTCTGAAAGACTGGTAAGATGTCATGATCCAGATCACCACTCAGCCTATGTACCTTGAAATTGCCAAAATGGTATGATCTCTCCTTCTTTACCCTGATTCCAAGTTACTTCTGTGTCCAGAGAGTGATAGGTGGTACCATTCCCTTGCATAAAGGCTAGTGGATGATCTTTGCCCATTGAACCTGGGCAATTCTGCTACACCACTCCACCGGGATGCTGGGACTAGAAATCAGAATTTCTATCATACAAGTGTCACATAGCTCTCAACACCTAACAATCTGTGCCCTTCTCAGCCTTCCAGCTTTCTCTTTTCAATGCACTTCAGACAGCACAGGTACTGAGGAAAGAACTATTTAATAACAAATCTCTCTCAGAGAAAGAAGTTGAATGAGCCCCATTCTCCAAGACCTGCACTGTAGCCACTGAGGCATCCTTGCTCTCTGTGCTCCCCTCTGCTGAAAACTCTTGCCCTAGAAGAAAGTCTTTCACTAGCACTTAATTTACTTGCCTTAGATTATGCTCCACACAAAGGAAAACATCACAAAACCACTCATTAAAAAGAAACAGACAAAAAAGAGATATTTACTTCTGCTCTTCTCACTCTGAAACTCTGCCTCCCTCATTGGGATACTGCCATAGGGGAATGCCATATTATGATACTGAAGCCAATGCAGAATGTCACTTACTCCCTTGGCAGTGACAACTGCAAATGCAAAAAAGGCCAAATCTGTGTTGACATTTTGTGTCCTGTTCACACATTTACACACCTCATTTGCTGAACTCACTGTTTGTATTCTTTCAAAATGAGACTGTAAAGGGCTTGTTTCATTTAGGGAAAACGGAATTAAAACAGAATTACATACAGTTGATTCAAGAGAAAAAAAAGGTAGAAAGAGCCTATTCTCAAAATTTCAAGACTACTTAACTGCTTTTAAATTTCTTGACTCGTCAATTTCCCCTAAGCCTAAGGCAAAACCCATATCAACATTCCTGTCAAGTCATGTATTTTATGAAAGCAAATAGTTACTTAATATCACCTTACCATTTCCCAGGAAAACAGATAAAAAGCCATTTGGTCTCATGGTAGCTCTTAAAGTTAGGTTGTACCCTATACTGGCACTGGAGGTTTTGTAAACTCACATGATGCTGAAATCCTGGCCTGGCCCCTGACAAACTAAAGTTCTAACAGTGTCTCTTTGCCAGAGGCAGAAAGGTCTACATTTTGACCTTGACTGAAGCTGAGCAAGAGATTGAGCCTGTGTATCCCAAATCCCAATCACCAGACTTCTGCTTCCATCTCTATGGCTTGAAATCTCTACTCTTCATGCCTTCTCAATATTACCTGTTAACTCTACTCAGATCAAACCTAACTTCAAGATCTCAGGTATAAATATAGTGTCTTCTATCTCATGGGTGGCTATAAAGAAGATGCCACCATTTTCTCAGATGAGCACAGTGAAAGGAGAAAGACAATAGTCTCTATTTGTGACATTGCACATTACTGCTAGATATAAAAGGGAATAAAGGGTCACAGTGAGCACGGAAAAGCACTGGAACAGATTGCCCTGAGAGGTCTGGGGATCTACATTCTTGAAGCTATTTAAAATTCAGCAGGACAAGGCTGACAACCCTGACTTAACTCTGAAGCTAATTCAGCCCCTGTTTCAAGCAGGGGCTAGATGACCTTCCCTGGTTCCTTACATTAAGTGATACAACCTTATCATTCCATAATTCAAGATTTATGGTCTTTATTTTCAAATATTGGTGCCCAATATTATTCTCTAGATAAAGCTAGACAAGTCATTCTTTTGTGCCAACATGTGCTGAGAATGATTCTACATAGGTCAAGCATGCAGCAGGTAGTAAGAAAACCAAGGTAATTCCCACCCAGGGACTCACATTCTGGTGTGCTCATGAACCAGAGCAATGACAGTAGTGACAGCTGTCACACAAAGAGGTGGAAGAAACAGAGTGATGCCTTATGTCAGGCAAAAACCCTTTATGTAAACAGTTGTTGGAAAATACATCCTGTCATTGTAGCCATAGCTTTGTAGCTGATTTTAAAAGGATTTTTTTCTTTCCCTGCAGATCCATTATCTAAAGCCAGATTGTTTTGGTGCCTTAGGTTTTAACTTTTATATTTTTTAAATTCTGTACTGCTTAGTGTGCAACTTTGAAGCTTCTTGTAGCCTGTTACTTTCTGCTCTCTCATGCTGGTTAGACATAACAAAGCCTCTCCGGACTGCTCTTCAAGGACACCTGGACCATCCTGAGCCCAAGGGGTGTAAACCAAGGAGTCTCCGAAGGGGGGGTAGCTAAGGGGAATTACATCATTAAACTGGGGCTTTAATTGGAGAATTAACCCTGATATGCAAATGAACCAAACCTATAAAAGTGTGAAGAACTCGTGACCTGTCGTCCATCTTGGGGTCCATCTTGGCAATAGCCTCTGGCTCCCCAGGGCGTACCTTGAAGGCCCTTCAAATAAATGCCTACTTTTATTCCTTTACTCTGTCTAGTCTCTGTGTCTAGGAGGCACCTTAAGGCGTCAGTTTCCTCCCATGTCAGCCACTCATTAGTAGCTCACATTTCAGTCATGAGCTATCACACAGAATGTGAAGAACAGCCTGCACAATCTACTCAACCTTCCTATAGGTTTCCACTAACTGCACCTAGCAAACTGTTTTTAACAAGTTCAGCTCCTCAGTACCCCTTGATTTTTGTAATAGAACTTCAAACAATCACTGTTGTTTGAAAGCCAATTAGGGAGTGGGGTGATTCTTAAATTGGTAAAATAAGAATTTAATTATTTCAAGAGCCACAAAAATGGAGAACATAGACTGAATTTAGAAGGTATGGAAAATCTTTGCTGCAAAACGCAGTTCCCACAAGTTCTTCTATCTGTTCTACCCTACCTGGGATGATACTACATGCTTCATATCCCCAGAGTATCATCTGATTTCTTCAAACAAAAGACCTTCTTTTCATTAATTAAAAACAAAGAAGCCAAACTAAACTTATTGTCTAGTTGCAGAGGCTCCATATCTTAAAAAGAGCTATTGGGATACTGTGTCATCATCTAACTAGAGCAATATTCAGGCAAGTGGAAACCATGTCCTGAGGGAATAACAAAATTGCCTGAATAACTCATTTATCTAAGCTGGTAAGAAATATATCTATTAACGGATTTAGTCATCAGAATTAAACATTAATCCAGTGTTTCAGTGAAGTATTAAAAAACACTCTTGAGTTTACATTTGCATGCAGCTAACATTTATCCTATTTAACATAGTACTGGTTCACACTTCCTCTTCATTTTGATGAAGAAAATCATGTTTACTGATAGAAATTTATTTATAAAAATGTATCTCTCTGTATTCCTGCCCACCAGGCCAACTTACTTCTTGTGAAAGTCTAGACAGTTCAATACATTTCTTGTCTCATTAGAGGGTAATGAACACCTAGCAGACACAGCAACCCCTCTTCTTCCACAAAAACTCTTGTGATTGTTTCACAGATTTCTTCCTGTCCTTCCACTGATCAGGAAAATGTTCTGACAGCACTCTACTGGAGAAAAAAGAGACTTACCAGGCCTCTGTAGAAAGAAACATCACTATCAAGAACGTAATGAACAAGCAGGAGACCAGTTTTTTAGCCTCAAGAACAACTGACCATCAAAAGGGAAGCCAAAGCTCCAGTCCATATTCTTAAGATGGTATTGCTCCCCTACTCCCTGGCCCTTGCTGCATTTTGAAGAGCTAACCAAAAATCAGGTGACATTTACCTTGCCCCATGCCCACATTCATAGCAACATGCAGAAGGTTCAAATGAAGAAGAAACAATTGTCCCTCACCTCTGTGCAATAATCCAGGGTAAAGGATGAAGACTGATGTTTAACTCCCTCTTCAGTTGACAAGAATCACACCTTCTCCTGTGTGAGGCAAACAAAGAATAGTACTACAAACTATTTTTCCAATCATTTTGGACATATCAATCCAAATCTGTCCAGACACAACAGGTATAATATGAGACTGAGCTGTTGTGGAAAGAAGACATTTTGCATAAGGTACAGTTGAGCTCCCAGAAGAGCCAGAGGCAAGTAAGATCTTCAGCTTAGGGCAGATCTTGACATGAACAGTTACAAAACAAAGGTAAACTCCCTAGAAAAAACCTGAGTTCAAGTCTGAGAAAGTCAAGATGAACAGAAAAGAAATATGCTTAGAATGTTTTGGGTTCAATACTTGAGAGGAGGTAAAGGAAAGGATTATCTTCTTCCTACTTAAGCATCAAAAAGCCCCATAATTTGGATGACAGATCCCTTTTTCATACATAGTTGCAGAACCAGTAATATTACAGACCAACATGTCCATTTCGTAATAGGCAAAGGCTTCTCAAGAGAAAGTTTATGGTAGCAAGAAGGACAATAATAATAATAATAACTGGATAAGCAATTCCTTATCCAGTCAGGATTAAGAGAGTTCATCACTCAAGTTTGCTGTATTTCTCCACAGATAGGAAAGGGGAAAAAAAAAAACCAAAAAAATCAGCTGCCAGAGCATTGAACACAGCACTGCTTCCCACACCCTTGGACTTGAGAAGGCTTATCCAACAGAACATTCACCAGGCTCCTGACAGACTCAGGAATTTATGTTATCAGTATTTCCACTACCAACTTCTGTTAGCCAAAGAGGTAATAAACAATAAGCATCATATAATTTCCTAAGGCAGAGGGAAAATGAAATCAATACCTATTTCTGTGAAAGTATTATCATTTTTATGGAGAATCAGCTACTGGTGGCCATGAGGTGCTCACCACTGCTGTTCAACAAACAGTGCATTACCCAGTAACACGACAGAGAACAAAGATATTATTCCTAATGACTTCCAATCCTCATTTCCAAGAGCTACTTGTGAATGGCCTATAACGGATAACCAAGAAAAAGAATCTTTGTTCTGCAATTTTATGTACAAACCCATCAAACAGAATTTTGAAATAAATGCAAGAACAGTCAATTTCTGAAATAGAAAATTGGTAAAATGTTCTGCACACCACCTTGATCTAAGGTGGTATACCACTAAAATGTATAATTTCTCTACTGAAGGAAGACATCTCCTCACATGGAAGACCACACTCACATCTGCATAATTGCCCATTTGTAATAAGGCCGTGTTCTGCAACTTGTACACGCTTTGAACACTTTTCTGCAGCTGTAGCCTCATCAGAATCAAACGTGACCTTCTAAATTTGTTCTAACTCTTCTAACAGTATTCAGAAACACCACCATTTAAATCAGCAGATCTACTTCCAGACCAGCAGGCTGCTGTGCTGAATAAAAAATCAGATCTTTGCACATATAATTGTTTAGTACTTCTTCCTTTAGAATGAAAAATTGATAGAGGCTCATACATTAATTTTTCCTCCCAACAGGAAAAACGTCATGGCTCAAAAATGTACAATTCAGTTTAAAAGAAAACATCAAAACAAAAACACACACTTTTTTTTTTCTAAGAGCATTATGACTTTAAGGAACGTAAAATTACTTTATGTTTATCTTCTGCATGTAGAAAAATGCAGAACTGATGGACTGAATGCCAAAAATCTTGAGTCACTAACCTCAAGCAAGCAACCTATAAATTCTTATGGACTCTTTAAAATAATGAATTACTTAGAAGGTTTCCTCTTCCCTTCATCCATTCATATTACAAATTCAGAGAAAGTAATAGTTTGATCTCATAAAGGATGAGTCAACAATCCTAAAGAATGACTGGTCAAAAGACAGCCCAAATTTCTCATCCAGCTTACAGTTAACAATATAATAATGTAACTCCATCTTCCAGGCAGGAAAGAAGTTGATTCCCACACTTCCCAAAAGTTAGGGAAGAGAAGAAATCTAGATGTGCATCTGCAGATCTTGCAAAAGCAAATTTGCAATGCAAGGATTTACTGGTGGTACACATTCTACCAAGGCTCATCCTCACATATTCAGTCAGTTGAGAAATTGAATGAAAACTGAGAAAATTGCTGGACAACAAAAATAAGTATACTGCTTGAATAAAGAATAAATTTCTATAAAAATGGTTTTTAAAGGGTCAGATTTAAATGGAACAATGAAGTTAATCTGCTTTTAGATCTTCTATAAGCAAAATGGAAAGTTCAGATGAGACACAAGCAGGAAGTTCTCCTATGTGAAGCAGGTACAACATGACCTAGGTGCAATGTCAGCAGGTGTGTCAAGGGAGCACTCAGAAGTCTGTAAAATGTTTATAATTAATGCCAAATTAGTTTGTTGGAATTTTCAAATTCTTTTACCTACACTCATATACCTCCCCCAGGATCATTGATGCAGTGCAGCTTCTGCAGCCTGAGCAGCCATGATTCAGAGGAATGACCTAAAGGATTTCTTATTTTGTTTCCAAGTGACACACCAAGTCTGTGAAGAGGGGTTAAGTGTATTAATAAAGGCAAGGTTGTTTCTACTTCAGCATACATACATAAAGTGGTTTCAGATTCCATTTGTCCTATTCCTTGTTATCCATATGTCTCACATGTCTCAGAAATCTCTGCCCAAACACCAACATGAAGCAAGGAACTGTCTAGTCAACCAAGGTTGCTGTCCTGGTTTTGGCTGGAATAGAGTTAATTTTCTTCTTAGTCACTGGTATGGAGCTGTGCTTTGGATTTAGTATGAAAATAACGTTGACAACACACTGATGTTTTGATTGTTGCTAAATAGGGCTTACCTTAATTCAGTGACTTTTCAGTTTCCCATGCCAGCAAGGAGGTGTGAAAGAAGCTGGGAGGGAGCACAGCCAGGACTCTTTAGAAAGAGTCAAGACTTGCAGTTATTTCATCAACTCCTTTTCTAATGTGAGAGGTTAGCACTAACTTCCCTCAATGTCACTATAAAAGTATACAGACAACAGCTAACGGCTTTAAGATTAGCTAAAGTAAATAAGAGAAGCAGATTATAGTTCCGCAGTTACCATTGTCCCTTATTTTCTCTTCTGCTTTTCAATATGTATCTCTTCTCCTAGCTCTTGTGAATTCCATAAACTCTTCCTTTAGAAAGCAGCACATCTAAGCCAGCTCTCTTCCCACTTTCAGCACCAGGCAAAAGGGAAAGGAGCACAGTCACTGTAAGCATCTGCCAGTGTGTTCCAGGCTGTTTCTGGTAGAACAGATTAAAAGCAAACACTTACACAAAGATTTCTCAGCAAACAATTCTTAGGGAACATCAATTAAAATGATTACTTGGAGGATGGAATGGCATCCTCAAAACCAAGAAACACAAATCTGAGACATCACCCAGTCTATGAAATATTTATTCCTGTTACATATCAGTGAGGCTACACATCACTGAAAACAGTCCCAGCTATTAGTCATCCAGATTCTCCCGCTTCAAAAGCAACTTGCTGATCATCAAAAGACTTCTTGCCGCCTGTCAGGCAGACTCTAGAACACCCAGCACAGTAAGACACCAGATTTCTTCCTTTTTTAGAAGGGGTTAGGGACTTTCAAACAGGAGGATTAGAAGAAATTTCTCTCTGGGCACTTCCTCTTCCCAGCTTCTTTTTTCCAAAATAAATGTAACCAAAACAAGCAAAACAACAAAAATTATGTAAATTATTTGACATAATTTTCAGTTTCATGCAAAGATTCCAGTTTTTCAGTCATTTCTCCCAACAAATCAACTCTAATGTAACTTTTTTCATTCTGAAATCAGCACTTGGCTTCAATTAAAAATAGTGACTCAAAAATGTTACAATGCAAAAACATGGGTACAAAAAACAAATGGTTTCAATATATTTGAAATACTCTACTGGAGAATTTAATTCCTCCTCGTTCCATAAATCAATAAGGTCAAAACCAACTGTCCTAGGTAGTTGTTATTACAAATAATAGCTAAATCTGTTTTATTTTCACAAGGGGAAAACTGCACTCATTCATTTTATCTCTCTGCCAGAGGCAAAAGAAAGAACTTCAGAGTCCTGCTCTAAAAGCCAAGCTGAATTCTTTGCAAGCTCTGCACCCTTCACCAGCAAGCAGTGACTCATGGTTCGTGCCTGTTGTTTGAAGCCCAGGGAAAATCCATCACTGCAAAGGGGAACATATTTAACCGACAGCAGCAGAAATTGAAGGGTATCTGTCAGGCCAGAAAGTGCTGAAAGTGTAATTTTCACTTTGCCTGTCCTACATTAATGATTAATTTTGTGACAACTGCAGTAATTGCTGCTCAACTCCTCATATATTCACTACAGCTGGAGTAGAACAAATTCAGAATTAAATATTTACATGAAACAATCAAAACCTCAGATTGCTATTGCATACCCAACAGTTACTGATTCAACTGCACTTTAGCTAGAACATATACCTTGAACTAAACTTAAAGCTTTCAACCATTCCATACATACATATATTTTCAAAATATGATAACCCCACACTTTTTAAAATATGTTTGGCATAATAAAAATCATATTTGCTTCATTTCTAGAAGTTTGGTTTTCAAATATCTATCTTAAGTTTCTGGAACAGGGAAGAAAAAGCCAACCTTGTACTCTAAAACACATACCCGTGTTTTATAAAGCCTTCATTGGAAAAAAAAAGCCTCTAGTCCAAAACATTATAGTTTCATAAGACATCGTGCTCCCCTAAAAGAAAAGGTAACTGGAATAATATTCTTTTAAAATTCCTTATTATATGACTTTTTGTGGTAATATGAAATGTACAAGGGTAATTGTTATAGCTATAACTCAGTAGAGAAACACTGAGACTCAAAGACAAGTTTCGTATCTCACCTCTAATAAACCCTTTTAAGTAAAAAGACTTTAGTACTTCTTTGATGCAGCAGCCTTTCCATATTTCAAAGAAAAGCAGAATTCCTGCAGTAATGTACCCTGATTTGTCCCCTGGTCTCTCAACGAGGTACTAGCAGCTTAGTAGCCTTAGGGAAAGTCAAACACACTGACTGAGGGCAAGTCTCTCCTTCCAAATAAAGCTTTTGTAGCATTCAGAGAATTTTCATAAAAACACTGGTACAAGAGCCAGCAGAAGTGTGGTATCCCACAGTTTCTCCAAGAGGGCCCTTGAATTCAAGAGTGCATAACTTGGAACTATTTTTACAAAACCTAAAAATTATTGCAAGAAATGAAGAAGAAAGGGACAACTTAAAAAAAAAAAAAAAAAAGAAAAAAAGTTCATTCATCTTAGATTTCTGATCTCTCTTAAGTGACATGAAAAAGCATTACAAGCTCATGGTTCCCTGAACCCTCAGTGCCAAATGCAAGGCACTCATCTCAGGGGCTGCCCCTTCAGCTTCCTGCTTAAAAACCAAGTACAAGTGAAATCCCATGGGAGCAGCCAGACAAATACAGAACAATGATAGTTTAATATAGCATATCCACTCTGCCTTTTTCATGAATTTATTATGCAACTGTACAAATCAGAAGAAAAGCTGCTGCACAGCCCAGCCCAGCTGCAGAGGGAGAGTCCCTAAAGCACCCACCCAGAGACTAAGGCTCTAAGGCACATGCTCTGTTTCCTTGCATATCCAAAAACTTCGTGCTTTGCCAGATAAGGGCCAGGAGGACCAAGTGGCTATACAGTATACAGCAGATCAGAAAAGTGACCTGTTTCTCAGAAGGAAATTGCGAAGTTTCTAAAGCATTCTAAACTTTGCCTGCCCAGTGAAACTTCCAACACCAACTGCACTGCCCCTGGCATGCAGCTGCACGGCAAGAACCAGGCCAACAGCAAGTGTTATGTCAGGGTTAGAAACCAAGAGGCAGCAACAGAAATATGTTTTCAGCCTTTTCCAGCTAAGGATTTAGCTTCCATTAGAAAGGAAAACCAAATCAGTCAGTAGTGAACAACAGAGCTGATTAGCAGGCATATAACTCTGCAATGCAGTGTGTTACTTGCCAGTAACGTATTGAATCAATAGCTGAATGACTTAGTCACAAATCAATACAACTAACCCAGTTGTTCTTACTCATACATAAACATTCCAGATGATTCCAAATATGGCACAAGATTTACCTTGTCAGGGCAGTGTTTGGGAACAGCCAAAGTCAGGGCAGTGCTCAAGCTCTCTGAGCAGTATCTGCAAATGTGGAAAGGAGAACATTAGGTAACCAACACCAAAGCCATCAGGCTACTCCCACATAGGAAATACTGCATTTTACCATCCAGAGCTGGTTATCTAGAGGTCTTTATAAGTCCCAGTACAAGAGATTCAGATTTCCCTCACCTTCTTTATCGGGCAAACTGCAATCAGCTTAGAAATTGAAGGTCATCTTTGCTCTGTCCAACTGTGCAGGTAAAAAAAACAAAACAAACTTGATCAAGGACCAAAAGGTGCTCCACATTTTGCCACAATTACGGAAGTTATTCAAGGACGTGCTTAACCTGTCACCAGTCCTAAGAAAGTGAAGAAACTCGTATGTCTGCCAAATTCAGCAAGGTACATATTCATGTTTATGTTCAGACTGAAAATATCTTCAGCCAACTAATTAAAACATCAAGGTAGCTGAGCAATCAGTGTGATAGCAAACCCCTGCAAAATACTGATTTTAGATATTAAGTCAAACATTTAAACTACAGTCTCATCAGTCTTTAGCTAAGGGGAAAAATATCTATTATGCATGACTCTTTGCACATTCAAATCAGAATAGTGTTCATATTTAAACCATGCAGCCAAAATAGGCTCATAGAGTTCCAAATTCCTTTTGGGGAGTAAGTCTGTAAAGCACTTTGATTACACAAAGGTTGGGTTCACTTTTCATTGACTTTTTAACAGCCTCATTACATCATCAGCTCCTTTTGTCCTCCAAAGCCTTTATTTTACACTTACCACATACAAGTCTGAAATATTAAAGCAAAAACTATTGAATATGTGACCAAACTCTTTCATCTTCAGGGTAGTCTACACAGGACAGAAGAAAGAGGCCCAAAACTGGTCTTCAGCATTTTGCCCACCATGTTGACTGGAGCTTCAGCTCTTCAGCCTCATCTGTGCTCCAGTTTTTAATTCCTTAGCCATGTGTGGTAGCTTAATGAAGAGACTAACTCAATGGTAAATCAGTGACCTTACTGAATGTGACATTTCCCATGTTCCAGTACAGCAAAAAGCAGAGTATCATAATCTGGTCCCTGGGGTCCTTATCCCCAAACTAAGCACAGGATATGTGTAACTGCCTGTGTGTGGGTACAAAGATTTCATACCAAGACCAAAAATATAAACCCAGTCTAAAACCCAAATAGATTTATAAAAGAAATTATGTGTGAACCACTCTGTGAATCCCTTTGGAAACAATACTCACCTCTATACATTACTCTAGACAGAGTACAACAACAGTTACCACATATAAGACACAACTTAGAGACAGCCACAAGGAGTGGAAAAATACAGAACAAATTCTTTTGACAAAACAGAAAAAAAGATATGGTGCAAGCTATATGAAAAGAGGGCTGAAATATTCCATAAGTCTGCTTCAGATTTTTTTACCCAGTACCAAATATCTAACTCTATTATCAAACACACAATTAGCAACTAAATCTCTGCAAGAAGAGATCAAGGACAAGAACACCTCCCAAGGCCAAATCAAACTAGTGAAGACATCAAGAAAAAGGTCTGCAAAAGCTGATGATATACTGTAGAGAAATAGATTAGAATATATAGAAAATTATTCACCACTGAAATGATACCATCTTTTGGAGATAATTGAATCAGCATTCTGTTACACTAAGTTTCCCTTGAGGAAACAGATGAACCTTTGTTACATCCCCGGCTCACTGGTTGATGTAACCCAAAAAATCCAAGGTAAATTCATCAGTATGTGCAAAGCAGCAGCAAATTTTATTTGTAATGTACAAGGCAGGTATAAGTTCTTTCTGAAATCTCTATTCCTCTGAAATGAATTTGAATTTATACTTGAGAAGAGCAAAAAAGTACTGTGGGAGGACTGGATATGATTGAAGGAGTCTGCTATGCCCATCCTATAATCTCTTACTTTGAATGCCCTACATAGCTTCTACAAATTGAGCTGAAACATCACAAGCTCTTACACTAGAGCTTTAGGCAGAGGCCTAAAGCCAGACTGGCAGAATCTGTCTGTACTGAAGTTTTATTTTGGATGGAACTGTCACATCTCTAATACTAAAATGGAATTGTCTAAATAATTTATGACATGCTAAGTGTGTGAAGTGTGTGATCAAGGCACTGTTCCCAGAACAAGAATATAGGTTTCACTTACTGAAAAATCAAAATATTATATTTAGAATGGTGAAATCCCTACATCTGCAAATTCAGATAATATTTGAGCAAAATTAATTCCTATGTTCTACACTTACAGTTAACAAATGAGAAAGACCAGATTTAGTAACCAAATTATAACTGCAGAGAGCTGTATGCTGAACTCGCTTCTACAAGCATAGTCCTCCTGTTATAATCCTCCCTCTAAAACAGAGGACTGGAACACTTCTAAGGTGTTAAGAAAGGCCAACATATCCACTGAGTTTGTGAATTTGTGAACAGAAAAGATACGGCCTCAGAAAAACCAGCATTACATTCCCTGGCAATTTTGCATATGAATAAGAAAGTAACAACAAGCAAAAAGCAGTTCATGACATTACTCCCCAAAGTCCATGAGATGGCATGGCACATTTGATCCACACATGAAGATAAGATCAGCTAGGTACATGTCAATCACTCCTGACTCTCCTCAGATCACCAAGACAGAACTGTGATAAATTGCAGCTACTCCAATTTCTACTACGTAAAATGCACCAAAGCGAGTGCAGCCTGCTTTCCTGCTGGGCTGTCCTCATAGGGAAATATTTCTTCCTCACATGCAGCCTGAACCCTTTATTTCAGCTTCTGCAAGTTGCCTTTCACATCCTGCCCATGCGTGGCTGGTCGCTTTCCTCAATAACCTCTCCACAACCTCCCAAGCATGCAGGGCTGCTGCTAAGAACCTCTAAGTATGTCCCTGCTCCCAGCCCTGCTCCCTCAGCCTCTTCCTACAGGGCAAGGGTGCCCACCCTGGCCACCATGGGGGCCTCTGCTGAATGTCTTTCTTGCACTGAGAAGGAGGCTTGCCCAAAGCTGCATGTAGTAGCCTAGATGTGGCCTAACATGTGACATGTAGAGGGAGTAAATCAATCCCCTTTTTTGCAAGTGATGCAGCCTGACTGTAGATTTTGTGAGCACAACCAGAGCACTTGTTCCTCCCATTTGTTTTCCAGGCCTCACACATTTATATACATGCATTTTATACAGGTGTCTTTTGCCCTGTTTCATTGTTTCTGAGCTGTCTCTTGTAACTACCATTCTGCATCCTCATGTATGGTATCCTTACTTCCCAAGTTGTCCCTTATTTAAGCTCTCCTCATCAGGCTGGCCAGCTTGTTGGCAAAGGTGCTGTTGCCCCATTTGGTCAGGTAGATCCTCCTCTCCACAGCAATCCTTCATATTTAAAAAGGGTCTTGTAACTGTAAAAGACAGGTTTCCACCTAAAACCCCAGCTCCAGACAGGTGTCTAAACAGAAATATCAATCTATTTTCCATCTTTCCTGGTTCTACACAGATTGTTCCCCTCGTCCTACAGGTAGGTCGCTGCATCCTCCTCCCCTGCCCCAGCCCAAGTTCCAGGGTTCTGCTGAAGGTCTGTGATGTACCAGGGAAGCTGCTGGAGGAGAGACCTGCCCTGCAGAGCAGCACCACCCAATGGTACCCACCTCTTGCATCCTCACCTGAGTTCAGCCAGTTTCTAGTTGGTTAAAGATTTACTCTATTTCCCTAACACAGATTCTTCCTCAAAAAATGACCAATATCTATCCCCTCATTAAACAGCCCCAGGAAGAAATGGGACTGATCCTGATCCAACAGAGCAATCCCCAAGTGGCATTTTGGTCATAGGAAGGCTAATAAATAAATCAGGAAGGTCCCTCCCCTTTACATCTTCAAGAAACTGTCACTGACCAGTTTCTTCTCTGCACTTAGCCGTAACACAGGCCCCCATCATTTTATAGTTTTTCAGTCCAATACTAACTAATGAAAAGGGAAGCCCAAACAACTTGCAGGAGGTTCAGAACAGCATCATGAGCAGAGAGACACAAACAGGCCATGGGCACACAGCAGGTACACTTGTCATAGCCACTGAGAGTAATTATTACATAAAATTACTCAAGAGTATCAAGCAAAAAATAGACTTCTTATAAAGAGAAATTTTTCATTCCCCGTGGCGACAGTCGGTGCTGTTTTGAGTTGTAACAGCCCTCAAGAGATGGCAAATATATAGATGCACTTTTAATCATTGCAAAATGCTGACAGTTGGTTCTTCCCCAAATCCTACTGGAAGGCATTTTTCATATATTGACTCTAACAGTCACTCTCTCAATTACCTTAGACACAAACTGTTATTATATATCAATGTTAATATAATTATGTTAGCTCTCAAAAGGGTTTTTTTTTAGAAACTTCTTCCTGCAAAATATTTCAAATCGAACTTGAATAAGAACTTCTCAGCAGGAAAGTGCTCTCCTGAGACTTTAAAAGCAACTCTGAATTCAATTCCTCTCATAACAAACCTGATGTTCTCTGCTCCCTGACTTTGCTCAGCTCACTTGCAGACATTCTGGTTATTCTCACTCCTGCACCTTTCTCAAGCCCTACCAAAGACCATTCAAAATATCTGTATTGTGCAGAACTTGTAACAGAAAAACTGCCAGCATTTTGCAGTTGTCAATGCAAGAGAAAATAAGCTGCAGCCTTACTTCAAAGGGGTTTATTTTCCAGGTATTATTTAAAGGTAAATCCTTTGGTTGATAAATCTTGTTGAAGAGTCTCTCCATGATGCAAAGTAGAGGCTCTCTCTGAGCTGCCCTCAGGATCCCCTGGGAAGTTGGAAAGCCAGGCTAGGGACATAAACGTGCTCAAAGGGACTTAAGTGCTTGAATTACTCCTTGAGTTTTTCTGCTCAAAAATGCCAAGGTAAAACTGAGCTTATGTGGCTTCGATATGAAATCAGACCCTAGAAGTCTTCAAAGCCAGAACTGAATTAATCAAAATTATTTGTGATTATTTGGAGAATTTTGCTTTATGTGGCTTAAGATAACATACTGTGAGAGAAGGGGAGCTTCTGCTGTTAGTGAGCAGAATAATAAAAGGTATTTGAAGAGTCCTGCCAGCAGAGTGAGGGATGAGACCCTTCCCCTTTATTCAGCACTGACTTTTACCTCTCCAGCAAGAACTGATCTCTCCTGTGCTGCACAGTAACACTTGTTACTGACTGCTGCAGAAAACTTTTACAAAGTCTCAGGTATTCATTATGACAATAGCATTTTGAAAAGTGTAAAAAGGTAGTCAGAATGTAGGAAGTCTCCCTTAAATTGTAAGTATTATTTAATTCTGTTCTTAAATAGTGAGTTCCTGCTGCTCTGCCAACAGCAGAAAACAAGCTAGCAGTCTGCAAGAGCAGGAACCAATCTGAATAAACACGGGTGGACGTCAAACAAATCCATTTACCAATCAATAAATGGGAGACTAATAACTATTCTTTCTAGAAAGTGAAAATTTGGTGCTTCCAGAAATCACATTAGATTTTTTTCCTAGTATTAAATTCATATTTACACCTGACTCCACCAACAAACACTTATATAATTAAAAAATATGTCAATCCATTTTATTAGATATAGAAGGCATTTAATTTTATCATGAGTGCAAAAGCAAATGTAAAGATTTTGAAACAGTGAGTTTTTAAATATTTACTCTGAACGAAAGAAAAGTAGAAAGAAGCTGTGAATACATAATTAAATCAAAGCAACAGTATGCTATCCTACTAGTCTGGAAATAAACTTCCCTCCCATCAAACATCGTAACTCATTTTTAAAAAAATGAAAAAAAAGACCATAGGAGTTAATGTATTTTAACAAATATCAAACAAAGAAAACCAATAACATATTCTGTTTTTAAAATTTATACACTCAGGCTCAGCTTTGTAGCTGTAGAGTAATGTATGAATACAAATCAGCTTTGCCCATTTCACCCGGGTACTTGCAGAAAGGCAGTCAAAAGAAGTGAGAAAATCACACACATATCTGAAGATACAGACTACAAATAAGAGAGTCAGGAAAATTGATCTCCTAGACACCTGAGTTCCTAAAGCATTTTCCCAATTTACTAGAAAATAAAGCAAAAGTGTGAGTTTATGTTAATCAGTTTTAGAATCACATAAGATAAGGACACTAATTTGAACTTGGCATGCTACAGTCAAAGAAAATCAGTTCAATTTGAAGGCAATAAAAAAGTCAGTTATGAGCTAGAGATTGAACTCATTTGTGCTGAGACTCTCAGTCATATACTTGTGCAACCACTGCATGCAGGTGTTGCTTTACTGCCATGGTGCTATGTAAGAGTAATAAACACATCTGCTGGGAAATCTTAATTATAGATGACAAACTATAAATCATCAGCTTGTTGCAACATCAGAAGGCTCAACATGTGATCCATCATGTCTACATCCAAAGAAATAAATTAACCCCTCTGCTTTGTTTAGTAGAAGACATACATTTATTATATTTATTTATGAGCATGATACTACTGAAAGAAACAATTAGGGCCATGCTGGTCTTGAGTATTGCTTTCATCCACTCTTCTGCCATTGCCTGTACTGTTTTGCATTGATACTATTTGATACCCCCTCCTATGTAAGGATAAAACAATGTAAGGTGCAAGGCAGCGAAGAAGCAAGTACTGTATCTTAAGACACGTGGAATCCTATAGGATATTTGCTCTCATTAAGAAAAGTCCTATTCATTAACTTCCATGAACTAAAAAAAAAAAAACAAACCAAATACAATATAATCCAGGCAAATAAATTATTAAATGTTCCCTGAGAAAGCACCAACTACATATATATGTACATATTTGTATATATTCACAAATGTGTTTTGTCCAAGTGACTCCTATTGTAACCTAGGCAAGTGGTTTTTTAGATGTTCACTCTTAGATATTACAAACAAGCCTGAAACATATTTGGAAATTTATCTGCTTTAAATGAACAGTGACAATTGCTCTTCAATGCCAATAAGAAGAATATCAGTCTGACAGGTGGAGGGGAGAAATATTGACAGCTGAAATCCATTTAAATCCTGGGGTACTGGATAAGGACTTCTCACAATTATGGTATTTCACTACTCTCTAAGCTCACCCATGTTGTTTTACATTATAATGGTAATAAAAGTCAGGCACGCAGGCAAGAACTTCTCAATGGAAGGAAAAAGTGGCTGTGCCGCAGGAACTCTCTGTCAGGAGGAGCAGCAGGTGAACATATTAATCTTTTGTGTGTCATAGGGTGCTATAACCACAGCAGGACTAAAACTACTCTTCAGAAACACACCTCCTTGAACATCATTACTGTGATCACCAACATGAAGCTATATGCTATTATTTATTGAGGATACAAACAGACCTTTATACTCCATCTGAGCTTTAGAAAAAGCCCAAATTCTAGAGTAAATCTACACAAATTAAAAAGGTTACAAAAAATACTTTGCTCTTTCTTACGAGAAATGCATTTAGCATTGTTGGGAAAATCTTTAATTGTAACAAATAATGTTTAAGTCTTACAAATGCCTTCAGCTTTAAGTGACAGTGCTTAGTCCTGTATTAATTTGTGCAAGTGGTTATCTTAGCCTTTCAGACTGTGGGCTTGAGCAAGGCTGCTAAGAATTTATATCTTGGCCAGACCACATCACTGGGATGCACCCAAAGAGAAGAAACTTTTTGGAGGCCTGTGACCAAAAAAGAGTAATTTGAGGAATGGTGTGTTACCCAAACAACCACCAGAGACTCTTAAAAGACCCCCTGCTCTGATGTAAGTAAGCTTTGAGAAGTGCTTTAAATATGCAAAAAAATTTGCAGGGATGTTTAGCAGATATGCACAAGTTTGGGGAAATAAAACGAATATGTGTAAGTTATATAGATTTAAACTGTCTTTTAGGTAGTTGCTCCATGTGGGTTAGGGGCAGATACTTCTCTCACACCCAGTGCCAAAAAAAAAGTGATGCTGCTTTCTAACACTGAAATTACAATGTTAGAGAGTTTTATTCCCAACTTCCGGTGACATTATGAAGAGTAAGTTTTGTCTCTCCTTTTCCAGAAGATTTTAATTTATGTGTTCTGTCATTCCCAATAGCACTGAGTTGTGGGCTCATGGTAGACCAAAAGCCCTACAAGCAGAAGCATAGATATATTCTGGCATTCCAGCATTTTGATCAAAAAACTCCTGCTGCTTGACATAATAATACAAGTATTGCATATTTGAACAAAGCTGCCACAGCATGAGACTACTGTGAAAAGCAAACAACAATAACACAACAGCTGCTTAAAAAACAACCAACAAAAAAAAAAAAAAAAGCTTTCCAGTCTATGAAATGATGTACATTCTCTCAAGAGATCTGATACTGCTAGAGGTAGCAGCGGACGCTCACTGAAAAGGATCAGTAGTATTATGCAATTTAGGAAATTAATCCTCCATA
The DNA here is from genome assembly GCA_014706295.1 of Lycocorax pyrrhopterus obiensis. NCBI lineage: Eukaryota > Metazoa > Chordata > Aves > Passeriformes > Paradisaeidae > Lycocorax > Lycocorax pyrrhopterus. The sequence continues at coordinate 93,575,331 of JACSVZ010000002.1, read as the reverse complement.
AGGTTATAGCAAGTGGTTTTGGTTTCTCATATATCTTGTGAAGAAATAAGCTCCTGATTTAAGTGAGTTTATAATCACACACTAATTAAATTATAAGGTATAAATTAAGCTTTACTTCTTAATAGATTAGATATTTCCAATACAAGGTCCAGGTCACTGCTGTCTTAAGTCCAAGGCCAAAAAAACAAAATCAATTACAACAGCAGTAGCACTTAGCTTTCCTCCCAGTCTCTCAGAGAACCAGATCCTTCTGGCTAGCTCAAAGAATAAATATCCACAGTGCTACACTCAGTTACACCTGGCCTGCATTCCCAATTAAGGTTTGCCCCATCCTGTAAGAGGCAGCAGCTGACCAACTCTGCTCATTACACACACCCTGCCAGTTTTGAGATGAGTGCTACAGAAGAGACAAACACCATTGTACTGATCCTTGCAGTAAAGCCAAGGAGATTGGAATGGATACAGGGCCTAATGCAATTGCAAAAGGCATCAACAGCTTATCCACTGCATTAAACTCATGTAAACAGCCAATGTACTAAAAGCTGTTTTAACTTTCCTCAAATTCTCTGCACAACTGATCCACAATCATCTGAGTGCTCACTGAAGCTTAGCATCCTACTTTTTTCCATTTATTGCAAATGGCCTGTTTGGTTCTCTAATATGTGTTATAGTGAGCATCGTGCTCAGTAGAAAAGGCTGCTTGTTGGCAGTTTCTAGCTATCCTAGAAACTGTAATACAATCACACAGGGTATGATGGTTCTGTGTTTTCTTTCAAACCCTGGGGGAATATATAAATGAGGAGTTTAAACTGAGCCCATGCCAGGCATCTATGAGATAGCAGAAGAGCTTGAAAACCTATCTGAAACAAGAATGATGAACTTACTGCAATTAAATCTGGATGTACAAGTAACAATATCATAAAAATCATCACCGAACTTGGAAATAATTGTCAAATCAGCTGGAAAACCTGATAAAGAAGACATGAATATAAAGGCCAAAGAGACAACTTCTCCCCCAAACAGTGGCAAAGGCCAGAGGCAGAGAATGGTCATTGTGGAGAAATACATGCCTGCCATCACCACCAATGCCTGTGCTTCATTTACTAGTTTCAAACACTTTTCAAATACTTTAGCAAAACCATTTTGCCTTAGAAGGCAAGAAAAATAGTAGGTGCAAGTTAGCAATTCACATCCTGATGAGGAGCATATCCAGGTAAATAAAAGCCAAAAAGTCCTTTGAATTCGTATTTAATCGCAATTAATTTACTAGGCTGTGTGATTCTGTTAGTGGTGATCAGGGAAAGAAACAAGGTAAACATCAGATCTGTCTGAACTAAAATATTTGTTTGAAACATTCAAACCATGTCCTAATAAAAAAACGATTTCTATAAACTACAGCAACAGTTTCAACAAATATTTTAATACCCCTTTCACTGACATTACTTCCCCCAAATCAGTAAGCAAGTAAGCAGCTGTGTAGACTTTAGGGTAAGGTTTTCATTTGTTTTAAACAAAAAAGATTCAGTAACCATTAATTCCTCTCAAATAAGAGGTTTCAGGAAACATTTCCTTTATAGATAAGCCTAAGCAAAGAGTGGCCAGAATTCACTGCAATGAATGTTGTTCTTGGAACTATTTGAACTCAAACTACTTGAGGTAAAATTTGTATGTTACTTCAAATAAATAGACATAGCACTCTGGAATGACATTAATAATGAGAAAATTAAAAAAGCATGGTCTAAAAAATTGATTCAGAGAGGTTTGGACAGTTAGAAAGTGCACTGTTACCTTGTATCTTCCCTACCAACTGCAGTGAACTCCAGGATAATGAATCCAGGTGAAAGATAGTTCATTTATTTCTTGACTAGCAAACGCAATTGTCTTGAGCACACGCAAAAACATTTGCAAAGGAAACCCCATTAAAGTGGAACATACATTAGTCATTCTTATTTCTAGCAGAGCAACAACATGACATTCTCAGTTTAATTAAGCTTAAAATACTCTCTTTAAAACAATGTACCCGTATTTCTCATGCTTCCTTCCTCCATCTCTCACAGCTTGTTTTGTAAGGGTAAGAAAATTCTACACTCAGAGAAGACAGAAAACTTGTAAATTATTGCTAACCTGTAAGTGAGGTTACCTACAACTGCTTTTAAAAGATGCTAAGTAAAGGGGTTTTTTCTGCTTTTTGCAAGGAAGATTTCCATTTCAATGTTTAATCCTAATGCTACACCGGGCCTGCATCTGGCACTATACAGATGCCAGACTGCATCCAAAACACCTTCCTGGAACCACTGAGCACAAAGATTAAGGTTCCCACCCAGCCCTTCAGTGAAGAACATGCATGTAACTTCAGAAAACGAGTAGTGCATTAACACTTTAACAGACAGCCTGTGTGCTTAGACATGGCAGGCACATGTTGTAAAATCAGATCACCAGTTTACTACTATAATTTAAAAGTAGTAAACTCCTTTTATATATATATGCATAAGCATTCTCACAGGGCAAAGACAAAAAATCACTGCAGGAGTGATATATTTATGGTACTTACTATTTAGAGTAGGTAACTTTGGAAGACTTCAACACCAAGTAAATTCAGATTCCTGTGCACTTTCCTAAATTATTTTTGCAATTTTTTTTCCCTCTAGAAGCAGAATTAAGTTCACTAACTCAACACAGTGTTCATTCTTCTTGAAACTGCAGACATAAGGTACACCTAGTATTTCAACCTTGCTCTATTTGCACATGGCAAACAATTATCTACTACAATGAGAATGACAGAACACAAGCATGATATTCTACTGTGGGCAAACACTGCATAATTCATTATTTCACTGTTCATCCACTGTAATGATGTTTTTGAGGCTGTTTATTCTTACCTCTTTTCATCCATTCAGTGGTGTATGTATTGGTATCAGAGGACTTACAGGGGAGGCTTTACATATCAGAGGAAATCAGGTCAGTGACTTTTTCCTCAGAGAAGCCCTGAAATCAGAGGTGGTGGGAAGTATTGCTTGAGAGACTCAAAAGAAATCTGCAACAGAAGGCACACTGATAGTACATCCTCCACAGACAGTTTCCTGACAACAAAATAAGCCATTAAATGAATAGAAACCAAATTCAGCTTTAGAAGCCCTACAGTGAAAATGGTTAGCGGGTGGGAAAATATTCTGTCAAATAATCATTACAGGCTTGCTCTAGCCTTCTGCTCTCCCTAAAGCTCACACTTTTAGCCACTGTCAAGGGAGAGAAATAGAAGAAAAAAAGACTTCTCAAAGACAGCCTGCTGAAAAAGACTTGAACTATAGTCAAACAATTCACTCCATGACCACGACCCTAATGTCTTTAAATGCACATCATCTCATTTTCATTTTCTTATTACCAGAAATTATTACTTTTGGAATAAATGCTGTGCAGGAATACAAATTCTGCCTTTGGCTGACGCATTCTAAGGCATTAGACTTGTGTCTTAAATATCACGGCACAGCTTTATTAAAATGGTAACTTAGCTCAAAGAGTTCATTATAATTTAACAGGTATTATAGTAAAAGCTGAATAAACAAGCAACACTAGTACAGGGTACATCAGTACTGCATAATAAAATATTGCTATGCATGAACAAGACACCACTAATAAGATCAGGAAGTCTAGGTATCGGATAAAGGGGTTTCACTTTAAGCTGTTTAATAAAATACAAAACCCACGCTATGCTCTTTAGCTCAAGTTTACATAAGCTGATGGAAAAAACCCAAACAAATCAAACAGGAAAGGAATCAAATCAAGCAACAGCAATGCAGTTTATGAAAGTCTGAGAGAAATGAGGTGAAAACAAGTATTTAGAGGCTCTAAGTATTATAGGCTCTAAAATAAGAATTCATGGGCTCTATCACCAGGCCAGACTCAGACTAAAATTCAGCCCAAAGCAAGATCTTGCAGGCAAGCCCTGCACTTCCACTTTTATTTTTGAGAACAGCTGAGTCTCACCTACAACTTTAAAAATGGTAACTCTGCAGTCTTCCACCTCAGAGGGCAGTCCTACTATACTGTCAAAGAAACTTCAGAGCTGTGTGTCTGCTTACATATCCCTTTCACTCCAATGGTTCTGCATTTGAGCAGTGCTTGAGGACTCTAAACCCAGTAGAAATGCTGCCACCATGGTGACTTCTTTACAAGGGCTGCAGGAGGTAACAATTTAGGATATGCAAGGCCATCAATTGATTGTTTTACATTTAACTTCAGTAGGCCATTGTAGCTACATGCTGAGTCACAGCAGCTACTTTCCAAGCAAGTACTTTCTTAACTGAATGCTCCTGTACTTTCAAAAGTAATAATCTCTTTTTTTAATAATCTCGTAAAAGAAAAAGTGGTTTCTTCTTTCAAAAACTACTTCCAACTGTGAGGATGTGACATGAATTATAAATTCACTAGTGCAGCTATAAGCACACAAACCACCCCATAGATATTCTTTCCATTCTTGTTTGAAAATTTATTACCAGCTTTTCTGTAGGTACCTTCCAACTTACCACCTGCTCTCCTGTTTCCCATAACTAAACCAAATTCACAAGGCAGATATTCTGTGCTATGAAAAAAACTTCACTTTGCATGCAAGTTGAAGTAGAGCCTTCTCTTTTGCAGCTCTGTAAGCGCTCATTGCAGTGGGCCAGGATTTTTTTGATTCCTTTTAACTTATCTAATGTTCAATTTCAATAATAAAAGCCTTAGTGGATCAAAAGAGACCAAGTTTTCATCCAAAAAACCCCATATCCTAGAAGCTATTATTTTCACTTTAAGTCTTTTCATCCAGCTTTGGTAATTTTGGAAATATCTCCCCCAAACATTCCGCAACTGACTTCTCATGGAAGCCTGTGAGAAATGTGCACATTGTTACTTTAGAATTAACAACAGATATAAATAGTACATTTCCATCACCTCTGCATCTGCAGCATCCTGGCATGCACAACTTGTCACTCAGAATGCCTTCACTTCTAATTAATTTTACTTTGTGACAAAGCAAGCCAAGCCAACAGAAACTCAAATGGCCAAGTTCATAGAAGAAAAATACATGCTTGTCTAAGCAGCCACCATATTGCTGGGCATGTGGTATATTTCTGAGTTTTAGAAATTTCAAATGAACTCTTGTAACATGGGCTTCCACCTAATATAGAAAATAACAGAATGCAGATGTTTCATGGAATTAAACCAAAGATTTTTGTCAGAGAGATTTTGAAAGTTGTGCCATGTCCTAATGCTGAAAAATGTGGATCTTCTCAACCACCAAGGACAAGACAAAGCTTGTCATGCTCTCATTATAAATATGAGAGATTACAATCAAAGTAACAAATAGTTAAATGGCAGCTATAGCATATTGCTTTGAGCAAAACACTGTATAATACAGGAGGTCTGTAAGAAAGCCTAGCTCTGCTAATGTTCTCATTTAAAAATCAAAGTTCTTTCCACTTTCCTCAGAGTAAAGTTGAGTGTTTTCTTGAGGATACTTGGTGTTCATTTCCCACCCCAACTTTGTTAATGAACCATACCTAATAAAGCCAAAGTAAGCAACTGTAGCTTCTATATTATCAGCTGTGACTGGACCCTGTTGTTTATAGAATCTGATTCAGAAGGAATGTTGCAAATACTATGGCACTGCAGAGCCTGGTTGCAGTACAGCTTTTTTTTTTAAATCCCAGATAAATCTTACTTGTGAGATTTCACATCAGATCTTCTGTAAACTGGAAAATCATCGTTCAAGTGAGATCAAGTATGTTGTATTAGCCAGCCAAGTAAAAAAGCAAGAATGTGGAAGCAGCAGCTCTCCCCACAGGAGACACTTTGAAATGTGCTATAACCGCAGATTAGAAGAAGTAATAAACACCAAATTAGAAAGGGCAGCAATCCTGTTATCTATCGCAGTGTTTTAATTGGGAAGGAGAGGAGGGAAGGAGGGGATATTGGGAAACACTAAAAGTTTTAGTTTAGTCTGTAGCTCAGAAATACAAGTGGTATAAGTGGGCTTATACCTAAAAAGTTTACTTGAAATTTCAGGAGGTACTTTTGTGTTGCCTCTGTAAGCCACCGAGTCAATACCAGGCCAAAAAAGCACAATTTTTCTATTTCTGAGTGAGAATAGGAAGTCTTCTTATTTTTCCCTAGGCGAGCAGGAACACAAGCACTGAGATCCTTGTTTCACTCACAATGTACCTCCCACTCCTTGGCTACCCAACAATACAAATGGCATGAGAGATAACAATTGTAGCAAATAGTCTGCAAACTTTCAATCCTTAAAATGCCTCTATACCAGAAGAAAAGAAGATTTGAAATCATGTTGAAAATTTTAAAGTCTTCCAAGTGAGATTCAGGAACTACAGACAAATAAGCCTGACAACCGCAATTCTTCAGAACAATATTAGGTGGGCGTGACCCACCAAAGAAGAATCAGCAAAGCTTTTATCAAGGGGAGTCACAGCTCCCACATTTCTACATTTTAAGAAAGAATAAAGAAGATCCAGCTGATACAGTCTACTCATAACGCTGAAGGCCCATCAGAAAGATTCTTAAAGAGAACAAACAGCCATGAAAAGAATTTCACATGGTTTAAATAAAGGTGGCAATAATAAATAATCATGAAATGTTAAAAAACAAAAAAGCAGCCATTTGTTTGCCTACTCTAATCCCTCAATGGAACGAAGAACCTTGCAGTCCCATACATTCATAATCAATCTAAGATTAAAAAAAAAGGGGAGCCTAGGACAACCATACACAACTCGGATATGCTCCATTTTTGTCAAATTTTGTCCAGCTATTTATAAATATTTGAATTCTGAATAAGAAAGAACATAGAAAAATTTGAAGAAGAGAGAACATTGTGGAGGGAGGACACACACGAAGAAAAAATCTTCCTCCAAACTTTCAGTGGAAAAAGTGACTGTGAAGGAAAGATCTGAAATCAGAATAAAAGCAGTCCTCTGGTGAAATCCTCACTGAAAAAGACACCCTTTCAGTGCTGAAATAAAAAACAGAGAAGGGAACCAAGAAAGAAGGATGGGAGAACCACCAAACAAGAGACAAAAAACTTGCTATCAAACTAAAAGGAACAAAACATTAAAAAAAGCTTTCCTCTAACTTCACATTTCTTAACTGAAATTGCAGTAATCCCAGTGCAAAACTCTATTTGCATACAAGAAAGCAACACGAAACAGCTTTCAGATACCTGAAAGATGTGGGACTGTGGACAGCTACTGTAAGGAGAGGGCTATAAAGAAGGCTGAGTGTCACGCTCGTGCGTGGCTCAGGTGCCAAGGCGGCGCGACCATTCCCAAAGCGTCCTATGAGAGTCGGCCTGGGCAGAGCACAAACCGCTCTCGCACACTCACGCAGCACCCGGGGCGGGTGAACACACACACACACACACACACACACACACACACACACAAGCACTTTGCTGAATCACGCCGAGGACAAAGAGGCTGGAGCGGCTCTTTGTGTGGAGTTCCATGGACAGGGTCTATTCTGTACATGAATGGGTCCAGGGGCAAAGAGCGCAAATAGCAAAGGGTCCAGGGATGAAATACGGGGAGGAGAAGGGGCGGAGAGAGGGCTAGAGACCAATGGAGAGAGAGATGAGGGGAGGAGTATAGGCGGGGCCAGGGTACACAAACCAATTGGGAAACATGGAGGGAGGAGTTGGGATACAACAACCAATGGGGTGTCGAGGAGAGGAGAACATTCTGGAACTAAGTCTTATAGGGAAGAAAGGGGGCGGTAGGCCAACGGGCCAACTAACTGGGAGTAATCTACATATCAAAACAAAGGACTGTGGGAACTCGCCATGATCAGGAGGTACTTCTATACATTAGGACCTGCCCACCAGCAGCCTTCCATTGTTTTTGGGCCTTGTGGCTCCTTGGTCACTTCTGTGGTGGCCTTGACCACCGCAACAGCTGAGGAGAAAGAGGGAAATCAAGCATGGAGAAGAGCAACATGATACAAGGATCATCACAACACTTTTCTTCATTCTGTAGGTTCATGACAAATGCTGCCATTTGTTGCGGATTGCGTCTCCAGTGAACCTCAGGTCCAGCTTAAAGCCTTCAAATACTTCCAGAAGCATACAGATTAAAATACAACACAGACAAGCAGGTGTTTGAAGCACTCATCCAACGAATCGTGCAGATCATAGCTGTAATTTAAGTCTGAAGGACAATTTAGCACATGTAACATCAGTACTTTTGTGCAGTATATGAACTCAAGAATACAATGGTCTAGCATTTAATTTCCCTGACATACTGAGACTATTATATTATCAGCATAATGTACATCACCCTAAGTAATGATATATCAGTGCCACCTTAAAACATTTCTACTCAAATTGCTGTATTTTGAGTATAACCTAAGAATTTTTGAAGGAAAAGGTCACGATGCCTAAATAATGAACCTGTTCAGAAATCAAAATTTCTAGAATTAGCACAGCAGTTTTTGAGACTAAAATCCTGGTTTGCACTGGAAGATTTTGAAACTACAACAATTTTACTTTGCTTGTCTTGTAAAAGACAAACTTCAAGCAGACCTTCACTTCTTGCTGATACTTAGCAAGAACTTTTGTTTGTTAAACATCAAAGCTTCTGTCAGTCTTGGTGGTACAAATGAGCAAGGGAATACTATCAGAAATTGAAAGAACTGCAAAAAAAAAAAAAAAGCAGTCCCTACCAAAAACACTGAAGAAAACTCCATTTGCATATAAATAAGATAATGCAGGAACACATATCAATATTGAGATCAAAATTCTAATTCTGGAGAAAGATTCTGCTGAAACAATAAGATCTGACAGGAAAGGTCAGAGAGTTAATGAAATAATAGGGCCTCAGGATGGAAATAATAAATAATACACAGCTTTATACCTTATTATGCAGCTTTGTACAATAAGGCACTTTGTAGGAAAATTGATCATGACACTACATGAGAAAGTTATAAGCCATCAATCTGGCATCAAAATGAGAGATTATGATTTATTTGGAGAATATTCAGATGTGAGCCACATAAGTGTTCTGGGAAATGTAGTATAAAACATCCCCCAGCTAAAGTATTAATGCTGAGGTGAAAGTCATGGAAGTCATTCTGAAAAGGTGAGTAATTGCCATAAAGAGGAAGATTGGCACAACCACTTTTAATCATTTCAGCTATTTTTAATATATTTGCATTCTAAAAGGCTTTGCACAAAATACTGGGACTAAAATATGTACCTCTTACCAATGAGCATTTCCACAAGTTCACTCTTTTTGCCCAACTATTACAACACAGAAATGACAAACAGAAGAATACATCTGTCACCTGCCTGTCAACACACCACTCCTGCAATTAGGTTCTGAAACCACAAGCTATTAAGCACTACGAGAATCTACCTCAATACAAAGATTTTATTCCCTGCCCATGCTAAAATAGTCATTTTAATTGGAGAGAACTCTTGGCTATCCAAATAGGGTCGTGAGGGTCACGAATACAAGCACTAAGAAAAGATTAGTTGCACTCATGTCATGTACAGTGTACTAGACACAGATATGTTTTTTCCCCTTTCAAGTCAAACTCCTTAGAATCTATTCATCTTACCAAGGCAGATTTTAATAGCTGAACAGCCTTAATTAAGTTGATCTACTTACATCAAAGTATTTTTTTATTCTGATCACTCATATTTTCAAAATGTCAAGAAGTACCTGCATGACAATGGCTTTTTTTTTCTGATATGCAAAGAAGCAATTATTTTAGTCATTTTATTGTAAAGCAATAGCTTACAAACACAAAAAGGCAGGGTTGAAAAATGTTAAATGAAACTCTGTAATATAAAATTCTGTCTTGACATTTCAGAAAATGGCAAATTTTAAGAAGTGACAACCATCACTTCCAACTACTCCTTACAAAGGTACCTACTTGAAAGATTTAGGATAACTCTAGTATTTTCTGTGAGGACACTAACATCTTGAAGGCATCAGAAGCACAGTAACACAGGAAAAGTTAGCTTACAACAGAGCCTGGCCGCTTGACAGAGTGACTGGATGTAAGCACTGCAGTTATCACAGCCTTGAACCAGTTGCCGTCTAGAACCATGCATCACAACTTTCTTAGGAGTTAACTTCAGATCAGCTTTTATAAAACAATTTCCAATCACCAGCATCCATTCCTCCAGCTTCATCATTCCTCTTAAAGGGATGGTTTCCTCCCATGGATCCCAGAACAGAGATATACCTCAGGCAAGTGGCAAAATGAAGAATTACCTGTACTCGATATGTGATATAACAGCATATTCACTATTTTTTTAGAGGTAAACATTGCTAAACACAGCTACCTAGGTAAATAAAGCCTTCCAGAAAGTGGAAAATGGGATATTATTAGTGTAAAATGAGAAGGCAGTTCCTCTTCCCCTCTCTAGTTTTTGCCAGGTAGGGAAAAGACTACAAAGTACACTGAGGAAGATGCACTATGCAGTCACATTCTAAAACATGATGACTGCATAGGAGACTTACATTATTAGATTATCTTCTTTAGAGCAGTAATTTTTGACTGACAGATGACTGTATTTCCATTGAGTCATCCCCCTAACTCTGATGCAGTTGTTTGTTCTCCACAAATCCACCTTTGCCTCGCTGGCCAAAGGCAGTCTGCTTTGTGCCAGAGTTTTGTCTTTATTCCCTGCAGTGCCTGACAATGGAGTTTTGAGACAATATTGTTTAAAACATCTCACATAGTGCAGATAATTGTGAGTTTGCACGAGTCCATATCTATCCATTTATTCAAATACATACCACAACCAGTAGGGTGCTGTAACAAGATCCAACTGAGTGTGTAAGAATGTTATTCTACCTCCCCTAAAATAAACATCTACTGCTGTGAACAATTCAAAGTCTTTAAATACCATCAGCATGCAAGAAAACAGAAAATTACAAATCAATGTATACCACAGAACAAAGTGTATTTTCCAGCTGCTAAAATAAATTACTCTCATGTACACAACAGAGAACGTCTGAAACAAATCAAGCCATGAAAATGCCTGATTGAGTGAAGTAAACAGCATGCAATGACTCTCTAACACTAGCACACTGAGTCTGCCATTTTTGGAAGCAGTGCAGCCAAACAACGATCATAATTTAGTAATAACACTAATACTACTACTTATAATAATATTTATAATAATAATAATTATAATCTGGTTTTCAGAGCATTTTCTGTAGCAGCATAATTAATTATCACGTTTTCATTTTATCAGAAATTTGCTGCTACAATGCACATCTTGCTTTTTATTTCAGAAAAGCATTTATTTCTTACTACCTGCTAGAATCATCTTCATGCTGTCACTGGGATTGCATACTACTTAACCTTAATCTACTTACTGCAAGTTACATCCTTGTGCCATATTATTTGGCTTCAACATCACCTGAACTATTCTTGTCCATCAGGTATAAGAAATATTGTATAATTGTATCATATTACAGTTGTGCCTCATTTAGCCTCATCACATACATAACAGATACCACATGCATAATAGACATAACAGCATCTTGGCTACCTTCAGATGCTGTACATCAATTTCAGAAGCAGTGTAGCCTGTAGATTTTTTTTTTTTTAATTCCAGAGCAGGAGTTTCTAATAACTCAGAATGCTTACAGTTTTTCAGCCTTGGGGCTGCTTTTTTTTTTTTTTCTTTAAATCAAATTATGTAACATTCCATTGTGTGCTGTGCAGAATAGTTCAGAAGAATACCCAACCTAACACTTTGCTTCCTGTTCCCGAATTGTATCAACACAGTCCTATACAAACACATTAGCCCTGTGCTGCCGTAGCTGTACTTTTCCTTGAGCCTGCATACAGTTCTACAAATCTACACTAAGGAACCACTTTGCCAAAGATTGCATTTTCAAAAGCTTAATACAAATGACGAGATTTTCCAAACCCTATAATAAAAATAATACTTGGGATTACTCCCCCCAGACTTTGCCTTTTTGAGGTTTTTAAGTGAAGCAGAACATTTTCTGAATCTATCCAGCTTTATGTGATGCAGAAAACTGAGCAGTTCTAAGGGAGAATTAGACAAAAACATCATGATATCAAAGACAAATATCTAAGTCATTTGCAGAGCAGGGACAATGAAGTTTTAAAATATATACAAATTGTTGGTTCACTGATGAAGATCTGCTGGCAAAAGAAACATTTCAAAGCAACCTCTTGCTTCAAATTAGCTCAGCAATTGTTTCAACCGTAGTAATTAAATTTGAGGAAGTGAAATACAAACCACTTTCTTTGCAATCCTTAGAAGCAAAGTCCAACTCTGACCCCACTTGCACATTTTACAGTGGAACCATCCCAACTCTTCCACCCAAAGAAAGTTTCTCTATATATCCTATAAAAATTAATGCAGCAGGATATAGAAACACTGGGATTGACTCAGGTATAATGAAAACAAGGAGCCTGGAACAGAATTCACTGAGTAGAGAGGAACTGCTAGAGGGTAGCTGGATTGCTACTGAAAAAGCTGTTTAGACCATGGTGCTGGTTATACCAAGGTCACAGGTTCAATCCCTGTTTGATCCCTGTACAGGCGTAAGAGTTCACTTAAGAGTTGGACTCGATGATCCTTGTGGGTCCCTTCCAACTCAGAATATTCTGTGAAATCTGTGAAAGCATTATTCAAGACAAAAAGTGCAGAAGCCCCAAGGTCAACAATGAGCATGAACTAGAACTGCACACTCAGTAACTGACTCGTCAATGAGTGACTCTAGGGCAGTGATAACCAAGCACATATCACCAAATGCATCCTGACCTACAAACTAAAGATTGTTCATCAGTGCAGCCCTATGGGGAGAGCAGTTATGTAACACATGGGGAGAGCAGATACCCAGAAAGGACATTTGCCTGACTACCCTTGGGTTTACTGCTGCAGTTTCAGGATACACTGGCTGGAAAAGGGAAAATGGAAAAGGACATGAACGCTTCGCTTTGCTCAGCTAACCCAGCAATATTGGAGCAGCAGTTCAGCTACTTTTAGAATTCCTCTCACATCCATTTCCAATCATTAAACTTCACTTCTCAGAAAAAAAAAAAAGTGTTTTTCAGAGAGACCTCGCAAAATTACCTTTCTCACAATAATCTGATTATGAACCATTACAAGGAGCTGTATTTTGCCATTCATTATATTACATGACTGCAGGTGCTTTAAGATCAGTGCTTCCTGTGTAATGATACAAAGATAAAGAAATTTTCCAATAAGCTTAAGGATACACCTTCTCAAAAAGTCATTGAGTGAAATGTGAACACAGAACGTAAATTATGTATTGACTGAACTTCAGACATTTCAAATGTATGCCCACATGTTTAACTATGCTTATCACTTAAGTCCTGCTGGGATCAAACCCTTTCCCACAGATATGCTTCTGTCAATATTCTCACTGAAAAAAACCCCAGGACCTGGGGAAAAGCAGATGGTGAATTTATTCACAAAAATCTAAATGAGATGTATGCATAGATACTCAAAGAGATTTTGTAGAAAACACCTTTCAAGTCACTGGTTAAAATTCAGTCAAAGAAATTCAACATAGATTTCTTTCATTATCAGATAAGATATGCTGCCTTACAGACTTCAAGGCAGCAGGATAAGACTGGCCACATAACTGAAAAGCAGGCAACATAGGCATGAACTGCTTGCATGTCAAAACCTGTTTCTCCCCAGTTAACTGAAGAAATGTGAAAGTAATGAAACTGAAGGTTTACGCTACTGTGGGTGGAATTTCTGGATGATGATGATGATGATGCTAATTTGCTGCATCATCCTTACTATCTCTAGAAGAAGCAAAGCTGAAAGGACATGACTATGGAGATACTTGCCTATGTCTGGAGGTGACAGTCCCAGGGTGAAGCTGCTGATGCACCCTGCACCATTCTTGATCCATTTAGAATATCTCTGCTTAAAGGAAGTACTCCCCACAGCCTTAAATTGGCTTAAAATGCAAACTAGGAAAAGCATCACCTATAATATCAACAGGAGTTTTCTAAATCCAATGAATAAGATTGACCAATTTCAGTGTCAATTGCAAAATTCCTTTTAAACTAACTCATTAAACTCACTTATGTGCTCTCATTAAATTCCCCTTTGTGCTAAAATGCTTTAGTGGCAGGAACACACACACACAGACGCACTGAGGCTCAGAGAATTTTATGGACTGTTACCATGCATGACCACAAGCCCCAAACCAACCAGGTTATACACACCCTGCCAGAACCCCTCCTAGAGTAGGGTTTTCCTGGGAGTAGTGGGTCTGTGAGGGGACGCCCTTCCCTTGGGGACACCAGGCAAGGACACTTCCAGGGACTGAGTGACCTCAACACTCCTCTTGTGGGAATGATTTTTCTGCTGAATACCCTTTAGTGACCCTTCGGGGTAAAGCAAACCCAGGCAACCCCCAAGTGAGAGGGGCTTGGGGAAGGGGGGTGTTGTTGCTTTTGTGTACCTCCATGACAATCAGGAAGGTGCCACAGAAGTTAAATTGAACTTCTTCACAAAAGCACCCCGTCTTTTCCCCCCTCCTTATTTTACACCCTGAAAGTTTTGCTAGATGAGATAAATTTCACATGCCTGTGTGACTCCTCTCGCTGCCTCTCAAAGCTATGGAGTACAATGTGAAAATGAGCATTGGTGAAAGTTTCAGGAGAAAAGTGCTGGTTTATGATTTATGTCCTTTAGAGAATAGATGGCTAGAAAGTTCACTAAGTCCCTGTTGCCAGATTGTAGCTACATATTAAATTAATTCTTCAGTTCACATATTCAGTTGTATTACCTGTCCAACTCTGCCAGTAGTAAAAAGATGCTACCCAAGTGACATACTCTGTATAAACTTTACTGTTTTACAAGTTTATATTACAGTGCAATCCTCTGTCTCTCCGTTGCTGTAAACCACTGGGCAGCTACCGTTGTTTTCATCAAGGACATCAGGAATTGCCCCCACAACTGCTTAAGATAGTTCCATGCTTGTGGGAAGAGATCAAACAAGATTTATGGTAGTCACTCTGTGGCAAGACAATTTGCCTGACACTGATGAGGCTAAAAAAGATAAGGCAGCTCCCAGCAGCAAACCTGCCAAATAATTCAGCAAATAAATGAATCCCTCTATGATCCCCTGTATGAATACCACTAGGATTATGGTAAGACAAAGGCAGAATCTGATGTAAGTGTGGGAAGAAACAGGTAAAGAAGCAAAAGCAGTAGAATAAAATAAGAAAAAAGAGGTAGAGATTGAAGATTGAAGTACAAAACTTTTTTCCACCTTCAGCTGCAACCCTTATCCATGTTGTTACATACAGTGACCTGTACTTTGCAGATTCCTGCTGCAGTTTCCAAGCTGCACAGAGTAGCATATGTTGGCTACATTTGTTATACCAGTCCTATACCACATTCCCTGAATCCTCAATAATGGTCCACAGCAAAGGAGACAGGTATTGTCAGTAACACAGTTAAATTACAGAAAGGCTAGTCGAAAAACTCCAGCAAATTACTGCTCAGTAAACTGCTTATGGACAAACTTTGCATTCTGAGAGATACGCTGGAAATAAAAGAAATTCACCTCTTCGTAAGGATTACAACAGACCAGTGCATTCCACCAGCCATCCAAAATGACTTTCTGCTTCCACCCAAACTCCATCACTCTTTCGGGACTTGTCCCATGACAAGCTCTTTACTCTACCTTGGTCCAAGAAAGTTCATGCCTAAGGCTCAAAGGCCTTAGATTTATCTCGCCTGTTTCCATGCACCTTAGCGAGTTCCCTGTTACTACGGTCATTTGCTACCTTCATGGGAAAGAAAGAGGTACCTGAGGGAAGCCAAGGAAGGGGAAGCATTCATTTTCCTCCAAGAGAGCAGAACTTTGGAACTTGAGCTCTTCAGACAAAGTCTTAGCCTGCCAAATGGGAAACATTGGTAGCGACCTGTGCCCAGAGGTTTTTAGGTTTTGCCTGCACTATAACCCCTTAGTAATAAAGATGTTCTCATACCAACATCTTTACAGGACATAAAAATAGCAGGAAATGAAAGTAGCAGGCAAATATCTGCAAGACAAAGTCATTCAATGGACAGACATTACAAAGATGGCCAGACCACCTTAGCTTAGACCAACTATTTAGGTGTCTTACAAAGCACCCTAACAGTAGAAAAAATGAATGCTTAAACTGCAGGTGACCTTGCACAGGTGCCAGCTGCTGCCTGTGACAGAAACAGAGTGAACTGTCATGGGCCATTCTCTGTGAGCAAGGCTTTGCGTGCAAGATAGTGTATGTTATATATCACATTGAAACAAGAAAAAGGAAATGAAAGGAATGAGACTGCTCTACACAGGACGTGCTGGGAATGTCTAATGCTTGGTGCTTCCACAGGACTAGAAGAAAAAATCATTAAGGGAATAAACCAAGAATCTGCTACAATGATGTGACATAGGTCTCCAGAGAGGAAACAACAACAACAACAACAAAAAGTGGCAGTAGGTGGGAGACATAGACATCTAGTAGCTTAAAATCACATTGGGGTCTTGAAAACAAAACAACTTCCAAAAACTCAGTCCTTGGAAAAAGATTTGAATTGCAGATTTAAAGGAGGCAGCAAATTCTTTACAGATAGAAAAAGTTATGATTACCTGTTTATCAGTTTTCACAGACAGATGCACACATATGCTCTACCTAGGTAAGAATGTCTACATTATGAGAACATAAATGTAACAAGAGCTTGACAAAAAATATTTTATAATTATTAATTAGGGGTAAATCAACTTCTGCTATTCTTCTCTTTAAAACAGAATAAATTGCTTTTTTGAAGAGGAATCTCAGAGAAAGCTACAGTAGCTGCTACAACATTTGGATGGTATGCAATGCTTTCAGTTGACTAAGTCATAAATTTGAGGCAGTCTGGTAAGTTTCTATATAAATTCTGGCAAAAAAAAAAGTGAGAATCAAGACTGTTTTTATGTGATTACCCAAGTATTAGTTGGAAACAAGCCATTTGCTTAAATAGAATCTTCAATAGTCAAGACAAAACTATCAACACAAATCAAAAAATTCAAAGCTTCTTCTTCTTACTGAATGTAATTCTGTCCATTTTCACTGAAAGAAAATTTATTTGAGCTCTCACAGAGATAGGAGATTGTAAAGGACATTGACACTGGAAATCCTTACTGCTGAATTAGAAGGAATAAACATAAAGAGCTGAGCTAAAGCTCCAACCAAAACTCCAGTTTTAATAAATCCTGGAATAAATGTCCCATGTAACACAAATATGGATGTGCAGTCTGACTTGCAGATGGGACACTCTTTGGATTTCAAAATTTGCAGACATTTTCCTCTTTGCAGTGCACACAATTTGCACAAAATTACTGCAGGTGCAAAATGAGGGACCAAGGCATAGCAGAAAAGATGAAAGAGTGCTCTGTGATACCAAATTACAATTCCATATATAAGTGCACCGAGTAGCTGAAATGGAAGGCCCCAAGTACATTAGCAATTATGCAGGACTTGCAAACAGTGATTGTGGGGAGATGCCAGGAAAAAAGCCTCCGTCTCTCGAAAGTGATAAACGTGGCAGTTTTTTCCCAGTTCTGCTTGCTAGCTAATGAGAATGAGGCAATGTACTTATCAGTAATGGATACATTCTGAATTCATGTTTTTTAGAAAGAATCCACTGCAGGTTGGCTCTTAACAGAACAGAACTGCATGAAACAATGCAAACTTTTTCACATACTGTTCAACAACAAACAGGTTAACTACCACTTGAATCTGAAAGAGCACCCTAAACCAACCCACAGATAGAGGTCTCCAGCTGCATGAAACTGGACTTCCAATGCTTATGATTGGGACTCCAGTTATGATCGTTCAGAAATACTGAGGAATATGGGCAAGAATCCTTGTGCTCCACAAATTCCTACAGAGTTACAAAATATAGTGAAAATTGAAGGCCAAAATAACTGCCTTCTGCTCATGCTTTGAATATATAAGTTGTAAACATGAAATGCTGAACTTATAGAAAAGAGCACGCTGTCAATTACCTCTACTACTTCCTAAAGACAGTGTTATTTCCAATTCAGCCTTTACCATATGTCCTACAATATGTGAAAGCAGATGCAAAAGTTGAAATTTAAAAATTACTAAGTAATTGTATTACACCATTACTTGTTCATTAAATGTCTTTTCAGGATAGCAGAACACTAGTCTTACAAAGTTCTGCCTTTCCTCCCACACAAATATTCCATTAATTACTCTACAATAGAATTAAAACTGAAATTTTAAGATCCTTATATATATGTGTCATAAACACGGTGGACATGTGGTATAGTTACTATGATGAGGTTTTTTTCTCAAAAATATTCTTTAACTTACCATCTCATATAGGTAGCAAACCTGGAATGAAATTATTCAGTTCCAGAGCACTTTACCTCTCTTTCAAGGTTTTTGTTAAACGTTTTCACAAGGTACACACAGGTACCTCTCTTTGCACATTTCTATCAGAAAAGACAAAGTTGTAAATCAAGGTGTTAAAAACAAATGAGATAACAATTAACAAAGAGCCACTGATAATCACAAATAAGAATCACTAACTTTATTCATTATTTCCAGTTTTTTCCAAACATGGAGAGTTTTCAGTATATTTTCTAAGGTTTTTGGGTTTTGGGTTTTTTTAAGCTATAATCTTTATTTTCAGGTTCTTCAAAATATCAAGAGGGTTTTTTTTTTTCCCTATTTGTAAGTATATTCTTTCTTTGGTACAGAAGAGATACTGATGATCCTGAGCTCTGATGCTAAGCATTTGCATTAGCTTGAGGGGTTTGGGGTCGTATTTTTTGTTTAATGGTTAAATACTTTCCAGCCCCTGCAGATTAAACTGATTCATAGTATTTCAGGGGATAAACAGGACATAACATAGCTATTACACATTTTTCCCTACCTTGCATTTTTTTGGGTAGGATTTCATCAAGACAGCTGAATTTAACTTTGACTGATTCAGGAGGGAAATAATTGTTAGCATGTATTCCAAGTGGCCTGTATGCAGAACAAAAGTAATTTTACCTATCAAAAGATGATCAGTGTCTGACTGATAAGCGCATTTCCCTTCAAAAGGTTCATCTCTCTTGAAAAGGAGATAAACAACTTAAACCCAGAAAGAGTAACTCCCATTTTGATTTTCAATACATTTAAAAGCCCTACAGTTTTCAACTTCATTATAAACCCTTCTACAACTGAAGTAGCATTAATACAAAGTATCATTACTCCTTTTTCACTAATATTTTAAGAGGCACAGCACAATAAAAAATTTTAAGCCATTTAAGAGTCTGAGAAAGAATAAAATAAGCAGTGCTTTGACATTCAGAATGATAAATTCCTCACCACACTCAACTCCCTAGTTATCCTTGTTGTCACCATTTCCCCTCTGATTTATGATGGATGCAAGAGACAGGAAACAAGGACAGGATTTAACTTTTCATATTAATGTCCTTCCAACTCACTACACACAAACAGAGAATAAAACCCATCACTTGTTCTCATTTTCACTTCTTGAAGCACCATTTTTTCTGTGCAGTTTCTAATGCAATTATGTTTGAGCTCAGATTCAGTTATTACAACTTAGTTAGACACAGCAGATCAGCTGAACTGTAGTAATACGTGACAAAGGCAGAGGAGCAAATGCTTTTACGTAAATCTCCTTCTAATTCTTTGAATATGTTGAACAGTCTGGTAAATACAAAGTAGTCTACTACATAACTGTTGCCAGGCAGTAAATCATTCAGATATACCTAACATATAAAACTTGATCACTTGCCTAGATTCTTAATGTGAAACAGAAATAATCCATTTCAGCTGAGGGTATCCTTATTATACTATACATATATTTCTGAAGGAAGACAGTCCTTGTCTCAAAAAGCAAGAACATGACAATGAGGTCAATTTCAACAAAATCAAGACCATACCTAAATACTTAATGGATTGTGGTGGCTTAGCAAAACTTGATTTGTGGAGGCAAAGAAAAAAAAGGAAAAACAGCTGCTCGAAACTTCTGTGACAGGCAGAGAGCCAATAGGTGATGGGCAGGTTGCTAGACCAATTGCACAAGCTGGAAACGCCTCTGTGATGGACATAGTTAAGGAAAAAGAGACTACCAGAAGCTCCTTTTTCCCTTGTTCCCCTAGGAGGGATGGCGACGGGGCGAGGCCCCCGGCCCTCCCGGCACAGCGGCCGAGGCCGGGCCACTGAGAGGAGCCACCCCGGCACCCCGAGCAGCCGTGAGCAGCCGTGACCAGCCATGCAATGGAAAACCAACTGAGGCCGGGACCGCGCGGCTGAGATTCTTCTGAAGCCGCGGTGGCCCATGCGGTGCCGGCAGGCCCTTGAGGCCAGCATGGCTTGCGCAGAACTGGACAAAAAACATCACACTGCCCGCAGCAAGAGACAGGGCGAGTCTTTCCCTGTTGAAGAGCTCAGACAAGATCAACTTCTCAGCTGCAACTTCCAGACACTGACTTTCTTCCAAGTCAGAGAAAAAGTGAGGTCACATGAGGAAGGCCAACATGGTGGCACTGAGGTCAGTGGGGGAAGGGAGATGGCAGAGGCGCTCCCAGTGCCAGAGCTGAAATTCTCCTGCAAGCCGTGGTGAGGACTGTAATACAGCAAATTGTTTTCCCTGTAACTCATGATGTACATAGGGGGCGTGCAGAGATCCACGCACAGCCCATGAAGAGGAGTGCTCACACTAGGGTGCACAGACGCTGAGAGGCTTTTAAAGATTGAAGAAGAGAACCCTTGCTTCCAGGCTAGAACAGCTCATCCTTAAAAGACTAAACCCCATGACCCACGCTGGCAGTCATAGGAAGACTGCGAGATTCGTGGGAGGGATTTTCACTGCAGCAGATTTGAGCGGGCTGTCACTTGTGAAAGTTGAAACCACGCTAGAAAAGTTTGCAGAGAACTATCTCGCGTGGGAAGGATCCCACAGCACAGCAGAAGAAACTCTTTTCTTTAAACATAAAGAAAGACTCTTAAGAAATGAAATAACTGACCAAAACCCCGTGTTTGCTTCTTTGCGCCGTTGATGGAAAGGGAAGTACTGGGAGAAGAAAGGTGCGCTGAGAGTTTGCTTTAGTTCTCATTAGCCTTTTTACTTTAAATTCTGTCAATAATAAATCTTCTTCATACTCTTTAAGTTTTGAACCTGTTTTGCCTTGAAGTTTTTCTTTTTTCCTCAATAATCCTTATTTCAATTCATGAAAATGAAGTTTTAATTCCCCCTCCTCTGCTCAGCTATAGCAGAGGAAAATAAGTGAATAATTTTTCATGGTGCTTAGTGCTTAACCAGTGTCAAACTGTTATATGGATTAATGCAAATCAAAACATACGTGCTAAACAGGGAGAGAAGCCAGGCAGGGGAAAAAAGAGTCAATGAGACTATCCACCATGCAACTGCTTTCCGTATTAAATCACATGTACCAAAAAGCACATTGGAACTGAAATGGATTATAAAAGCAATTGCAAAAAGAAGGGAAGAAAAAACAAAACAACTGAAAGGGCAGTTGGAAGAAAAATACTGTGATTACTCGCCTATGCTACAAAGACATCAGAATATACAGCTGCTATTAGCTTCCCACTACAGTAAGCCAACTGCAGTAAAGAGCAATGATTCCAGAATGGCAGCGTTAAAATTAAAGACAATTGCTCAGATAATATAAACCAACAGTTCCAGCTTGTATCAATGGAAGATCACATCAAATGCCCCAAAATATTAATGAATTGCTCATTGAAGACATTTTCCCTTTAAAAATACCTTTTAAAAATATTTTAAAAATTCAAGAACACAGAATACAGAAGCATTTAGGTACACAGCAGACATCTGGCAAAACAAGGATAAATGGCAGGATTAACAATTACATGTAGTTCTATTCGATGACAACTCCACTGTTGGAATAATCTCATGAAAGCCCTTTCATTAAATCACTTTTTCACACTGATTCCTTTTCAATGCAATTTAAACTCATTATGTTAAATGAGCACTATTATATTTGCACTAAAATAAACATAAGTACTGTTTTTATGCTTGCCTACCATGTAAATCACCCTTTAAAAAATATTACTGTTCTGTTGCAGAATACTTAAGCATACACATTTAGAAGTTGGTAGGGGCTGCTCTATTTTTAATTGGATGAGTTGGTACCTGAAGCACACAAATACAAGTAAAATCTTTCATTGACAAGTGTTTATAGTTCCGCTCACAGAAATTGTCTTGGTACTTGTATAAATGATAAAATTACAACAAACACATTGTTCTGTCTTCAGTACACAACACAAAATTATTAAAAGCAGCTGCAAGAAATCCTGAGGCATTAAAGGAAAAATGTGCAGGAAGGCTTATTGGCACGACCAGTTGCTACATGACCAGATTTCAACTGGTGCCTCCATCTTTCCCGTTTGTTATAATTGGCTTTTATACAGCAAGAATCTTTTACTGTAGAGTGCTACATGCAACTCACCCTACCACCTTTTGCACCAGGTGTATAAGAGGGGACTTAGAAGACTAGATGAAGATATTACCAAAGCATCAGTTTTAGAACAGATGCTTTCTTTCATGGAATGGGCCCGTGCAGTTTACCTAATGTAAAACCCTTTCCTCAGTGGAAATTCAGTGTACATCCTTACTTACACAAAGAAAGGAAGATGTGAGTTGAAGAAATGGAAGCTTGAGTTAAGGCATTTGTAACTTACCAGATTTGATCATACAGGTGGTAGCTACTGAATTTGCTTCTGTTGTGCAAGTTAAAAGCAACTGTCAGCTGAAATCAGAGTAGCATAATACTAAATCAAGTTTAGGTCCATCTAAGGCCTATTTCAGGACACACCCTTCATATCTTCAGAAAGGACACAATTACGGTCAGTGAAGATACAGGAGAAAAGCTCTGCAACAGTTCAGTCCATTTTTTAAGATCTTGGAACAGTTTGCTTGGGTTTGCAGAATACACATATTTATGAACAGAAGTAAGTCAGCAATAACCTGAGGAAACTGCTCTGGCCTTGTATCACCTTTTAGGTTGACAGTGCTGCTAAAGGCTTACTCTCATCCTCGTCAATTCAGTTAGTAAACTTTCAGGCTACTACATGAGCCTGTCAGGGGTAGGACAGCATACTCTCTTGTTTCATTTCCAACAGTGACACCACAATTTTCTATAAAACATTCAGTTGTGTAAAATAATCAAATACTTTAGAAATTGAAATCACTTATTAAAGGAAGTACTTTATTTTTATTTTAAAAAACCCTAAAACCAGAAACATTGGAAATAAAATAAAAATTCAGCTAGAATGAACAGTTACAGACCTTTTACCATTTGATGGCTGCTGGGTGCTCATTGACTTTAGTAGCTTCACAGCAGGGCAGAGAACATATTTGCACATTTCAAAGGAACAACGTAGCCAGAATAATTCTACATTTTTATTTACAGGCTTAGCAGTAAGGCTAATGATTGAGAAGACTTTGGGATTGAGCTACCATTTCCTTGCTAAAGCTGGTATCTCAAAGACTAAATTTGGGCAAAAACAAAAATCTAGACTGGCCGCTTGTCTGTGCAGATCAATTTCAGTGTCTGTTATTCTGGCATCCATCACACCCAGTCCACATGTTAAAACCTTTATATCACTTCAAGGGATCCCTGTCCCCATGAGCAGTCAGTAAGAAAGGAGACAAAATGCAGCTGATCGTTCTTGTTAGTCTGGCTAACGACCAAACGCAGAAACATTTCTGCTGCTTCTTTAGGCAAGATTAACAAGGTGAACTAGAACTGTATCAGCCTCAGCTTACGGTCTTTGAAAGTTACATTAAGAAACAACTCTCTGGCTGTAGTATCTATCTCCTGCTACCTCTACAGCACAGAAAATAAGTGCTTACATATGAACATTGTATACACAAATCAATTAATGTATGTAAACAAATAAAGAAAAGAGAGAATTTATTTTTAAGGATATCACTACCATAATAAAGTCAGAGCAGTCAACAACATAATTGTCCTTGATAGGTAATGACACTGGACTCACAATACCATGTAATTTTTTAATTTTTTTTTTTAATACAGGGAGTGGAAGATGTAATTCTAAAGTTACTCTAAGGAACTGGAAAGATCAGGCACATATATTCAATTTTTATATGAATTCATATTGTTAGATAAACAGGATCAGATATGCATAGTTTCCAGAACAACTGAATGTTACATACATTCAGTAAGAACAGACATAAGCTCAGGTTGGCTGATAATTGGGACACTTATTCATAGGCCAGTATGTGAGGCAAGTATCTAGGCTCAAATCAGACAGAAGGTTAGAACATGGGAAAACAGAACAAACAGGAATTTAAAGAAATGTCATAAACAGATTTTACACATGACTTTCTTAACAAATGCCTTGACTGACAGATATTTTTCAGATCTGACTTCCCATGTACCCTTTCAATCCTTTACTAAAGTATATTTAAGTGAAGTTTTTCTGGAAAACGTGTTTAACAAAACGCTTTTAATAAAACCTGTCATTTACCAATAACACTCCAACAAACCTGGAGGGAACAGCACACATGCTGCTTTATTACTAAGCATAAAAGTCAATGTTCTCAAAACCAGCGTAGCTTATGTAACGTAAGGCATCTTCACAGTGTGGTTCTCAAAAGAAGCAATTCCTTAACCATAGTAACAAGTGTCTATAAGGAAAAATCTTCCTAAAAATAATTTCAATATAGCCAGTATCAGAAACAGACTAACCATGGGATGTTCAACAGAGAAGAAAAACTCATATCAGTATGTCTCTTTGATCCCCCAGTTGCCTATTAAAAAAAAATTAGGCAATTGCACTTGTTACTGGAAAACTTGCAGGAACAGTCTTGCTTGCTGGTGTCGATCTTAAGTATCAAAGGTTTATTGTGTTTTTTTGTTGTGGGAGGGTGGTTTGGTTTTTAAAGCAAGGAAATCAGTGACCTAATTAAGTCAGTAGGTTGTTCCATACCAGCTATTTACCTTTTGGTGCTTACATAAAGCACCAAACTGACTGTAATATATTCCTTGGTTTCTTCCAACCATATAAACTCAACACAGACTTTACCCTCTGAATCTACATAGTCTGCAGTATAGATATGACCCATGTAGTCATAAAGGCCGGATGCCTTGGAAGACAATTCCATGTAGACTGGAGCACTAAAACACCAGAAGGGCTTTCCAGTTTCATCCAAGAGAGTCAGATCCATCACAAAGCAGTCCTACAAACACAAGCAGAAGAGATTACTTCCCCATGTCGTGGCACAGATCTGTCTCTGATTTTAGAAGAAATATCAAGGGTTCAGGGAGTTTTGTATGAAGGCTAAAAACTCAAAATATAAGTGATAGTGCTTCACTGACTACTGCAACAAATACTTACTTAGAAGTTTCCTACAGAAATCAAAATTGCAAACTACAGACATCAAAGGCTGTGCTATAGAAGGTACCACTGCCAACCCAAATCAGAACATCATTTGTTGAACATTTTTAAGCCCTGAACATCTGTTTTTCTCAATTATTAGTTATTTTACCATTCAAATAATGATAGTCCTTCCAATAAGAGAAAACAACTGAAATTTAAACTCAGGTGCTGAACTTGGGTGAATGCAGCAATGTTTGCAAAGATACTCAGGGACCACCCAAGGCAGTGCACACACAATTACCCTTCCATGCCAGCTGTATACAGCACTTTTTGAATGGCTCTCACCTTCGGTTCCCAGAAAGGTAATATTAATAATCCTCATGTAATTCTTCCTTTTACAAATAATTGAAAATATTTCTTTATGAGATTACACAACTGCATACTTTTAAATGTTAATTTTAATTTAAATTAAATTTAATTTTTAATTTAATTAAAATGTTAATTTTAAAATTCTTTTAAAAGACCCAATTCTTGAATCTTTGCAAAATGATAGTTTTGCATATCCCTTAAAAGCATAGGAGCTGTGTATCATTGTTAGCATCAGCTGTTACTTATTCTCTTGAGTTCTGAATCACTAAATGAATCAAATTATCTTAATTACGTTGTATCTATGCTCCAAAAGCATAAACAAACCAACACCACATATTCCATGCCAAAAAATTCATTTGGAATGTTTTATTTCTCTGTACTACATAGCTGTGCTTCTGTTGCTCTAACATTGCTTTCACTATTACTTTACTTCAATCAAACAATACAAGAGCAGATGGCATAAACACAAGGCAATATGATGCAGTCTCCCTAAGCTTTTTACAGTAGACTATGCTGAAAATACAAAATTCAAACCAAACCTAATGATGATGTAATAAACTTATATGAGCTACAGAATCACTGGAAACAAGAAAGAATGACTGTTTTCTGGTCTGACAACTTGCACATAAAAGGCCAGTTATGAAAAGTGAAGCAAGGTGGTGTTGACTGGTGGGATGGTGGAGGTCTTCCCATGCATTTCTGTCCTGGTTCTGGCCAGGACAGGGTTAATTTCTGCAGTAGCCAGGAGGGAGCATGGCTAAAACACTGAGGTTGTTCTGTACCACATCACCTCATTTACAGGGGTGGGGCAAGGCATGGTCAGGTTGGGCTCCACGATGAGCATTTGCATGTGAATCACTCACCTCTCTGGTACATTCTTGTTATTAATATTGTTGCTGCTACTCTCCGTTTTCTTATCTCATTGCTGTTTCCAGTAAACTGTTCTTATCTTAACCTGTAATCTTTACCTTTTGTGCCTCCAGTTCTCCTCTCCAGCCCAACACAAGGGAGAGGAAGGGGGGAGCAGAGTGTGATTTGGAGTGGTTACAGTGAGAACACTAAATTGGCGAATACCATTCCTAAGCCATGACAATTTCTAACTATCTCTACTTCAGCAATTAATATTTTTATTAAAAAACCCAGAAGTGCCAAGAAAGCTTTTGGGTTTTTTGGTTTTCCTTAGAGTATTAAACAAAATTCAAATAAATTCAAAGTAGTGGAATGTCCTGCTTCTGTGGCTGATGTTATTTGGCCTTCACATGTTTTAAGAATTTTAGAGACTTATGTTAAAAACCACACTGAATTCAACCCACAGCTATATGGTGACATTTTCAGTCTGTCACCACAAACTTAGAGGTTTAAAAAATTATATTCTTTATTTTGTCCTAGAAATAAATATTCAGTATAACTTATGCTGTAAGCACATAGGAGAGAGACTAAAACTAAAAAACTGAAGACTATAGCCATAGCTCTCTGTTTCCTCTGACAGATAACTTCCCAAATTCTTACGTGCTACTCATGATTATTTTCATCAAAAAAAAATCTGCCAAGCAGCTGTTAATCCTATAGAATCATAGAATGATTTGGGTTGAAAAGGACTTTTAAAAGTCACCTAATTCCAACTCTCCAGTCTCACCACGCTCAGCATGGAGAAAGAATTTTTTACTTTTTTTTTTCTGATGTCCAATTTAAATTTACCCTTCTTCACTTTAAAAACATTATCCCTTGTTTTGTCACTACAGGCCTTAGTAAAAAAGTCTCTCTCAGTTATGTTATCAAACAGTATTCCATCCCACATTTATACAGGATTGGCAGAAACAACATTTTTATTAATTTTAAGGGTTTTTTTCAAAAGAAGTGCCAAAATTGAAATCAAGTGTTGAACTAGATAATTTTTCAGTAGTGCTTAAATAACATTTATCAGAATTTTTGGGACTTCGGAAATATTCATGAAAAATCTACAGAACTACTCTGAAACTCTGTTTGAAATAATTCTTTTAGGAATTTTATCCAGTAGAATGTGTGAGCATTCCTCTAAAATACAAAGAGTTAATCCAGCTGACCAACGTACCTGACTTGAGCTAGGTGCTGACTGTAGTGTCTGCCTGTGTCCACTGGCATTTTAACATTCCCCAGCAGTTCCTGCATATACAGCACAGAACTGCAGAGTATTTCCCCACAGGTTCAAGGCTTATTGCTCACAAAAAAACCCAACCAACCGACAAAACAAAACAAACAAACAAACAAAAAACCAAAACCAAACCCACAAAACAAAAAATCCAACCCCTTGCACCAAACCAAAAAAAAACCCTCACAAAAAGTACATCTGCAGTACATTTTTTTGGTCCAGCATTTCCAAGCAGGGCTGGTTGGTCACAGCATCTTTGCTGAGTGGAAAGCACTGGAGTAATAACAAACACATAATGGGTGTATCATGCAATCCAGATGCTATGAGAGAAAAGAGAAAACTTTTTTCCTCAAAATTCATATAGGTTTTTGAATATTGGAAGAGAGGTTTTTGTCTAGTTACAGACGCCTTCTACAAATCAAAAAATTGTTTAAAAATTAGCATATTTAGGATGCACAAACACAATTCTGTTTTGAGATAAGCATTTCCAGAAACAAAAAAATATTTCTGACCTTTACATTGCCTTTAAACACATCTGTTTCCCAGCATATGCCAAGTGTCCCAATAATAGGCAAGTGCTTCCTATTATCCTTTAAGCTTACAACTGTGAGCCTCAGGTATCCGTTTTCAATGTCACCTGAAAATATAAACAATATACAACATTATAGCAGTGTAAATCAAATTCAGGCCAAGTACACTGTAAATGTTCTCTTATCTTCTCTCCATGCCTTTTTCTTCTCACTCACTAATAAGAAACCCTGACATACACTAACAGCTGGATATCAAGCACATTATAGAGGAATTAAGTTGCAGTTCGGAGCTTTGATTCTGTGATCCACAGCAGAAAGAGCAGCTAAAAAATTCTTTTGTATTTTTTACTACAAAAATAGGAAAGCTGCCTAAAGAACTTACACAAGGATGCGAGGAGTAAATTCCACATTCAACATTTCAATTTCATGCCCCCAGTGCCTCCATCACTGCCCATTCCCCAGAAGTCAAGCTCAACACTAACACACAAAATAAATGTTGAGATACCTATCTCCCCCAACCTTTTTTTTCAAATTATTTAAGTCTCTCAGCTCTGACTGGAAACTCAACCCAATACAAAGGGTATACAGTAACTATTCCTCCTTGGAAAAGATATTGCATCATTTAAATTGACATGCAGTATGCTTTGATTTGAATCAAGTTTTTAAATTATGGATTTGTTCATTTTTAAAATAGATTTCCAAGGGCTCAGGGGGTTTTTTTTGACAGAATTACTTTGATTTGTGATTTTTTTTTTATTACTACATATAACCATATTTCTTTGGTACCTCTTCTCCTCTCAGAAGAGGTCGACTTTTTTTTTTTGATTGTTCTTTTTTCCCTTGCTATCAGAGAAGGAAAATTAAGCAGGGAGTCCAACAGTCTAATTATAACTTGGGGTACATCATAATGAACAAGATCTGACTACAAAGAAAAGAGAAAATAAAAGCATCACATCATGACACAAGCAGATTGCTTAGTAAGACATCCCTTAAACAAGTTTCCTTGAACAAGAGATACTCTCTCAAAAGAGCAAAACAAAAGCACGGGAGACCTCAATACAAAAAAGAAAGTGTCTAGCACTTGAAGGAGACAGATAGGAAGGGAGAGAAGGAATTCCCAGCAACATAATGCTTGTCAGGATCCAATAGCAGGCCCTGGATGGTAAGGTAAGAAGTGAAGGGGCTTGCAGAGGTTTAAGATGCAAGTGACAGAAGTGATAACAGACAGAAGTGTTTTGCCTGTGATTCTCCTTCAACCAAGCCCAGTAGCAGCATGAGGCTACAGACAGAAGAAGCAACATCAGAAAAGCTGGCTGTGAGTTAAATGGCTGCAGCCTGCATGCAGTGGCAGCAAAACTTCTGCTTGAAGCAGATAGCTGGAGGCAGTGATGAAGAAAGAAAGCCCACACTTTACCACAGAAGCCAGAAACTTCTCTGAATTGGTACTGTAGAGCCAAGCAACTCCCAAGATACAGCTGGCCACAAACCAATGCTGGAAAGGCATCACTCACCAGTGGGGAGTCCAAAGAATACTTACTCTGGGGAGGATGCAGCCCAACACATGACAGAGAACAGCAGCTGCAGGTTTTTCAATACAGACACTGGAATAGGAGTGTAAATACAGTGAAACCAACATGACTACGCCCAGGAAATATTTTGTAGGAAGTATTTTGTATGGCTGAAAGAAAATGCAATCCTCCACACCGTGATACCCACTGTCCTTGCAGTGAAATCCAAAAGAAATCAGTGAGGAAAATGTAAGCAGAATTAATTTCCGCGATCCATCTCTAAGTGGAAAAAGGCCGTTAAGTTGATACCTGCCCAAATGGTTCAGTTGCAAAACCTCAGTAAATCAAATTAAATGACAAAATTTCATTCAAGGTAAAAATATCTTAGCTAAATAGTTTAGTGACTAAGCACCGAAAGTCCACATTTACAGTCGAGCTTTTATACAAGAGACTTGAAAACATCAGTCAACAGGCAATTTTTCCAAAGGACTATTTGGTTATCCACAACTCCAGTGTGAATGGAAGTGGCTATTTCTCTTACTCATTCAAACCAAATAAAGTTTGAATGGAATAAAAACAGATTGAAAAAAGCATTCTGCTAATAAATTAATGAAGCCCGGGACATCACTACTATTGCATGGCATTAATACAGCAATGCTAGATAGATCAGCTGGCTAAGGTGTGTTGCAGTTACTTCTTAACTTTAGCCAGAATGCAAACAGGCAACAGATCAGGAATCTGAAGGCCAATTATTCATGGGTTAGTTAATCCAGTCTTCATATATATATTTTTTAAATATAAAAGCTCCATTTCAGTCCTCACATTCAGATGGAAGGAAAAGTCTGCCTAGAAAAGAGCAAGAAGCTGAAGGCTAAGTACTGAAATCTCCCCTTCCTCACCCCAGTCAGATGAGAAGATGAAATTAAAGGGCAGAACAAGCCATGTTAAACACACCAAGAGAAACACAGAGGACACAAACTGGACAGGGCTTTCTTCAGCCTGATCTAGACTTTGTTTCATTGTCCCCTTATAATATCTCTAGTCCTTGGTTTATGCAAGACAAGTATAGCAGCAAAGCAGCAGAGTAAGTTATAGGGAACAAGTATTTCCAAATAAAGGTAATATCAACAAAGAGAACATACATCATGTAGACAAACCTCAGGGGAAGGAAACAAATAGACCAATAGCTCCAAATCACTTATTTTAGCTAAAAGCCAAAGAAGTTTGTTTTGCTAACCAAGCCTTTGTTGCAAGTTGTTATTTGATTGGTATTTTCAGAGGAAAAGCTGTGGTTAACACTAATTCTGGTGCCAACAATCAGCTTTACCACACTGAAATGGTTATTTAAACTTGCAAATCATTCTTCAAGGTCAAGCAAAACATTTCAAATGCCTGATATGAAATTTTACAAACAAATCTTAAAAGCTCTCTAAATTCACAAAAATCACCCCTTACATTTTGCAAGCAGAACACTTCAATTTACATCAACAAGAAATGTCATTGAAAAGCCAAAGCTTAAACTACCATGTGGCTACAAAGCTGTGCTTAAAAACTTGAAAACCTAGGTAAATACATTTCAATAATGTTTATTAAGAAGCTAGATTCATGGCTTCTGGGAGTCGTATGAAAAGCCTGTTAAAACTTCCTGAAGACAAGGAAAGTTTTCTAAATATTTTCAATTCAGTTACAAAGTGTTAGCGTATTCACCCCACAGTATCTGTCAGTAAGACCATATTACCAATTCTGCTTACATGAAAGGGAGCATAAAATAAAATGCTAAAACCCAACCAAAACAGTGGCAAAACAGCTAGTTACTGTAATGCAAATATTAAAAACAGAAAAAAAAATTGAAACTGTATACACTCCGTCTGCTTGGTGCAGTAATATAACCTTTTTAATTTAATATTAAGAATTCTGCAAAAAGAATTGAAAATAGAGTAGCAAAATGAAGCACAATATTAATAGACACTAACAAAAAGCAGACAAAAATTAAACTCAAGCAAATAAATCAGTTATTCTGCAGAATACAAATGGGCATTCTCTGGTAACCTAGGAATATCTACCACTTCCTAATGAAAACCAATAAATAAAACAACAGTATAATAGCCGACAACTGATCTGTGTCTCAAGTTGTGGAAAATGCCATGGGCATGTCACATCCATAATTTAAAATAAAACTGGATTGGGTAGAGAATGTTAAGAAATAGTAAGATTTCTCAGTATGTTGCAGACCTCTATGCTTCAGAGTCCTCCCAGAAGACGAGACAGAGTATTATTAGAATGGAGCCTAAAAATAAAGCACAAACCATCAAACACAACCAGCTTGGACAAAGCTGGCCACATTCAGCAATACCATGTTCACCAGAAAGAGCAAAATGAACAACAAATTACAATGAAAAACGTGACAGCAGACAGCCATAAGCTGCCTCACTGCACCACTTTTTGGAGGAAGTCAAGCATTTTCCCAGAGGAATTATTGTGCAAGCACATGGAAGGGACTAGATGACAAATGAGGTTATTGTCTGCAGAACCATGGCTTCAGCTGTCTGATGTCCTGTGAGACCAGATTCTGGTGGCTGTCATACTGCTGAAGGTCACAAAAACAAAGCAATTCAGAAAACACTTGTGAGCATAAAACAGATTCTGTAACTTGCAAAGTGAGATGGCATCACAACTGTAGCTCAGGGACATTTGCTAAAATTTGCATAAACATCAGCTTAATCTTTTGTAGAAGTAGCTTCCAAGCAGGAAAAAAGTGATACCAAGAAAGAAAGTGTGCCACATAATACTTCTTGTGCAACTGTATTGCTAAGAGCATAACATTTTCATTTTAGAAAACAAAACATGATACTCAGCTAAGCAAGAAAAAACAAAACCCAACACAGTCCCAAAAACCCAACCCTCTGGCCGATTTTGAGAAGTTTTTTTTTTTTTTGAGAACATAAAGAGGACTCCTGTATTGCACAATACTTCAGGTAAGGTTTCTTGCTACATGCATAGACTTTCACTTAAGTTTTAGCCTTAGAAGTATTCCTTTAATTCAAGCTTGGAGTTTTCTGGAATCTGAAAACATGTATATTTCAGGTTCAAGGACTACAACACTCCACACTGCACAAGGCTGCAGTCTAAATGATAGTTCTTAGAATCACCAAATACAAATGAGAAAAACCAAACCAAATCACGGGGATAGTCTGTAGCCCTGTAAAAGCACTCACGCCTGGCAACAGCGCCCTCTACTGACTACAAACCAGTATTTTCTGAAATCCACGGACTGCTCAGGAGTGCCGGTATGAAAAAAAATACTGGGAAGCAATAATTAATTTAGAGTACTTAGTTTTAAATTAAATAAATTAAAGTGCTTAATTTTAATATTTTAATCTGTCTCTGCTTACAGAAAGACAGCTGTGTAGCTGTAGGAAGTTATGCTGGAGTTATGTCAAAGGAGAGATCATATATTTTGCGAAACCCCAGTACAATTATAAATTTGGACTGTATGAGAACAACAGGGATGGTCAATCATGTCTCATGGAAAGAAGTGCTGAGAAAAGAATGAAGCAGCAGTTAAAAACAATGACTGAAATTGTTTACCACACAATGAAAGGATGTCAGAACAGGCAACCTTAAGCTCACAGAAATAAAAACTGTAACTCTTAAAGTTCACAGTAACTTCTACAAATCTATTTATATATTGAATCTCTCTGTGCACCCAAAGTATAATTGAGGAGAATTCTACAGAAACAAGCCTCCAAAATGTATGAGAACAAACTGTCTCTCCTTTATAAAATACAAGTGAAAGAAACATCAACCTGCACCAAGAGACGTGCCACTGCATTATTAATGCAGCACGGAAATAAAAGAAACTAAAAGAAAAGAACCTGACAATCTG
The DNA here is from genome assembly GCA_014706295.1 of Lycocorax pyrrhopterus obiensis. Taxonomy (NCBI): domain Eukaryota; kingdom Metazoa; phylum Chordata; class Aves; order Passeriformes; family Paradisaeidae; genus Lycocorax; species Lycocorax pyrrhopterus. The sequence goes on along the minus strand of JACSVZ010000002.1, from coordinate 93,541,488 downwards.
CAGAATTTGTGTCCCAGGCCTGACACTGTGTCAGTGTTACAGTGGGCAGACTTCCTACAGAGCAGATATAAAGAAACCACACAATGAACAGAAAGATAGCTTACTCTTAAAATTCCATTTCAGTTTCTCCCCTTAAAACAGAAAACTGGATACAAGAATGAAAGACATAACAGCAGGGATCATTTTTAAAACAGACATTATTGTGCCATCAACTTTACCTTTTCTGCAGAAGAGGCCTTTGAATGATCCACACAGATACATGCAGCTTCTGCCATGCAGATCAAGATGCAGGCTGTAGTCATGCAGTCCATATTCTGGGTCAATATCATCCAGTAAAGGTTTATTAGGTGGAGGAGCATATTGACTTCAAAAAAAAAAAAAAAGAATTTAGCAAATTTAGCAAGGGGGGGCGGGTAGTAGAGACTTAATAGAGAGAGAGATAACACATAGCCCTACACTGAGACTGTCATCCTAAGACAGTTTCGAAATCAAACATCTCTAGTTCATCATGCTTCTTTTAAGCTAATACAGTGTCTAACACTGCTGATCAGCTGTTCGGCCTAGCCAAAAGCAGAAAATATGGCAGTCAACTTTAAAAGGTACACCTGCTAAACTGCAAAACATGGACTTCTCTACGAAAAAGAAAAAAGCATCAGCTTAACTACAAATCTAAAAGCCCACTAGCTAGAGACTTCTCTTAAATAGCAAATATTGAAATAATTTTGTCTGTGCCTAACTAAATAAGAAACTACTGCACACAAATGACCTGAAGAGACCAAGTGCCAGAGGCAACTGAGCAACTTCTACATAGGATCCAATTTGATACTAAGGGAGATGGTGTTAAATCTTACCTTCTGTGTGAGAAGAGCCACACTGAGTTATAGTGGGCACTTAAGACTACTGGTAGATACAACAGTATCTGACCAGAAAGCGGAGGGGGAAATAAATTCCCCAAACACTGTTCTAAAGCTAAAAATCTCCATTTTTTTAAACAGTTTACAGTGTATAAATAGATATTATATTATACAATGCAATATACACATATACAAACACTTCATAGGAAACCCAGCTACTTTCTCAATAGGACTAAAAGATAAATGCAGGCACCTCACCAGTTTACCAGAATTGTTTCCCCCCCTCTTACAGAGCCAAAGATTACTTCCCTACTTCCTGAACTGTCTCTCTCTTTTCTTTTACTGTTTCAGACAGGAAGAGGAAATAAAAAGACTGCTTGTGAAAAGGGAGAAAGTATGGGCAGTGTATTTCTAACTTTCTCAATACAGCAAGTACTAGTACACTTGCATAACTAAGTTATCTCCTTAATAGCATAACAATGGCAATATTTTAGTACGAAAATGCTTCTACAGTTTTGTATATAGTCACTGTAACTGTTGCTTATATTAAACAAGAATAGATAATTACTGCCTAAATATAAACCTCTTACCAGCAGCCAATTTTAACTGTAAAACTCAAAGCTTTATTCAAAAGGTTATCTTTATTACCCACAAAGGAAAACCAAACTTACACAGTAGCAGAACCCAAAATGCTTCTCTCAAGAAGTTGATTATAATGAAGACTCGCCATAACAAAAGCAATTTCATTTTTCTCCTGAAAAGTTAATTAAAGTAGATGTATTTTCATCTAGAAATTCTTTTTTTCACAAGGTCTTTCTGAGCATTAAAATTCATAGATAAATGCTACTGCTTATTACTCTGCCAATTACTGTAATAATGTTAGTAATGGCTTGCTTTAACACTTGGACTCCTAAAACCTTTACTCTTTTCACAAGAGTACAGAATATATATAAAAGATTACAGCATTTCTGTATTATGGGGAAGAGAGGGAAACTAGCTATGCCAAGGCAAAAATTATGCGAGCAATCCAAGAATTGTACTTTCCTAGCTTCTACTTACCACTTTAAAATAGATACCGAAACAGAATCAAAGGCACTTAGTCCCAACTACTGAAGCATCAAGTTTCTTTTCATATGCAAAGAACTACTTCCAAAGAGGGCTAACATCAGTGAGGAATACAGAATTATTCAACAGAAATGGTGAATTTCTAAGTAAAAATCTTGTCTTCACCAGATTATTTACTCCCGGGAAAACATTAAAAACATAACCTTCTATAGATGCCAATATAGTCAAAGAAAACATCAATGTGAAGACTAAATAGAGGTATGTATTTACTTCAAGAACACAGAATGCTAGGATGTCAGCTTTTTTCTTTAAATGCATTTTTTAAATCCTACATTTACGAACACCTAAGTCAATAGGAAAATTATTCACTGCCAGAAGTCTATTACTCTCCTTAAATGTGGGCGACTACTGTTCTCATCTCTCTGGGTTACCAGAAAATGACATCCTCTATTCTAACCTTTGGCTTTTTAACTACTCCTGTATTTTCATAGTGCAAAATTACAGCTATAAACGATATAACTAGGGAGATTTATCAATCACGTAATTTCTCAGTCTTTCTCTATCCAAATACCAGGAGGCCCACATAACCTGCCCTTGGTTTCTGTTACGCAGCTATGTGCAAAAAAACAAGATGTGTGGCATTTACAATTATTACACCCACTGACAGTTAACTACCTCGTATTACTCTGCCTACACAAAGAACTGCTGTTCAGAAAAGCAGCAGGGAAAATATACTAGAGTGAGGCACTCAGTTCTTAACAACTATGTGGAACTTGGTTATGATTGAACCATTTCCAGGTGCCGAAAGAGTTCTCTTTCCAAACTCAGGAGGGGCCAATGCATAAGCAAGACCACAGAGCCAACAACACAGGGACACCAGCCTACAAAACTTCTGAAGATATGAGAGAAATGGCTCTCAATGGTTCATTTAGCAGAGTTTTTCACAGATTGAAACAACCTGTAACAGGTTCATGCAGGTCAGGCAGTCTCAAGTTCTCTAGGAAATGGACTTTCACTCTTACCTTTAAGTAAGAGCGAAATAAATAGTCCTTCTGTGGTTTTAAACATTGCCTCTGGTGATTGCGCATATTTGAGGCAGCATGTTTGCAGCTAGAAATTACACACAACTTTGAGGAACTGTTCACAGACTCCCTAAGGAAAGTTCCTTGCCAGTGCCAAATAGCCTAAGCCTACATCAATAACATGGCTGAGAGGAGGAAGAAAGGGCTCTGAATTCGGAGCAAGAGCAGAACACCTGAGACAGGCTTCCACAGCACCCAGCCCTACGTAGCTGCAGGCAGACACTGTCCCAGTGCATTCCGTGCAAAGATGCAGATTCCTTTTGCATAGAAATCTACTTCAGATGTTCTGCACTGCCCTCTAAAGACGTTCATCTCTACACCCACCCTACAGAAGCTAGCTGCTTAACTTAGACTCTTAATACCAATAATTCAATACCCCCAAAAGGTCACGATTTACAGCATTCCTACTGCTGGAGCAGGATACAGCTACCTGGTGATGTAGATTAAAGCTAAGCTGCTACGTGGGAACTCATCACTCTGAGTGATGTGGACAGGGTATGGTATGAATCAGAGGAAGAAGCACTTCTCTTCTCAAACCATTCTATTTAAAATTACCCTAGAATATCAGATTTGGGCATGTGAAGACTGCAAAACAAATAAAATTGAACAAAGTATCTAATATAGAATGACACAGAACTGATCTTCTAATTAAAAGTAGATTTTTTTCTTTTTTAAGTATATATACTCCTGTGACAGCTCTCTAGGATACAATAAATCATCCACTTACTGTCCCTACATGAGTTTTGTGGTTACTAGTTTAGACAAGATCTTTCAAAATCCAAAGAAAAAAAAAAAGAATATTAAAAAAAACCCTCCCCAAATCCCAAACTACAAGGCAAAAAAAAAAAAATTTTTCCTTGAAGTCATAATAAAATATTGAAATAAAATGTTATCTTACCTTCCAAATTCCTACTAACAGTCCTGGATTCAGACTGAAGAGCTGGACAAGCTCATCAGCACCAATTGCTACACTACTTTCAGTCAGGTTAGCAAGATGGTATTCAGCAATCAAGGAAAATCGACGAGGTCTTTGAAAAGAACATACAGAATGCAGCAAAAAGGCTATGTCTCCTCATCCATGTAGAAGTTCAGCCTAATTTCATTTTTAACTCTGAAGTCTGACCAGCAGCACATAATGAAAACGGTTTTGAAAGCATTTGGCACGCAGAGCCATAAACTACACATTCGAACAACTACAGTGTACTAGCAGGATCTCAACCCCTAACAAGAAAAGAAATAAAATCCACTCTATGATGTTCTAATACACTCTTGAAAAAAAGAAGAGCTTATGTGCTTGCCCAAATTTTCAAAATACAACAGAATTACTTTATAATTTGAGTTTGATACTATATTGGTACGAGATGTAACCACTGAATATATGTCAGCGTGAAGCAAGCTACTAAGGTGAATTTTTCCTCCCCAGAAGCAAAATTCAAAGGAAAGGATCAAACTGTACATATCATAAATTGAAAGTTTGTGTTAGAGGAAGCTTTCGTTTTTTAGAATTTTTTTCTATATTTTCCCTATAATTAAAGCCATTTAGCTCCAAAACACTCTTTATTAAAAGTTCATGGACATTCTTATCAACTAATGATGCACCAAACCAAAAAAAAGAACAGAAAGTAGAGTTTGCATTACCTATTCAAAAAGAAGAAAGAAGTCTTTCTAAAACCCTTTCCAGACTTAGGCTCTTATTATATTCAAAACAGGTCCTAGATTTCCACATAGCATCACCTACAACTACACACTGAACACTGCTGGGGATGGGGCATCCACAACCTCCCCGGACAGCCTGTTCCAGTGTCTCACCACCCTCACAGTAAAAAATTTCTTCGTAATTAACATCAAGCCTTTCCATCTTTAAGTCAATCAAGCTTGTCCCTGCACTACTGCCTTACAGTCTTAACACTGACATACTGAAATTGGTGAAACCACTGCCTTCATCTATATTCACAATCTTTAAAAATTTGCAATTCTGTGAAATAAATACATCAACTGCCTGCAAGCTTTCTTTTTTATTTTCTACATATGAATCATCATCTCGGTAAAACAATTACATTTCCTACATAATTTGACTGCAAGACTTGTTCAGATAACTTTATACAAAAGGCTTCTCTCGATTTATTTCTTTTTTAAGCAAATGCTTTGCTTCTGGTTGAGGAACCAGGTGTTTTGTAGGTGAACAATTCTCTCTTTTCAGAGCTCTGTGGCTAGGGGCTTTGTGTCAGAAGCATGTAGCTGACAGTGCAGCTACTATACACATAGGCCCAGATGTGTGCAAAACTCCTTGACAGCAACCAAATAACTCAAATAGACAATTTTCATTTAAATACCTTCTCAGAATATAATGACAAAAACCATTGTACACATTTAAGTTAAAAATATGCTGTAGACTGATGTTTTTATATACAGGTACTGAAGACTGCGCAAATAGTTAAACACCAAGTTCCCTAAACTCACATACACACCTACCAAACAGAAAATAAATTTTAACATTACCTGATTGTAGCCACATAAATACTGATGAACCTTTCCAAGCTAAATTTCTCACAATAAATTCTCCTAGATTTACATGTTTCTTTCATGCTCATTTTGTCTATGCCTTAAACTCAGCTTTCCAAGTCAGGACCTATCAGTTTGCATATCACATGCCAATAGCTAAATTAACCTATGAATTAATGTCATAGCTTGCTGGATTATACTATTTCTTGCTAAAATGCCCTACCAAAGAAGAGAGGAACATTAGGAAGAAATACTACAGAGAGGCTTTCTAACAAAGAGCTAACTTGTTGAGTCAAACCAATGTCAGCTAGCTCCTACAGATACATTATCAACCAATTACACCCAAAAAATCTTCAAAAATCCTATGTTAAAACTTACCCATGCTTGTTAGGAGGTCTGCTTTGGTCAGGAAGCAATGGTGTAACTCCAAACAGTTTCAGGGTTGACAGGATGTCTAAGCATGGCCAGCCTGCACCATACCAAAGTATGGTAACAGATGTGTCCTTAAACGATAGGTTTGGCTTCTCTATTACATGTTCTTTTCCATTTTTGTCCTTTAGAACAATTATCCAACTCAAGCCAGAGACTCTGTTATTTAGGAATTGAGAGGGGGGGAGGGGCGTTTAAAAAAAATTCCTTAAGTGACAGAATTTAAACTATGCTTTCAACAGAATTTTAAAATTTCTACTAACTTTTACTTATGTTCCTCAGTTTCAGTCATTTACAGATTATCATCATATCTTCCTATTATGATATACATTTTATACCTCTATTTCTATACCCCCCAAGCCATTAATATTTTGTACATTGTTCTCAGGTAAATCTCTTTGTGACAAGGCATTGCTTACTTCATAGCTTCTTTGTTTTTACATGGAAGACCGGTATAAGGATCTAGAAGTTTAACAAGCCGCATTACTCTAGTTTTGAAGGCAGACGTTTGTTTGAAGATGTATTCTTTCTTCCAGTACCCAGGCTTTTTATCATGTAGAGCAGCACAGCCCAAAGAAACAGTTTCTGTTTGTTTAGCCTTCATTTTCCAAATTGTCCATTTTGGTTGCAAAGAACTGGAATAGAGTTTCAGCCAAATTCCACTGAAAACAGAATAAAGAGGAAGAATAGTCACTTTATTTTTTATATGCACATCTCAGCTACCACTGAGCATAATGTTGGCAAAAAAACCAGTCTTGTTTGTCTTCCTAAAAATACAGGATCCAGGATGAAGCTCAGCAACAGCACAGCCACAGTCAGCAACGTAAGTGAAAACCGATGAAGGTTAAGCAGAAAAATTTGAAAATTCCACCCCAAAACAATGATGCATCCTCCTCACAGAAAATTAGCTAGTGGAAAAAGCATTTTAATACTTCTTATTCAACAAAAATAAGCTGTATGCTTCAAGTTTCTCACACAGATCCAGCTGAAAGTGGAGTGGAGGAGGACAATCAGAATCACCTTTGTTTGCTGGTACCAATGTCATGTTAATCCCTTCTGCACTCTCTTTGGAAAAGCTCAGACAAGACATGACTTTCTGAAGACAATGAAATACATGACCATAATGATGGGTTCATCTCTTTCATGCCAGGAAAACTATGAGGTCACATTTCAGCCCCTCACATTGCAGTATCTCTAGGACAGTTCACAGAATATTGAGTATAGGAACCTACAAGAATTCATACGATAATATGTGAATACAGGTTGCCAATAAGTTTTCTAATTTTAAAGTGCTAGACACACAGTCTACATAACTGCACTAAGGAAAATGAATAGCAAAGGCAACAAATTCTTAAGAGACATTTTCTACCATTTATCAGCAAGATTACCTTTACCAGTCCTCACTTATCCTCAGGCAAACTTAGACTGGCATATTTTGTATTGCATTTCCCCCCCTCCTTAAAGCATTGAAGGACTAAATCCATCCCACACTGCCTCCTACCCATCAAAACCATTCTCAATTCATCAGCTTCTGAGAATAAGTCCCCACACGCTGAGAGCCAGGCTCTGGTTATTGATGCAAACATACACAGGAATTTTGCAAAAACCTTCTAGCTGCTGGTCTGCAGATATATACAGAATTCCCCACTGCCATTTTTTGAGACAAAAGTGTTTAAAACACACAGATCAATAAGCTACCATGACTGGTAAAGGTGGGTTCACAGTCAACATGAGTTTCCAACCTTCCTTTCCCCAAAAGCAGGGTGGGAAGTGTAACATGAAGAACAATCCCATAACTCAAGCAAAGATTTAAGATACTTCTATTTAAAGACAATAAGAGGCAGCCAAGTTACCAGATAGCATAAAAAATTTCTGATGGAGGGGGGAAATATTTTTTTAACTCCAAAGCAGTTTAGAATTGTCCGGTGAGGGAAACAAAGGAGAGATGTCCTTAACATAACATCATCAGGGAAAACTGAGCTGTGTATCATCCAGTTGGTCTTAATCAGCCTAAAAAGTCCAATAAAATAATCTTCTATAAAAGTCTCCTATCTCCCTTCCCAAGAGAGCCATCCTTTCTTTGATGGAGAGACATACTCTGCATCTTACTGTATGATACTGAAAAGACAGGGCTTAGTAGTAGACATTTCCTGCATTTTGAAGTTGCAGACTCCGGCAGTTTAGTTGACTGAAGATAGACTAATCACAAATACCTACCATCCTCATCCTCACTCTCAGTTACATATTGCTTCTTCCTTTCCCAAAACAGTATTGTGCAAGCAAAGAAATCAGTTTAAGAAACTCAAAAATTCAGTTAGGGCAGGGAGACAGAGGAGAAAATGAAGAAGGACTTGGAATCACAAGTGTTTAGGAAGGTATCACTTCATCCTCAACTTCTGAAGAATTCAGGGCAGATAAATCAAAAAGGCATCCAACAGAGAAGCACAAGTTTGCCTCTTTCACAGCAGAATACACGCTCTTCTTGTCTCAAATTGTTAATACCCATCTTACTGGACATTACTACAATAAGCCAAACAAATCTTTTAAGGCTAACTCAAATGCCAGAATCAGGCACAACATCATCAGTCATCACTCGACCACAATGGCAAAAAGACCTTCCCCTGTGCTCTCACTTCCTCTTACGCAAGCACATTCTGCTGGTGATCAGAATCCTCAGGCTTTTGCAGGCAGACCATATATGTGAACTTCCCACACTGCATGATAGAAAGGCTGGAATACCCCATTCTGGGGCAAGGAGGATGCAGAAAGGGGGGATCATAAACATTTCCTTGTCTTCGACAGTTATATTGAAGACATCAGTGCCAAGAACCATTCATGCGCAGACATTATTTAAACAGCCCAAAGACGAATCACTGCATTAGGCAGCAAAGACATATCACAATGAAAGACTGATGGTCCTGTTGCACCCTGTACATCCAGGACAGCAGAAATATCCTACAATAGATACTCTGTCTAAAAAGCAAGGTCAGATTTGTCATAGAAATATGCATGGACTTCAATTAAAACTTTGTTCATTCATTGCAAGATTCAGGGTCTTAAGAAGATCCACAGAAATCCATCAGGAAGAAATGACCTGGTCCCACGACCCAGTCAGGCTCCTAGATGAGGGGAAGTATCTCTTCCCCGAGTCCAATTTGTGCACACACACTAATCTCTGTTGAGATTAGAAAATGGAAACAGACATCGTCGAGATGGAGATAGATGAATCATCTTCCCCTGGACAGCCACAGTGATTTTATCCTGCCTTAGCACCCTGAAGTGGAAAATGCATACTTAGATACGTAATTTGTGTCAACTATGCAATTTTTATCTACTCTTACCTGCTGACAGCCTCAAAACCTAAATCTGGAATACAGATCTTCCCTTTATATCCATCAGTTCTAAAGGTATCAATGCAAACATAAACCAATTAATTCACTGTACCAGTTTTAGTAAATAAGGGAGAAACAGATTAATACTGGATGCAGCAACTTACTATAGAGGAAGACATTTTCTCATTCAAACAACACTAATGCAGTAGAATTCCAGAAAAAAAAGTATACCCAGACCCTAGTTATCACATACCAACCTGGGTCTCTCCTCCTTATCCTTTCACAAAATTATTATATTGGTAGGAGCATTTTGTGAACTGTGTATAAGCAATCCTTATAAAAAAACGTGCCAGTATTTATCCTTGTCTGTTTTGTTCTCATTTAGAAATCACCAAAAGTTGACAAACAGAGCAACAGATAAAAAACACTGAATCATTTGATTGAATCAATTCCTCTGCAAAAACCTGATGAAATAACTAAGTAAGTAGGACTTCAAAATTGTGAAAGCTATGACAATTCCATAAAGCTACTGGCAACACACCACTAAGGATCATCTGAACTGAAAAGTTTGTGCAGGTGCATGTGAATACAAACAAATATATGCAAATTTTGAAACAAAAAAAGTGCTAATAGCAACATTTCAAATCACTGGATTTAGTTTTTGCCTCATAACTCCCATTAAACAACAGGGCCTGCACAGCTTGAATTCCATGCAACATGTACTGTGGGCTACACGGTGCAATTTCAGCAGAGTAACTGCCCACAGGTACACACATCAGTGCTCTGGCATCAGAGAAACGAAATTAAAAAGACTCATAACTCAGGTACAGAAAACTGCAGCACGACTGAGACCTTCCCTCTTCCTTACTTGTCATTGGCCAGCTCATAGAAGCGCTTATTCACACAACCAACAGACAACAGGGACACAGCATCCAAATAGGAAAATATCTTCAGCAGCATTTCTGATGGCATGCTGGAAAAGAAGAGAAAGAGGGATACTGTTAGACTTGTCTGCAAACTCCAGAAGTTACAATGGCAGAGAATTTTAATTTCAAACCAGAGAAAAACAGAAGAGGTGGAAACCAGCAGGTTGTAAATAGATGAATCAAAAATCACCTGAAGAGTTAAACTGCAGAATTTGGATTCTAATTTCACTCTCTGGTATGTGGCATTTGCCTAAGACAATTCATCACAACTTATTCAACTGGCACAGCATAATTAAATGAAAAGTTAAAGGTTTGCATTTTCATTAAGCTTTGTTAACTTTAACTATGTTTGACATGAAACTACCTCACTTAGCTTAAGTTTCTTACTGCTTGTACTATGATTTTAACATTTATTCCATAACCACCAGCATTTGCTACACTGCAGATCTATTCACTCTCCCTCTTGACTGCAGTATCAGGTCTCCGAACGCAACAGGACAGAAATGTCCTGTCTACCTCATCATAATCTTCAAACTGTATGTGCTCAGGGATCTTGTGCAGTTTTCATTTATGTCAACAGAAAGATGTGAACTTCAAAGTAAGAGCCAAATGGCATCTTGAAAACATTAATGTCTCTGTGCATCTGGAAAGCTGCCTGAAATGCAGGTGCCAGTCTAAGCGTGACAAGCAGAACACACTCTGGAGATGAGCCAACATGATTTTTCCATTGACAGACAGGAACCTTATACCATTCAAGCAGTACCTCATAACTACACAGAGTTTAAAATACATACATTTTATACGCTAATTTTCTTGAGCATTGAGTACAGTCACATCAAAATCACCACTGAAAATACAAGGTGCTGTGAAAGTCAACGCCCCAGCTGTGCCTTGTGTCATTTTACTACTGGGTTATTTGCAACACTTGTCGATTTATAACACTATTTCAGAAGCAGAGAGCTTTAAAGGGTAGCATGATAATGCCAATACCTCAATGTATTAAACTCAGAATCTTAGTTGCATTAACATAGAGGCAACATGACAAAACTTTCTGCATGCCAAAACTTGCACTGTTATGTGAAATAACTCGTGCACTGTAAGCCCAAAGCAGTTAGTGCACTCATTCCAGAGATAATTTAGAAGTGATACCTTAAAAAGCTGCAAATTAGCTAAAATAATACGCTTGATCCAGAATTTTCAACAGCAGTTTTTACTATGGTATTCTTCCTCCTTTGAAGGAAGCTGAAAGGATTTGTTTTTTTCTTTTTTCTCTCACCATTCACACCAGTCTAACACCATAAAGGTACTGAACTGGCTATCCAATGCAAAACAGGGTAATCACTACACAGGAAGCTATCAAATGTTTAAAAGAAGGAAAAATAATTACTTTTTCAGGTAACATGTTCTTAGATTTTTTTTTAAATGTAACTAATTTTCAAAAAGAAAACAACTCCCAATTATATTGAAAGTGCCTTTTCACTGTCAAACAGGAAGAGAAACATTTACCTTGCAGCAAATATGCAGCAGCCACTTATTCCTCCCCCCTCATCCCAATCCACCATTCTCAGCCTCTGTATACACTAAGATACACTTGATGACAACCAATAACCAAGAGAAACATATGAAGTTTAATTCAGAACTGGCTTTCACTGAAGTAATAAAATAACAATTTTTATTCTCAAGGAACAACACTGCCCACGACTTGCAAAGGAGTTGCTGAAGGCTTTGCATGACTTGGAAAACCTACATATTTCTTATGAACTTAGAAAAGAACACAAAGGAGAACCATGCCAGAAAACATTAGAAGGTGAACAAAGGATCCCAAAGTAGATCAGGAAAGCAAATCTTTTTAACTCAGAACATTTGACATAGAAATCTCCAAGGTATGAATACAATCACTGCAAGCAGTCAAAAGATGGCTTAGAGTCTGCAGGGGGTCTTCCACTCTTACTCCTAACATAAAGACATACTCACCTCTCAATGCACACATTTGGTTTCATTTTTATGGGAGGTGTCAAATACAGACTTTTAATTCCAGCATTTACAGTTTCAGAACATTCCCCAGGCCTGGCAGCAAAGGTCCTTAACCTACTCGTAAGAAGGAAAAGCTGTTCAGAGTCACATATTCACTAAATGAAAAAATATGCATATTGTGCACACCTAGACACAACATTTCAACCAAGGCAGGATTCAGGGAATACATCACATGGCAATCACTACTATCGGTTCACTGATTTGAACAATTACACTCAAGTTAAAATACCTGAAATCAGGGAGATTCAGATTTAAACTCATATCTGTCACTCCTGTGATTAATCTCTCACAGCAGTCAGAGGGAACAGTGTCGCTCCCTCAAATCAGTTTGAATCCAGTAGAGATCTATTACCCTTAGACAGCTGCACCAATGTGGCCACCACAACCCAGCTCCACTGAGGCGCCTGCAGCAAGTCAAACTCACTGATTAATCTTCTGTTTCACATTAGTCCAGGGGCATTTTTGAGCCACGCAACTTTGCTAAGCTATTAAAAGATACCAGATAAAAACAATACCTTGAAACTTCCTCAGAAACTGCTGAGGTTCAAAAAGAATTTCCTTGAATATACAACAGAATCATATGCGAAACAAAGTTGAAGTCTCATGTCAGATATTCCCCTGCTAAAATACTCACAAATCTGAGAGATAAGTGTTATTTCAATAAGCAAAATGGATATCGATATTTTTATAGCTCATTAGTGTTGCAAAATGTGGAATACATACAATTTTCTTAAGAAAGGATGTTCTTTGATGTTTGATCTTTGTATACTTTCAAGTATAAATAGCGAGAAAGGAGATTTAATACATGAAACAGAGAGCATCTAACAAGCTCTAAGGGATGTCCAGGTGTTAGACAGACAAATTACTTGTTGGTAGAATTAATTTTTTAAGGTTTAGGGCTTGACATGCTTCAATGATTTCAGACCTAGGGGGAGGTTAACAAAGCTTGGGAAGAAGGATGCCCACTGATAGTGGACACAAAGAATGCAGAATTTACAGGCCACAAGGATACCTGGAAGAACTCCCAAGATAAGGAAGAAACTATTAAAGCCAACTCAGCAATTGTGCTGAAACCAGCTCCAGCTTCCAGAAGTGCAAGATTGCAACCACTGACCCAAGAAACCCACTGACTCGAGAAAGACTGAGCATGCAGACTAAGTAACATGAGAAGCAAGAGAATCATTAGCAAGAGAATATTAATTAGAGAACTATGTAACCTGTAGCCAATGAAAACTAATTCCTTCCTTTGCTAAAATGTATAAAATAGCAAAAAGTTTTGATAGTTGGTGTGCTGGCTTTGTGGATTTGCCACCCAGCACCCCCTTCTGAGCAGAACTGTAAATATATCAAATACCTCAGCTCTGTGTCTGGATTGGCCTCTTGCACACCAGGGTGAAAGAACCTATTTTTGGCAACATTTGCACATCACAATTTGGATAGAAAAGAAAGGAACTTCGCATATTTCTAAGACAAATTCTTAGAATCCAACTGGTCACACATTTTTCCAAGTTTTCTGATAGGAAGCACTTTGTAAACTGTAATTGAAAAAACCTATGATTAAACCACACAGAAATACTGAGACAGAGTTTCAATCTTAAATCAAGACCTTTCACTCCATACCCACTGATGGCACCAAGCAGGCAGAACTCCCCTCTCACTGCATTACTGATGTTTTAAATTGCCAGCAGACTTTCCAACACCTGGTCAAACCAGCTCTGCATTTCTAGGCACCCAATCAATATGGGGGGAAAATAGCTCATTTTGAAGTATATGGGTACCATGTACTTTAATACACACTGTTCTTGGTTTAAGATTGATTTATGCTCAAAGAAAAATAAAATCGATAGAAATTAACAACTCTGGTCGACATTGTCAACTGTGCTATGTGTAAAAAAAAAAATCCAAGACTTTTTACTGAGAATTGTTATAACCTTAACAAAAAGACATGCACAGTTCAGCTTGGGTGCCAACCACTGATAGACCACCTAAACTAACAACTACAAAAAAGTAGCCATAGAACAAACACAACCTGGAGGTCAAACAAGGGTTTTACTCACGTCTCATTATCAAATACACGTAGACGATGAGGCACTAACAAACTGTATTTTCCAAAAGCCATTGAAGGGATTTAGAGACACAAGTCATGTTCAACAGCAGCAGAGCTATCCCTTCCGTATGCCCCAGGGCAGCACATCCCAGGCTATTCTGCCCTGAATCCATGCTGAAAGCAGAGAGTTTGGGCATACTCCACAGGGACACAACTTCACAGATTCCAGGCACAGGAATAATTCAGATAAGAAGCTGGATTCTGGATTTTAAAACATACCACCTTGGACAAGCATAACCTGCATTTCCTGTATTCAGTTCTTCTTCCTCATTTCTACCACTCCCCGCTCTTCTTCACCCCAGGGGGAAATATCTGAGGAAAGAAAACTTTTGCCCACACATGCCTTGAAAACTTTAATGTAATAGCTATTCTTTTTATAAGCTTCAATTAAAAAAAAAAAAACAACCTGCTGAACTTTTGCATCTTTCAAAACAAAAATATTTTCAAGGTGTGAAGAAACAAACAGCAAACCCAATCCATAAATTACTTTTCAAGTACTGTGTGTGCTAAGATTTTAAATTAGCATTAACAAAATGCTTTTACATTACATTGACAAAGCTGGGGCAGACAAGCCTAAGATAAAAGTGAATGACAGCTGTTACACCCCCTCTTTAGAGACTTCTAGAACAACTGTGATGCTCTTAACTAAGAGGCACAACAACTTCAGCTGCTTTTTCATTAGCTTTCAACCTGTGGAGCTCAGTTTTGTAGCAGTATTTTCACTTTCACACCCTATAACATTTGCAATCTGCCTTGGTTTTTTGATGGTCAGCAAAAAATTGTCTTTCAAGTAACATTTCAAATAATGTATACAAAGTTTTAAGTACTGAAAAAACCTGTCTCCTCCAAATAAAGCATATCTGGGGATAAATAGAAATGACAATAATGTTTTGACATGGGTTGGCTGGGGTTTTTTTTTCCCTAAGGTAACAATTTCAGTGTTTTTAAAAAGTGGATACTACCCCAATCCATTTGCAGGTTAAAAAGAAGAAAAAAAAAAACCAGCAGGGGGAATGAAACTGCTGTGAAACCCAAGGTTGTTCAACTGGGTTAGCAGAAAAACCTGCTTTCTCAACTTTGCCTCTAAGACTGATGCTTTAAAATTTTGAAAGCCGAAGGTGTACTGTAAGAATTAAGGTAATCACACCTATCACACCTTCCACAGTGAAACCCTCCTATTTATTACAAAGGCCTAACTACCCTGACCACACATAAAGTAGCCACTAAACTAACCAGTACTTTGTGGATACTCATTATAGTACCTCCTCCAAGCTGAAGGACATACCAAAGTTTAAGCTCCCCTTCCCAGGCAGGAAAAAAGTGTTAAACCCAGGCCTCTGTGCACCTGGCAACACCAGCGATTTCCCACTGCAAGGTGTCACCTCCATAGGGCCAGGGAAAGAAGAGCACCACGGCCACGGCCCTCGCCGTTAAGAGCGGAGAGCTAGAAACCAGAGCCGTGGAGCAGGTGAAAGAGGTTTTCCCGAGGAGCAATGGGAGCTGAGGGAAAACAACAAACCACCCTCCCCGGACGAGGTGAAGAAGGCCGAGCAGGCAGCCCCGGGCCGGCAGAGCCCCACTCGGCGCGCCCCCGGTTACCTGCCACGGGCGGTCGCCATGGCCGCTCCGCCGCGGCACAGACACGGCTTCGCACCGGCGGCGGGGAGGGAAAGGAAGGGAAGGAGGGAGTGGGCGCTGCCACCTCCCGTGGTACACCCCGGGGCGGGGTGGGACGGCGCCAGCCCCAGGGAGGCGGTGCCCGGCAGCGCTGGCTCGGGGAAGGCGGGGCTGGATTCCCGAGCACGCCCGTGCGGAGCACTCGGGAAGCGTTAGCGCCCTGGGGAACCGGTGCGCTGCCGCCGTGAGCATCCTGGCGGCTTCCCCAGGGGCCCCACGCCCCACCGTGAGCCTGGGGCTCTCGGGCACTGTGTTCTCGGTTGGAAAGTACGTTTGAGATTATTTAGTCCACCCTATGACCAAACTCCACCGTGTCAATTAGACCACGGCACTAAGTGCCAAGTCCAGTGTTTCCTTAAACACCTCCAGGGGCGGCGGCTCCATCAACTCTGCGCAATCCACTCCAATGCTCAATCAGCCTTTATGTGAAGAAATTCTTACTAATGTCCAACTTAAACCTCCCCTGGTGCAACTTGAGGCCATTTCCTCTTGTCTTATCACTTACTAATTGGGAGAAGAGGCCGACCCCTACCTGGCCACAGCCTTCTTTCACGGATGTGTAGAGAGTAACGAAGTCCCACTGAGCCTCCTTTTCTCTGGGCTAAACATGCCCAGTTCCCTCAGCCGTTCCTCATCAGACTTGTTCTTCAGACCCGCCACCAGCTTTGTTGCCCTTCTCTGAACCCACTCCAGCACCTCAATGTCCTTCTTAAATCGAGGGGCTCAAAAGTGAACACAGTACTCAAGGTGTGGCCTCAACAGTGCCAAGTACAGTGGGACAATCACCTCCCTAGTCCTGCTCACCCCACTGTTTTTGATACCTGCCAGGAAGCCATTGGCTTTGGCCACCTGGGCACACACTGCCTCATGTTCTGCTGCTGTCGAACAGCACCCCCACGTCCTTTTCCACCAGCAGCTTTCCAGCCACTCTGTCCCAGCCTGTAGCGCTGCCTGGGGTTGTTGCGGACAGGACCCGGCACTTGGCCTTGTTGAACCTCATGCCGTCGATCTCGCCCCATCGATTTAGCCTGCCCTCTTGCCGTCTCTATCCGTGGAAACGTCAGCTGCATCCCTTTAACACATCTATGTGTGCAAGACCAAGAAAAGCATGTATGAAAGCACAACTTTAAAAGGGTGACCGGGAACACAGGCACCGCGAGCAGCCCCCCGCCGCACGCCCTGAAGAGGGACGGGACTTCCCGCCTGCGGAGGGCGGGCCGTGGCTGTGGCAGTGGCGGCGGCGGCGCTGGGCATGGCGGGCGCTGTAGTGACCTCTCTGGGAGCCGCTCCCGGCGGCGGGCGGGAGAGGGCGCCCGCTCAAACTACCGCTCCCAGGGCTCGCCGCCGCCGCTCGCTGTTCCGCCGTCCTAAACATTTCCGCCGGGGCAGCGGCCAGCGGCCGTAAAGGGTCAGGTGGGCGCTTGAGCTGGGGCAGTGGCCGCTGGGGACGGGAGCTGCCGGGGCACTTCCCCGAGGGTCCCCCGGGAGAGCGGTGGCGAGCGGCACAAACTTTCCGTTCGCATCGGCTGCCCCGGCCGCCCCGGCTGTGCCCCTGTGAGGGCGGCGGGAGCCGTGCCTGGGATGCTGCCGGGGGCGCTGCCCGCCTCCCTCGGGCGGAGCTGCCTGGGCCGCTGGCTGCTCGCCACTCGCGGGTGGGCGCTCCCGGGGACCGGCAGCAGCACCGGGTCCTGCTCCTGCTCCTGCCTGAGGTGGCGGCACCAGCCCCCGCTACTGCTCTGGGCCGCCCGTCAGAGCATCGGGACGCAGGCGGGAGGGCTGAGAGCTGAAAAACCTGGCAGTAATAGCAAAGATGTGTCTGTGCAAAGGGCCCTGAACGAGGAAACGCTGGTGTCGGCGGCTCAGAAAGGTAAGGCGGAGGATGCTGTGTGCTGCTCAGGAGGGCTGGAGACAGTTCCTTCTGCAGCTGACGTTTTGTAGCTTCAAACCTCAAGTATCAAGAAAAAAATACTCAGCACACCAAGTCGATTTCTTTTCACATCGCATTGTTTGGAGCAGCTGTTACATTTCTGTGTATGCATTGCACAATCAGAACAAATTATGTGGCTTTTTCTAAACGGCCTGTTGATTTAAGTCGTTATCAGGCAGGAGATGTCATAGCCTCTCGTTTTCCATTTCAGAAGGAAAACCTATCACATGCAGCCCGTCTGTACGGCTGTTGAAACAAGTTCACCTCCAACAAAATTGTCAAAGCTCTACATGTCGTAGTAGTTTCTTTATGGATTGCCTTCACTTTGGTTGGTCTCATTCACTTCAGTGAAAAGTGGTTACTACATAATTAGCCTCAGAAATTTCATGCTTTGAAATGGCTTATGAAACACACCTTCAACTCATTAGAAAACTGCAGGAGAAATAGTTATTAACATTTCCTCCATAACTTGTACTCCACTGAAATGCACACGTTATCACTAAAAGATAGTAGTTTCTTCCCAAGTGCTCAAATATTTTGAAACAGAGAATCTCATATGACTTATTTTGCAGTGTGTAATGACACTTGTACTTTAGATAAAAATTGAAAGATAAAAACTAATTAGATAAACAGCAGTTAATTGTATTAATAAATAAAATACGTATTTCGGTCTAATATTCCCCCTTTTATTGTTCTATTGATTGCTAATTCATAAAATCAGTTATTTTCAGTATGTGCAATTTATAAGCTTTCACTTCTTTATTTTTACTTCCCCTTTTCTTTGCATAAGGATTGCAATGATTGTGGGTTTAGGTGGTAGTTTGAATACTGCAGTGTTAAATACCTCATTAGTTCCTAAAAAAATCTGGCTCTCATGTACCCAAAAAGTAGCAGTAATTGCTAGTTTGGATCTTGAAAACTTCTAGCAAACAGAAATTAATAAGGCTTAACACAGAGAGTAAACATGCCCTATACAAAATAAGAGATGTTCCATGATCTCTTTTACAGTGATGAGGCATTATGGAAACTGTTACTGGAATTTTTTCTTCTGCCAAAATGTTATTTGAGTTGCAGGCTAACAGAAGAGCATTTATGTAAGAAAGTCATACAAGTCTTATTATCCAAGGTTGTAACTTCTGTGTTGTTTTCTGTTTAATTTCAGTGAAAGAAGCTGGAAGAGACTTTACCTATTTTATTGTGGTGCTTGTTGGAATTGGTGTTACAGGTTATTTCTTTAAATTACATTCTTTATCAGAAGACACTTTTCATTAATTCCATCTGGTTTGATAAGCTTTCATTCCATCTGCTGTTGTTTCTGTTACAGGTGGTTTGTTCTATGTGATATTTAAAGAGCTATTCTCTTCTTCTAGTCCAAATAAGATCTATGGAGATGCCTTGGAGAAATGCAGATCTCACCCTGAGGTTGGTTTTTGAACTTTAGTCATAAGTTTATGTTTCTCAGTAGTTAGTCTCTCTTCAAGTCAAAACTTCGTGCAAGGAGTCTCGCAAGCTATGCGAAGACCCATGTGGTGCTTAGCAGTTGTGCCAGTGCTTTTAGCTGGCATGGGGTGGGTCAGCTCCAGAGCAGAGCCTGCATTAGGAGAAGTCATTGCAAGCATTGAGCCTTCATGGACTGGCCTGCTAGAAGCCGAGTGTGCCATGGCTCAAAAACTGATGGAAATACAATCTGCCCTTCAGAGCGTGTCCTTGTGTCACCATACAGAAAGTTTTAGGGACATACCTGAGTGCCTGCTAAATGTAACACTTGGGTTCTGCAGGTCATAGAGGCAATTGGTCCCACTAAGTTCTGTAGATCTAACCTGCTGCCTTTTCTCAGCACACTCATTCTATGGTGAGACTTCGCTATGGTTCTGTCATTCTGTGAAGCATTGCATTGATGTTCAGGAATTTAAATTCTTCATTTGAAGCACAATTAGCATTCCTGTGGCTAACAGGAAAAGAGGCAGAGAACATGGGATCACACAATCATCACAGCTAGGTGTAAACAAAAATCAATGTAAAACTAGATTTTAAAAAACACTACTTCAGACGAAAAATCTTTCAAACAAGGTTACCACAAATGCCTTTGAGGATAACCTAGAAATGAAGTGACAAGTTGTTGCTAGAATAAAAATGAAGACTGCTTTGGAACAAGTTTGTAGAATTAAAACTTCTTTCCAGTACTTGCACAGTAAAACTTAACCTGCCTTTCTAACCAAATTTAAAGTAAGTTTAAGACTAAGTTAATCGACTCTGACTTTATAGGTCTGAAAAAAAATTACTGAATTTCTTATTCAGTAGTGTTTGTTAGAGAATGTGAAGGGAATACATTTGCACTTTAAACTTCGAAACATATTTTGTTGGAGGAGACATGAGCAAATACTTCATGTTTTTTTCCTTTTTACACAAAATGTCAGTTTACACATCTTCGTCTCAGAGAACAGTACAAATGGAAGATATCAGTAGGATTTAATTTAGACGTTTAATATGGGACTGTAAAAAAAAAAGGGCTGGAATACAGATGAATTTTCCTTAAACTGTTCTCGTTCATAAACTCTTTTACTCTCAACACGTTAGATTCTCTAGGGGCATTTTGTGTAAAAGAAGATGCATTCACAGCAGAGGTGTAAGCTGATACTGGAATGTCTGTTTGTATGTGATCCCTTCTGACAACTCAAACCTCTTATCTCTTGTAGATAATTGGTGTTTTTGGTGACTCTATCAAAGGTTATGGAGAGGCAACAAGAAGAGGAAGACGACAGCATGTCAGGTACCCCTCGGTGCTTGCCCCATAAAGACATTAGTTTTTGCACAGCAAAGATATTTTTGGGTCACAAGCTTGATCTAGAGTGATGAACTGTATGTGATGTATCCTGTCACTTTTGATTGAACATAGAAGTTTTTTGTAGTACCTCTTGTGTGCCGTATACCATTAAGTACAGTGTACCTATGATATAAAATGCCAGTTCTGAGTGCCTCAAAACAAGCAATGGTCATCATGATAAATATAGAGCTGGTCTCTCCAAAAAATAGGATGAGTCTGAAGAGAGTAGTACAGAGGCCTAAGCATGCATGGGCGGAGCAGGAGTCTGACTGAAGTTTGCAGTCTGAAACTATTCTGAGCTGATATGCAGAATGCTTTTTGGTACTTGAGACCACATCTCTACTGTGCATGTGACAGAACATCTATCACCTAAACCTTTCATGAGTGGGTCTATTGCTTTCCTTTTGAAAGAAACAACAGAACTATTTTTTACAAAATGTAAGACTTCCCTGCTTTGCCTTTATTGGGCTCTTTGGCTGCAATATATTCAACGAGGTTCCATATAGGATGAGACACATAAGCCCAGATACACAGCTTGAACCATGAAATTGAGATTTTTTTATTTTGTGTGGAGGAAAGTGACTTTTACTGATTGAAGCTTCAGCTCTTCACCGGACTGAAAAAGTGTTTAAAGTGAAGCTGCTAAATGAAATTGATGTGCACAAACATTTTAAGCACCTGTCTGTAAATAAGTAAATGTATTATGAATCAGCTTTCCTAGTATTTCATTTCCATCATTTTGAATGCCCAGTTTTTTAAATAAATTTTTGAGCTGAGAACTATGTAAGATTGTAAAGTTTGCATCTTCAGTACAAGGATGATCTTAAATGTCTCAAAAATCTACAGGTTTTTTTTGTATGTGAACACCTTGAATGTAAATTTACTGCAGTAAGGCTCTTCATTCATATTTGTTCTCTCTACCCCACTTTAAACTGTATTAGAAGTTTAATCCACGGTGTGTACCTGGGCATGACTGATGGAAATAAGTGTTTGGTGGTAAACAGCAGTTAGTAATTTCAGTAGGAAACTGGCACCAGAACTCCCATCGGACCATTAGTTTCCCAAAGTGGTCACTTTGGAAGTGATGTGCTATTTATTTAATACTTAAGCATAACCCAACTCCAGTATAAATACCAGCATTTAGGTTGGAGATCTCATATCAGTGCCAAAGTTACACAATTTCAGCAGAACAAGATTATTGCCAAAGTAAGTAAAGCACATAGTAAACTGTTTGTTTTGATGTGGTTTAACCAATCTGATAATTAATTTAAAAAAACATGCTTTGTGTATTTTGGCTTGATAACTTTGTTGAAGTGCCTAAAAAAGTTCTGGAAGTCTTGGTGGTGTGGGGTCCTTTTCTAGATGTCAGGCTCCAAATCTGGGTTTTTTTTAGAATAAAAACAAGGAATTTCCATAGTCTTCAGCACTGGATTGCTTTTCAGTTTTGAGGGGAGAACTGGGGTGAGGACATTTAAGCATTTCATCTCTTAATCCTCAGCAGCTAATTAGCTCTTCTAACTCCACTAGTCCTTAGGCACTCACAGTAAAGCTTGAGAGGAGCAGTAGAGAAGGAACCCAAGGTAGCATAAGGACACCACCGGATTACACTTTCTTACAAAATAAGTAAGCACTCCTCTAAGTAAGTTTTAATTTGAAGTCTTAACTAGCATATAATCTGTATCTTTGCTGGGTGGTTGGGTTTTGTTTTGTTTTGCTGTTTTTAGTCACATTGAATACGTAAAGGACGGACTGAAACATATGCGTTTGAAGTTTTATATTGAGGGCACTGAATCAGGGAAACAGGGAACAGTCCATGTGGAAGTAAAAGAGGTATGTACAATTGCTTGGTACACCTGACAAGCTTAGTTTTGAACTTAAACTACCAAAGAGAAAAAAACACTCTGAAATTGTTTTCTTTTCAGAATCTGGAAACAGGAAGATTTGAGGTCCGCTACATATTTGTGGATGTTGAGACCTATCCGAGAAGAACCATTGTCATAGAGGACAACAGATAGCCAACGATCAAAGCTGCTGCCTTATCTCACTGAGCATTGGATAATGTTGGAGTAGCCAGTCTACATGTGATTTGTGTGGTGTTGCCAATTGTGTCTCGCAGCTTCAGGGCTGTGTTACAGGAAGTAGCCTCTCAGGGCCTCCACTAAGGACTTTTGATAATAACAGATACAGGATTTAAAGTGAAACCGATTAAATGTAGCAGGGCTATCATGGCAGACATTCTTGACATAGGAAAATAATGCCTCCTAATAAACAGTTTAATGCTGGATAATGCTTCTGCACACCCAAAACCTGAGTTTTCCAAGGTTTTAGGTTTGGATGGGGAGTTTTTTGTCTTCCTTGGCTTGGATTTCCCCCTACCACTGCAATAAAGAAAGGGGAAGTTTAACTGTAGACAGAACTCTACTGTTTTCATTTTGGATACCTTTTTAGGTAAGAAGGTAAAATAAGAATGTTAATGATGCAAAATAGACCTAGGTATGTAAGAGTAGGAATGGTGGAGGCACAGACCCATGACAAACAACTGAAGATAAAGACTTCAATATTGGTGTCTTCTCAATAAATTACCAGCAAACAGAACATCAGTACCATCTGCTCTTTCCAGTGTTTGCTGTGCTGCTCCGCATGGCTGTAGCAAGGTGGGGGTTGGCCTTTTCTCCCAGGCAGCTAGTGACAGGACAAGAGGATGTGGCCTCAAGCTGTGTCATGGGGGATTTGGGTTGGACATCAGGAAAAATTTCTTCACTGAAAGTGTGGTCAAGCATTGGAACAGACTGCCCAGGGAGGTGGTGGAGTCACCATCCCTGATAGTGTTCAAGGATCAGCTGGACATGGCACTTAGTGCTGTGGTTTAGTTGACATAGTGGTGTTTGGTCAAAGGTTGGACTCAATTATCTTGGATGATTCTGTGATTCAGTGAATATAACTGCAGTACTTGACGGTCGTCTTCCCTTTTGGTCACCTCCCTCAACATCATCGCTCCCACAGAGAAAAGAGAGAAACCACAGTATCCGTAATTAAGTCCTGACTTTCTCATACTTCTGATTGGGGACATGGGCTGTGTCCCTGGTTGAATCGTGTAGCACAGGTGGTCTTTTTACCGTGCAGTGCTAGTTACTCCTGTTGGCAAACAGCCATATTTATAGAGGGGCTTTTTATTTCTGAAAGTGGTAAATTCAGGAGAACATTTGGTATTTCCTTTGGAATTGCCTTTTTTTGTGGAATAACCGAAGTGTCCAGGAAGTAAGGTGCTTCATCATACTTTGTTTTTAAGCTCTGACACCAAAATGCTGGCTAAATGCAGTGGTAAGAGAGATGGGCATACACAAGAAAATGTTCACTAAGCTAAATGGTCATTGAGATCTTCACTGGCGTCTCTTTAAGAAAACTGTCGAGCTCTGAATATCATTGCCTTCAAAATGCTTTGAAAACCACAATATTCCATTTAAACTTCTCTCTTTCCCACTTTGTCTGCATCTCCATGTGATAAACACATGTGGTTTATCAAGGTGTATCCTTCATCCATAAAGTGCTCCATGTTATTTTCTTTTACTGCCTGTGTCACCTTGCTAGCTAAGCAGATTTACCAGGATGCTTCTCTATATTTCAAACACAGCTCCAAAGGACACCACTTCTCTGTATTGTGAAAAAGCTGAGAATACGCTTGATAGACTGAAGACAAAAAGTAGCAGAAGAAATCCACCTTGATCTGAGCTTAGATATATTAGTGTTCTTAATTTGAACAAATGACAAATACAAGGCTCAAATGCTTTCCAATCTCACTGGAGGAAAGCTTTTTGGAATCCTTTTTCTAGGAATATCTCATCAGTGAAGAAAGAAAAAAACTTCATAGCTTGATTTATCACCTTTGTACTAGCTCAATACCTATCCCCAGCAAGATTATTTAAGCCCCATGAAATTTCAGGAGTATTAAAGCTTTACAGGGATGTAGGTTGTCTGCAGAAAAAAAAGTTAAAACATTTTCTGCTAACAGAAGTCTTACGGGAACTAATTACTTCTTTCCATATTCCTTCTGAGGCTGAAGTTCTGTTGGTCTTTATGGACCAGGCTGGCATCCATGCTTAGAAAATTTTCTTGAATTCTGTTTCATGCAAACACATGTGGAGACACCTTTATCAAAATGAGGTGAAAATTAGTTGAGCAAGACATCTGGAATAGAGAACACTGGTCTCTTCTATAGTATCACCTTTCCTGGTGGGAGTTTGCACTGAAGGGGAACGGCTGCATTCACTGAGTTTAAACATAATGTTTTAGAACACCCCTTTTGTAATTTTGAAGGCTGTTAGTCTCAGTTTTCCTTATGAAGCTGCTCCTGCTTCAGTGGATCATTGTGCTACCAGTAAGTCATGCAGAGATCCTTCTCCATGGCAGGCATCTCAGTGCTCCATCCTCTCATTGGAGGACATTAGGCTGGGGAGACAGCAAAGTAACTGAAAGCTTCACCTTCAGTTGTTGGTAAACACAAGCAGTAACCATTTCACTGTTTCCTTTTTAAAGCTCTTGCTTCTTTTTCTCTTGGGAAAACACAAAATTATGGCATGTGCCAGTTACTTTCTGATGTAAAAGTCTCATGGTATTGTTACTAAAGCATTGAGAAAAAATCACTGCCAGTAAGTCAGAGCCAAAGCAATGACGTTTTCATGGAAATTAAACACATTTTCCAGAGTTCAGTTTTGTTTGTTGCAGAATTAATAAAAATAATATTCTCAAAACCCCTCTCTCCTTTAGGAAATGAAAATATGTCACTCACCAGTGAAAGGTTGTTTTTCCAGAAACCCTCTGTGGCAGACTACTCAAAATCTGTTTTAGGTAGGTGTACAACTTGGTCTTAACTTTCCCATCTCTACATTCATTTTTGTGGATGCCAAAGCTTGTGTATGCAGCATAGGCAGCTGATATCCTTAATGATGGTTTGTGGGAATAATGTTACTATGTCATCTCCATGACCTGTGTTTGATTCTAGGTCCTGTTTATACTTGCTGTATAGTGACAAAAAGAAATATCCCTCCAGGAAATGAACTCAGTGGAAACTTTAAAATATCGAAAAAATGATTACTCTTTTACTAAGCTTCAATAAACAGAAGCTCTTGCAAAGAAAGTGTAGTTTTAGACTGGAGAGGAAAAGTGTGCATGACTGGGTTTAAAAATAACCTTGATACCGAAATATTTCCAGCACAGAATTCAACAACTGATTTAGGCAGTAGAGTCATGATCTTAGAAATGGCTGCAAATAAATGCGTGTCTGAAACAAGAAACTTCAACAAACTCGCTTAACTAGCAGAGAAGACAGGAATGTGAGTAAGACAATTACTGTATCACGTGCCAACTGCAGAGACAAAAAGCCAAAGAAGATGTGCTAGGAGTTTCCACAAGTAATTTCAATTCACTTTGCTCTCAGTCTCATTCACTATCACAAGGGATGGTATCCACCCTAATACTTGCGGGATTATTCCACTATGGATATTGTTGGCAACCTAACCTGTTACAGATTATGCCCAAGCAACATTAAGGACACATTTTGAGTCCAAGCCCGCTTTTAGGATTCATTGCAGCTTGTAAACTGATGGAAATACGTAAGGCAAGCACAGAGATCGGAGAGAAAATTTAAAGGAAAAAGAGTTTGAAGGGGCAAGCTTAAAGCTGACAGTAAGGGGTCATAACTGGTCTCTGTATGTGGGGCTGTGAAGTCTGCTGGAAGATCTGCAACATAGTTGATGCTGGAAAAACAAAAATTTGAAAGCAAAAAGATCTTCCTCCTCTTTTTTTGGGAAGGGAGAAAAGGCTTAGTCCCTCGAGAGACGTTCAAGTGCTCCAAATAGTGAGTAATAGAACTCCAGTAGAAATTTTCCTTAGGCATCTGGGAATGTATATCGTTATGATATACAGTGATTCCAAACAGTACTATAAATAATTGAACAGCAGAAGTATTTGATAGTTTTTCTTAGTAAGTTCTCAGGGTTTTTTATTCTGTATGTGTTACGTAAAATAATCTATAGGAATTATAGAAAAACGTGAAGTAATACCATCCTGTATTCAAATTCAGTGTATTTATATATTTTTTAATGATGTATAGTTAAAAGTTTAAAATGTAGCAAAAATACTTTTCAATTTAAAGGAAACAAAGGAAACAAAACCAAAAAAGCTTTTTTGGAATTCTTGTGGTTGTCCTGGGAGGAATATGCTATATATGATTCTCTTCATCTCATATATGTTATTGTGGAACATTTGTAACTCAGCATATAAAAATATTAAGCACAAATACGTGTTATAGTAAAATAGATCACTGTGGAAAGCCTCTGTTTGCCTCTCAGTGTTCAGTATCAAACTACTGCATTTCATTTTAATATCCATGTAAAAAAATTATGTTAGTTATGGAAAAAGCATAGTAAGGGAGGGATGCCCTCACCTGCTCCAGCCCACAGCCATCCTGTGGCAGATCAGCCTTGGCCAGCACCCAGAGCTACTCCCCCCACAGCAGGATGGGGGTGGAAATGGGGACCAGCAGCAAGGAGAAATCTTAGGGGTCGTGATGAAGACAGGGAGATCACTTGCCACTTAGAGTAGCAGGTGAACTAAACTTAAAAATGAGCTCAATTTATTGCCTTTTGCTGGTGCTGCTGGCCAGAGCAGCAGCGTGGGCAGCGTGCCGCAGTGGTGAGCACCCAGCAGGGCTGGCAGCAGCGTTGTCTCTACTTCCAGATCACGTACAGGCGTCTGCCTCCACATCTTAAAACCTCCCGGTACTGTGCTGGAAAACCTTTCCAGGATAATCGTGTTTATCCAACCTCTATTTAATTACAATTCCCCTTTATCAGAATCACAATTATCTTCTCTAACATGAGTTGCTGCCTTGTATTACTCCTCACAATTAACTCTATTAACCTTTTATCCAAGCACATTTTTACCTTTTATGGGAACTGGGTTGTTTTTCAATTTCAATCCTAATTCTTCTTTTTTCCATTAAAAACCTAACAATCTCAGCGATAACAACGTTTTATTACAGATGCACATACTAAATCATGGCTATATTCCCTGAGATGTGATTTGCTTCATTAGTGCTACAACCTCCATAGAGGAGCTGGAAGTGAATTGCTGTTTTGTACGCAGTCTGAGGCCATGCATTATCCTGTGTTTTAATAAAATGAAGCCAAATCCCAATGTTGGAGTGTAGATTTGCAAAATGCCACCAGTTGCTTTTTGGTGTGATACCTGGCGAGGTAGAGATGCCTTCCCCTCCTCTGTGTGGTTGCAAAGCCACCACATTCGGGGGTCTGACACTGGTAAGGGTAGTAGTGGTGGAGAGAAATAACTGAGACATCTCAAGATTTAAAACAGCAGCTTTCTATCAACTGCCTTGAGCATAAAAGCCTCATAATAAGCCACAACTATTTTTCCCTGAAAACATCCATGAAAAATGTCCTGCTGTGCTAATTTTTTTGTATTCTACACATTTATTTTCCTTGAATTTCTCTTTTAACACCTTTTTTGTGGGGCATCCTGCCAATTCCTGCATATATTTCTCTTTTCATTCAAAATATAGTGCTTAATATCTGTCTGCGTCTCTTCTTTACCTATATTTAATTTAGCAGAATAAAAGCTAATCTCCCTCAGCTCCTCATCATGACGTTTTTTAGACCGATCACCAGCTTCATTGCCCTTATACACATATAGACCTATGCATAAAACCACTATAAATACATAATGTGGAGCATATATATAATATATAATATAATGTATACTATGTAGACAAAATAATACCTATCTATATATATATTTATGTTCTTGACTTCATCTTGAAAGCTTTTCAGGTAACATCAAAATAAACCAGCTTCTGAGGCCATTTCAAAGCAGACACTTCCCATTACTGACCAAGCCATGTTGCAGAGCTGGTCTCCAGGGATGTTCCTGAGGTCACTGTGGTCCTTCATAAGCCACATGGAGCTAACAAGTCTTGAATTCTTGGTGGTGGGTCCGATTGACACCTTCATTTTTAACTGATATCCAGTACCCCATCCAAACTTTCGATGACTGACAGGTACAAAAGCTCCAGACATCTCTCAGTGGCAAATACTTCAAGGTGAATTATGAAGAAATCAGATAAGCAAAAGGATGTAGCTTGTGCTATGATTAGAGCCAGTCAATTCTAATCTCTCCTGGACTGAGTGAATCATGATGGCAGTTCCTTCTTGATAATCCATCCTGCATTGTAATGGTAAAGGCCAGTAAAGTAGTCCTGCATTTCCTGGTTCTTGTCAGCCTTTGGGATGGAATTAAAAGTGGAAGTATATGAACATGGCTTTGGTTTTGTAAAAACATGCATTTTTCATGTGGGAAGTATTAATCCTAAAGCAACCGCCAATGTCACAGTCAGCCTCATTTACTCACAGGCTATGGCCGTTATGCTGTACTACTCACACAAGGGATGTGACACAGGGACTTCCTTTTCATGGAGGACTGGCTCCATGCTTCCTAAACAAAGTGTTCCTAAATAATGTCTCCAAAATAATTGTCCACCACAACATAAATATCAATACATACACAAAATCAAGGAAAAACTAATAGTCTGAGAAATGAAACATCAAGAAAACAATATGTATTCCATGGACTGAAATCAATGTTTTTAGATTTAGCACACTTCTATGAACATTGCCAGGTAACGCTGTAACCAGTGAGCGATCTTGCTGTGTGAGAGCATTAAATACTCTGCTATGTGCCCATTTGGATGTGGTTACATTGCTGTCCCTTGCCACAGAGTTCAGGAGCAACCAGCACATACATGTCCCTGTTGAGGTCATTGTGATGACTTTTATAAAGGGTTCTGCTGCTGTGCCAGCTGGTGTCCTGCTTGTGGGAGTCTCCAGCTTTCAAATGGCAGACATCTGATGACTTTCTAAAAATACATTGTTCTCAGTCTTGGAGCCCCGGGGAAGGTTCTTGTCTCTAATTCATCTCTTCAGGGAGTAAGAGGCGTTTTGCTAGAGGCCAACTGCAGGCTGGTCCTTTAGACCTCTGCATACCCCACGTGTCCCTCAGGCCATGCCTTCTGCAGCAACTCCATGCAGATCTCACTGGGATTTTAAAGTCAAGAAATAACACGGATATTTTTGGAGCTGCCTGTACATTACCGCTGCTTCATACAGGGTTATGTGAAAATCACACTTTCACACTGAAATGATTTACTTGGTAGAAATAAGGACATGTTAGTAATGATGCAGATATTTTTTTCCGCACAGAAATGGGTAATGAACACAGAGCTGGGACTCAGAAAATACTGGTTCTATGATAAATTCTACCACTCTTCTCTTCTGTGGACCAGAAGTGAGTATTTTTGTCTTTTTCTCTGCTGTAATAAGCACCTGTCCCAAATGTTGTGAGAATCAGGAAAGGAACTGAAGCTGCAGACATCCTGGGCAGGTAAGCAGGAGCGCTCAGAACAGTGAGTTTGGAGAACCCAGGGGGATCCGTTTTCAGAAACCCTTGATCACATTTACTAAACACATTTCAAGTCAGTACTTGAAACCATTTTCCCAGGAAGATCTCATCACTTCTGTTTATTAAAGTGATGAGTAAAATTGTTTGATAAAATGTCACAACATTTAGGAAACAAACACTATTAACCTTTCTCTCAGGCCATTCCTCAAAAAAATCCATGATTGTATAAGAAGTTTCATAGGAAACTGATAATATTAGCACTGATAAGTGTCAAAGTGTCCAGTAGCCCAAGCCTGGTATTCCTGGACATCCCACATGCCTGCACTGCAATTAATCTCTAGTTTTAGTGAAAAAGTCTTCAGACTTGAAGAAGAATGTGACCAGAAGCAGAAGCCCACTTTTAAACTCCAGTTAAAAACCAGCAAACTAAAGAGTTTTATGCATAGCAGAACAAAACCCATCACTTGAGGACAGTATGAAATTCTTTATGCATATAAAGAATAAATTTATTTCTCTGAGCTGGATGCAGCCTTCTTAGGATGCAAACAGCAGCCATACCACTGTGTGCTGTGGATGGGAGCACATACATCGCTCCACAATATAGACAGCTGCTTGGCTAAAAGCCACAAAGTTGAGAGCAGATCTTGATTCTCACATGACAAAAGTAAGAGATGCTGTGGAAAGGACTGAGCTTTCCTAACACCAAACTGGGAACTTCATCAGGAAATGATAAATAATAGTATCCTAAACCTATTCACCTTTTTTTTTTTGCTTCCTACAGCATTCCATCTACAATCTTTCTGGATTTTAAGAAACGGCAACAACCCTCAGTAAGTCCTTTTGCTGCAGAGTGCAGTTCCCGCAGCTTTTGTCATAATTTGTAGTTTAGCACCACCTTCCTAGACACCAAAGAATGGCAGCTTTGCACTGCCAGAATGTTTGGCTTGAAAGCCTTAGAACAAAAAGGAAAATGCAAAGAAAGGTGGTTATTTCCCTATCTGTTTTTATTGCTGGACCTTTTTAACAACAAGATAGCATTCTCTGTCCTCAGCAATTTTTGCAGCTCATCAGTTTTCAGAAACCATCCCACAGACTAGTGCTCCCTGTAGCACTTCAGTTAGGGCTCTATAGCTGTGGCTCTGTCACAATTTCAGGGCCCATCACTTTTTGTTTCCAAGTCATGAAAACTGAAGTTTCTAATATAAACTGTGTTTTATGCTGAATATGGCATGTTTTAGTATTTAAATATTTTAATATTTAAGAATGAGCTTGTGAATGCTTGATACGAACATGGTACTTTCACTCAACATTCACAGGCAACAAGTTTCAACATAATTTCTGTACTTCATGGTAAATAGCTGTTAAGGAGAGAATTTCGATGTCTCATTGAAAAGCAAACAGAATTGGCAATGGTAGTCTGTAGCCTCATAGTCCAAAATATAAATATTTTATTCCATAATCCAAGGAGTTGGTAAGAAAAATGGTAAAGGTGACATGAGTAACTGACCTGCACCGGTGTCAAAGACAAACTCATACCTCAAAGAAAATTAATGCAAAGCATGTAGATTTTTTTTTTAATTTATTCTTCAATTTTCCCTTTCTGTGTGTTCCCCAGCATACCCTCACTTGCATGGGGCATGTCTAGGGTCAGCTACTCAAGAATAAGATTAATCACAAAATTACAGTCATCCCCTGCAAAACCTCCTTCTAGGCTGAGCTCCTTATCTTGTGCCCCAGAAGCTGCAAATACCCACCATGACATGACCTGTTTCGCAAAATCCTCGCATATTGATCCCTGAAAACAGTCAAGAGGTCTGTGTGCTTGGTGCTTGGCTTGGTGCTTCCCGTCAGCACTGTATGAGAGAGTCCCAGGAGGTGCTCCGTAAGATGTGGTCACAAAATTCTGGGTGGCACATCACCATCCGCCCTGCGTTTCTCGGGACAGTCTGGTGGCTAAGCCGCTCACTGCTGTGTTGGATACTGAAACTGCATCCCCTCTTAAGCCTTTGCTTCCCTCTCTGCTTTATTCACCAGCTAGAAAACACTTTTAATGTGGGGAAGACCTCTTTGATATTTTGTTCCTTCATTTCTTTGCCTATACAATCACTCGTGTAATTTAGCTGTGAATAAAAAACAACCCCTCATTTTTGTGTCTTTGAGGGAAGAAAAAACCCCATGATATTGCATATTAAGCAACATTTTCCCTGCTAGGTATCCACCCTTTTATCACACACTTACTTTCACAAAATTGGTACCTCAGTGGCAAATGATGGCAGTTTTAATTAAGGCAGTGAGTTGAGGAATGGACACTCATTTAATATCTGCTGACTGGGCAACAACACAGAGAGAAAAGTAGATGATAAGAAAGGAGCTGTAGGTGTCAACCTTTAAAATCTTCCCTGAACTCCACATGTGAATCAGGTAAGGTTTCTGGATGCAGCCTCAAGAAAATGCATGTGAATTAGTGTTTTAAGGTGTATTGGTTTAATTTCTTTACACTTTTGTCTGGATATTCTCATTCAGAATTTAAAAAAACCCCTGAAGTGGCCTTAATTTAATTTATTTCCAAGGAGAACTAAAGCAGATTGAATTAGGGAAACTGAAATTCTGGCTAGGAGTGTCCATGTAATACTTTTTAATGCAGTTTAATTCTTGACTTTTGAATTCACATCTTTAGTTTGTTGGGGCTGCATTTCCAGTGCGGCCCTGAGAAGCCAAACACCAACTGCATTTCTGAGAAGAAGGTCATGATAGTGTGCAATGCTAAATAAATATATATTAATTTTTGTCCCAGTTAATGGATCATACAAGTATTTCTGCCAACATTGCTACTTGATACAGGCAACTGCATGAACACATGCAACTGTGTGCTCATATGGCACATATTTTTGATGCTTCTGTTAAAATTTGGGTTTTACTGTAATTGCACCTGGAGTTTGCATAGAATATATGTTATATCAGAGTATTCTTTCAACTGTATATGATATTTACCTTTGCAGGAACTACTCATTTTTTATGCAAACTTGCCCAGTGTAAACAGATTAACTCCTATTCAGCAGGGAAACTGTTTTTAGTTGTCTGTAATTGCCTGGCTGTCCAGACATTCTCAGACACCAATCATTATGTCTGAAATCCCTGTGAGGTTCTCCAGTATCATATCCAAACCAGCCACAGTGTACGACAGGTAGCTTAGTCAGAAAAGCCATGGAGAGGACTCAAGCATCATGGCATTTTCCAGTCATGATATTTATATCCCCATTTCATTAAGTGGATTTTGGTAGGCTCTGACTTTTCTCTGTAAAACATTAGCTCTGTAAGTGAGCCAGCAGGTATCTCAGGGGTGTTAGCACTAAATAACAAGCCCCTTACGGCTGTGGTCCATCAAAAGTCATAGTCCTGGCAAGCACAGCCAGCCAAGTAGTCAGCTGCCCTGGGCTGGTGGTACTTCTTCTTCCTCCCCATCTTCCTTCACCCTTGGCATTGCTGGCAGTGCCAGAGACCACACAACAGCAACACCTGGAGACTCTGGGGTATTGTGAAAGAGGAGCCTGGAGAAGGATCTGTGGGCTGCCCATGAGCAGGAGTTATGGACTTCAGTCACTTTGATTTAATGCTTTTCTTCAGTGCAATCCATCTCTTCTCATGAACAACAGATGAGAAAGTCAAAGTATTGTGAGCAGTGAGATATTTCTACCCTAAATGTACTGGCCTGGTGAAGACAGTTGTTTGCCAAGCAATTTCCATCTTTCAGGTAAGTGAACTTCGCAATTAGCTCCTGAGCATGGTATTTGCATGAAAATCATTCCATTAACAATGCTCTCTTTGTCTCCAGCTGCTGCACTTCAAATTTGATGGCATTGTGTGTTGTTAGAAATATGAACAGAACAAAAAGCATACAGAGAGAACAGAAGGCACACAGAATTAGCAATTATTGTTTGATGAATACAAAGTGATAGCGCCAGCTATAAAAGCTGAAGAAGTTGTGCTTACAGTTCTTTAACAACTTGGAATTAAATTTTACACAATGAGCATCTGTTATCAGTTGATTTTCCTCCATACTCCAAAAGCTTCAGTCATGATAGTTTGCCCATTTCTGGGACTGAGGCTGAGAAAAAAATGTGTCACTGCTTTTCTTCTGCCTGATGTAAAGTACGAAGACCTTCTATCAGCTCCAGCAACCTCAGATTTGAAGTAGGGATTTTGGATTTGCCTGCAGGCAGTTTGTGCAGCAGAAATCTGCACTTTTATTCCCATGAAAATCCAAACAAACTTTTCCAATAAATAAAAAAGTGATGGTTGCACTTGTCTGCTTTGCACAGACCAAAGCCAAAGCCCTCTGCCTGTGGTTATTCCTCAGCAACCAGGACAGGGCAGCCATCAAATGCCTTGGGGTGCTCAAGCCCAGGCACCCCAGGGTGACCATGCCCCATGCTGCTAGGTCATATCCAGGTGGATGTCCTGCTGGGCAGCAGGAGATCCTCTGGAGCTTTGTAAATAGCCTTTCTCCAGCATCTCACCCTTTCTTACAGCATTTATAGCAAGCAACAGGGAATAGCTTTCCTGTGAATTGTAGGGCAATAGAAGTGCTGAACAGCTATAAAACAAGTGTCAGAAAATGACATCAGAGAGGAGCCAGTAGCAGTAAGATGCTGGAGACATGCTTTTTGTCTCTCCTGGTCTGTCACAACAAAATCTAAGTGTGGCTTTGGGTCATTCCTTCAAGCTGTAAAAAGCATTATAGGCATCTTCTGACTTGTGGTGAGTGGTGGCAAAAAGAGGGGTTATACTGTGACTGCTTGGGACTACACATTCATTTCAGAGTGATTCTAGGGATAGAATTAAAATGCCATAGTATTTCTAGGATATCTAAGTAAACCTGATTCTTATCTTAGTGTCAGTTTTAGCTCCATGGCATTCTGTGTCCACAGCTATTAGAGATGACATAAAAATATTGCAAGATACAAAATAGCCCATTCCCTGAAGTGGAGCTAAGTAAAGAAGTGAAGAATCCAATGGAATGCTATATCTTTTTGGATGCAGAGGACCCCAGAGCACTGATAGTTAGGGGAATTACACCTTTTGGGAATTCAAGGAGCCAGATAAGTTCAGTCAGAACTATGCATTGTACTCTCCCCGGTGTGTTTCCACTGGTGGTGGGCAGAAGAGCAACCGTGGGCAGAAGAGCAACCTCCCTGCTCCTAATGGTCGTTCTCCATTTGCAACATACACAGGACACAGCCTGGGGCAGCTCACTGCCACACAGTGTTGGAAAGCATTGCCTAGAGCGGGTGGGTCTCTGGTGTTGGGGAATAAAAAAATAACAGCCCTTGGAAAGCACCTAAATGTTTATTAAGGGCAAGAGCCAGCAAAACATCAAGCTGGCCTCAGCACTCTGCCATTGTGCTCTGCCAATGCAGCTTCACGGCCAGCTGGGCGCTAGGCCTCCCCTCTGGGCCTGGTGCTGTGGCAGTGGTTGTACGAGGGGAGCGTGTACTCTGTAGAGGCCGTCTGCTGGCACCGAGCACAGGAGCAGGTGGAAAGGCTGCCTGCAGAGCGGGCACATTGCTCTCTGTCTGGCCCGGTGCTGGATGCAGGCAGAGCAGTACCCATGGAGGCAGAAGGGCACATAGGCTGAGTCCTCGACATCCTCCAGGTAGATGAGGCATTGATGGGCTCCTCCCGGCCTGCCTGTGGCAGCTGGCTCATGCCTCTGTCCCTCACAGCAGAGCTGCTCTCCTACAGGTCTGGCTCGATGGTGCCGATGCCGTGTCCTGCCAAGGGAGACATGAAAAGTGCTGGAGCTTTTCTGGTGCTGAGAAAAGAAGAGCAGAGAAAAGCCCAGAGAGCTGTGGGGGAAGCCCACACGGATCTCCTCAGCACCTCCCCAGCTTTCAAGCCACCTGGGGCGAGACACTTGCGGCAAACTGTGGTGAGCTCTCAGGGGGCCTGAGAGAAGAGCTGGAGGCTCCGAGCCCCCAAAGCACCGTGCTCTTCACCAGGCACCAGCTGCATCAGCACAGGGCACGTGCCTTCAGGAGCTGGTCGGAAAATCTGGGCAATGTTCGGCGCTGCGGAAATCCCTGGCTCTCTGGTGGTATGTCTGGTCCCGGGGCAGGCACCAAGGATTCTACACAGCCCTGCACAGCCAGGTAGAGGAGCAAGGAGTGGTGGAAGTGGGTTTGAACCTCAGGATCAATGTGTGATGAGGGGCCAGTGTACTAAAGACGGAGACCTGGAAAACAGGCAGCCCCACAGTACAGCGGGGGAGCCCTAGTGAGCTCCTGAGTGCCAATGGAGGGAGCACCCCAACTCAGCTCCTCCAAGGGCTTCACTGGCGGTAGAAGTTCCCGCCTCTTGTCACTGAAGGGAAAGGCTCTGAGATGATAGCTGGGGTTGGAAGTGACCTCTGGAGGTCACCATGTCCAAGCTCCCCACTCAAGCTGGATCAAGATGTACAAATACAGGTATTAGAGAGAATTTACTTGAGAGTAAAGAATTAAGAGTTTTTATCCCAGAAACTTTTTGTCATATTCTGCCAGGTTCTGTCTTTTTGGTCCTCCTGGTGCCAGTCTATAATTGAGTGTTCAACAAAAACTACAGTTAATTGCTTTACTGGACACATGTCCCTCCATATTCAGCATTTATCCTTCATGAGCAGCAGCAGTTGTATGCTGTATGTGTTAATGAATTCTTCATCCACTGATGGTGAAGGCTGTGAACATTCTCGATGTAAATTTGAAGTAGACTAACACACACCCCGCGAAACTGGTTTTCCCACTCTTCTCTGTCTTCTGCTCTGACTTGCCCTGTTACTGCTTCCATGCAGAACTGGTAAGAGCCAGGCTTCCCTGCCTGGGTAGCCAATGGCAAAATTCAGCACCTAATGTACTCACATATATGTTTATTAATTATTTCAATGATACAACTATTTGTCTTTCTGCTACTACCTGAACTTCCATGGCCTGTGACAACTTATTTTCAGGCTTCTGTAAATAATAGTCTTAGTAGCTATTAAAATTATTAGTATTTACATTATTATTTTTAAAGCTATTAACTCTAGCACTTCAGAACTTAGTGAAGAACTGAGAAATATAAAACTTCTAAACTTTTCTATTTTCTGTCTACTCTGGAAGACCAGTAATTCAGTAACTTTTTAAATAAATGTAAATGGATCTCTCATTATCTGCTATCCTGAGACTTTGAAAGTGTTAGTAGAATTCTTAGGTCCAACCTTACCTATTCCAAAAATCCTTGTGTCCCTATATGTCTTTCTGTCTTCCTTGGGTCCTCAATGCCTCTTCGAGACATGATGGATATAAGAACTCTTCTTGTCTTCAGTTGTTTCAATGAAAACTCCAAAAAGGAAGATTCTCCATAAGGAATAAATGTTACATTTCAAAGGACATTTCTAGAATTTACAACCCCAGAATTTAAGACTTTGTAAAAACATTATGCTTTTAGGAAAACGGAGCTTTATCAACCACAGCTTTCATGAAGTGGTTGTTTTGTTGTGTCACAACCAAACACTGCCTATTCACTAATCATGGATTCAGCCTCTTGAAAAACATTTCTTATCCTTTTATTTTCCTTATTTATCTCTTTAGGCTTTGAATTACGTGTCAATATGCTCTGATTTTCATCACAGGCACAGAGCCTACAAACCCATAAATTGAGAATCTTGGATAAATCACTTGACTCCAGAAATGGAAGATTTATGCACGTCTGTTTGGAAAAAGTAGCACTGTAGCTCTGCAAGTAAAAACCTATAAACTAAAGGGAAGGAAAAGTTTATTACCTATTTCTAATCAAATTCAAGGAGTAGACAGTAAAAAAAGTAGGAAAACTAGATTAGATAATTTAAGTCTTCTTTTTTCTGTAAGAACTCTTGGTAGACAAGATGAGGATTGTTTATAACTGAAAGTATAATTTAATTGTTTAATCTTCACTGTTGTAGTTCCACTGAGAATTCCTAGTCACATGTGTTGACCATGGAACATGGGTGTCTTGGAGAATGCACAGGGCAACGGAAATTTTATGGCAATTCCTAAAGAAGTAAAGCAAGGCTTCTTACTTAATATAGAAGTACAGAAAGCCTAAGTTCTCTTCGTCTCTGGAAATGGAAAAACCTCTTCCCTTTGGTTGTTTCTTTAGAATTTATGACATTCAGAAGAAGGCTTGAGCTTAATGACAGCAGGAGGGATCGCATCAACCCTACACAGTGATGTCTGCTGCCTCAGATCTGCTGATGCTCCATTTTGAGGGGGATTGATCACCACATAAAAATCAGTGCTGTGAATTATGTCTTTGCTTCAAAACAGTTTTGTGGCTATCTAATGCTTCCCTCTACACTGCAGTGTTGCAATGACAGGCATTTTATCCTGAGTGAAAGTAGCTGGAAATGCAGTTTCTTTGGGTTTTTTCCTGAACAATATAAAAATTTTTTCTCTATTCCTAACCTAACTTGTTCAGCCGGTCTTTACAAAGAGCAGATATAAGATTTCATAGTGCTTTTGTGTACATCATGCATCACTTTTTACATAGCTACAGTGACACACTATAAAAAGGGAAGACAGCTTCCCAACAATGCTCACAAGTTTACAAACTTTTCCTGATAACCAGCAAATTTGGCTAGACATTTAGTGATTTTCTTTCCAATGCCATATGTCAACAAACTATTACTCATACCAAATTCACATAGACCCTAAGAGGATAATATTAACTCTGACTGAAGCCAAATAACTCGAAGTCTTTGTGTGTGAACAGGAAACAGATTCAACACAAATTTTTTGTTAGATTAACATAGCGATGGAGGGGGTACAGCAGGCAGAGGAATGAGCTGCTGGGTTGTGTATGCCTCGTGGTTTCTGAGAACTGAAGAAATGGCTTTCAAAGCCTATGGGTATTACCACAGAATCAGTAGGTCATGGCAGAAGTCCTACTTTCAGACTTAACTGAACTACTGCTGATTGGATGGATCTTCCAGATATTTAACTGCTGACTTGCCTGGAATTCATCCTGGCAGGTCAGCCTGCAGGCACTGATCCTGAATAACACAGAAGAAGAATGCGATAGCTACACTGGGTATTGCAAGCATAATAATAAAAATGTGTTACATTGCACAATAACCATAAAGAACATACATATTAAACCGTAATAACTATTGAGAGTTCATAACTTTTAATCTTTCTCCATTGTGCCAGTAAAGCAGAAGTAGCCTGTTGTTCAAAACATGCACCTTTTTTCTAGTGTAGCTGCAAAATATTTTAGTATATCATCACAAAATTGGAGAGAAAGTGGATACTAGTTTAAATGACCGTATACTGAATATACAAGCTATGCAATAGTTCTTAATGCAATTCTTAGCCAGTAAGGAGAAAACGTTAAGACTATTAAAGAAAATCACAGTAGCTTTTAGCTCTTCTACAGTCCCCTGCAAATTTCCTGAAATGCAGTAGTCCGTTTTTTCAATTAGCAAATATCTTACTAAAGCTGTTTTCACCAACACATTTCTTTTTTTCACCCACATCTTTTACTCCTGTTGATTTCTACCATGAAGCCACACAGCCAGCAGTCACTTGCCCTTATCTGTGATGCTGTGTTTCTCTGCGAGGCTGTGCCGGTTTGGCCAAAATCTAGCAATATATCCTCTGAGAGAAAACCAGGTTGCAACCACCCTTCCCCCCACCAGGTTCGGGAAAAAAGGAAATTTTCCTCGAAGGAAAGTGAAAGAGATAAAAACTATTTATTTAACAAACACACAGGAAAAGGATAATAATGCTAAATAATAAGACTCTCGCTGTGGAGAGAAGCCTGGGAAGATTTCAGAGTCCTTCTGTAGGTGTGGTCTCTCTCCTCCTCGGAGCTGGGTCGGCGAGGGCCCACCCCCCGGGCCTCGGGGAAAAATTCTCCCAATGTGTTCTGATGTTGTTGAAACAGTCCAGAAGAGAAGAAGGGAAAAACCAAAGTCCCAGGAAACAAAGTTCAGCTCTCTGTCTCACGCTGAGAAGGAAAAAACCAGCTGGCTGAAGGAAAGCGAGCAGGGTGCTCCCTCCGTGCTACCTGCAGCCAGAGAACGCAGAGGAGCGTAATCTCTGTGTCCTTGAGAAACTGCTTTGAAAAGTTCGTTTGGTCTTTTTTTTTTTTTTTTCCTCAAGCTCAGTTTAAAGGCACAGAAAAGGCACAAAATTAATTTTTTGGACATGGAGCTCGATAGGGGATACACATGATAGAGTCACCCCAAGACAGAGGCAGAGGGAA
Source organism: Lycocorax pyrrhopterus obiensis (assembly GCA_014706295.1). Lineage (NCBI taxonomy): Eukaryota > Metazoa > Chordata > Aves > Passeriformes > Paradisaeidae > Lycocorax > Lycocorax pyrrhopterus. The sequence goes on along the minus strand of JACSVZ010000002.1, from coordinate 93,501,004 downwards.
GAGGGAGTGTGCAGGAAGGTGAAGTGTTTGGTCTCCTGCTGCTGTTCATACTGCCCCTGGCTCCAGGATCCTTGGAGGCCACCAGTCTGGGTGTTGAGCTCTATGCTCTTGCTTCTTTCACAAAGAAGAGCAAAGAAAAAAGGTTAAATTCAAACTCCTCTCTCCCTCTGAGTCTCTAGATAGGCACTGTATAAATACAGAGAAATTGAAGGTTTTCAGGGGACAGCATTATAAAAAAGAATATGGCAATGGGATTCATTACTAAGGGGCTCACTCAGATTAACTTTTTCACCTCAGCTTCTGCCTGGCAGTTATAAGAAATGAAAACTCTACACTACCAATTACTGAACAGGCATCTGATTAGTTTTATACCATACATTTTAATATTTAATATACAATTGTGGCTGATGTGTTATCTCTATTTTCCAAAGTAGTACCTGGGAATACCCTACCACGTTATGATTAAACACTTGTAAGGATTGTTAAGCTTTGCTGCTAGAGCACAGGAGCAGAGTGTTTGGAAAATGTAAATTGGTGTTTCGCTGAAACATGTTTGTGGAGAAAGTTGCAGCAAACAGGTACTGAAACTAGTCAGCCCCACTTCTGTACACTCAAATGGGGGTTAGAGAGAACACAAGACACATATATGCTGAAAGCATATGCCTCCAGGAGTATTGTGGAAGCATGAAAAACTAATGATGTAACTTCAATGTACAGCATGAGGAGGTATCTGCAATAGCTGAGACATTTGAAGCAGCATGTTAGGATTATGTTGATCCATACTGTGGCTCAGGCCAGATATCATGCTCCCTCAGTCCACAAACACTCTGTGCTGTATAGACAAAAGCTCTGATAAAGTAAAAATTGACTTCAGTTTAAGAAGTCATCAGCTTACTCACAGAAACTGTGCTCAACAGCTTTGTTCCAGCTTTGCCCAAAAGCCCATGCTGACCCTGTGTGGGACCTGTCACTTTCGCACAGTGCAGGGAGGACACCCGACAATGTTTTCTGAATCCACAGGCCAGACACCCTGAATGTCTGTGGTTCAAATCCCTCCCCACTGCTACAGCCTGTTTTAGTTTCATTGATGACTTTTAACTCTCTTGTTCATACTGCTTTTGACCTCAGTGCCTAGACCTCCATTTGCTAAACTCATATTTATAGGTAAAGCACCCACAGGACAGCACAAGGTCAGTGTAACAGAACCGTGTCAGAGAAACATATGCAAAACTACCCAACACATCTTTGCACTCACTGGGATACATAGCCCCACAACAAAGTCTGGAAATGTGTGGGACTTGCCCACGCACACATCAGGTTATCATAGGCATCTCCATACCCCGCTTCTCCTCTGCTTTGCAGGCACCAGCCACAGAAATTACTCAGTCTCTCCTAAGCAGCTGTTCTCAGTGTGTGTTCAGCTGCACAGGTTGCCAGGAATTTTAAACCCAGAGACCTTTTGCTGTACTTGCACAACAAAATGTTTGTTATGGAAAGCCAGTGCGTGCACACCCACCCTTTCAGCTTCCACTGTATCCTGAAATTGCAAACTGCTTTTGGACCTGAGAAGTCATGGAAGAGACCGACTACTCTTATGAAAGTAATCTGAAGCTGACACATCCCACACCCACAGCCAACACTGCAAATACCAAACAAATGGTAAATGGCAATAAATGAAAGGGAAATGTGTTGTAAGTGAAATATTTGCAGAATGTTTATAAACAACAGCCAGGGACTTTCCAGAGATGTAAAACAGGATCGGCTTTTTCCTGAAGAAACTAATAAACAAAGGCAGAGAAATACTGGGGGATTCTTATGCACAAGGTACAGTAGAAAGTCACGGGAAATTATTTAAGTAGAATTTAAAGAAAAATTAATTTTCATAATCAGAGGGAAAGTTGTTAAACAACCTCTGAATGCAGGTGAATTATCTTTCATCCAAAATTACCCTTACAAAATTTGTCATCACGTACCATATTATTAACTGCCATCTTTAACAGGGGAAGAACTTCTAGCTTTAAAATTCTACTAATTTGAAATTAATCAGTAGATCATCAGCTGCAATAGCAAAGGCTTCAGCAATGTTGTAAAATAAGTACTTTCCAAGGCTGCAAGAGAAATTTCCTGCAGAAACCTGAACGGAACTGCATAACAACAGTGCTATTCTGTACCTTCTCTAGGGCATACACAATGTGGAACAGACATCAGAATCTGTCTTGTGCAAATGCCAGCAGCCTCACTGCTTCCCTTGCTTTCATGTAGGATATCAACTTCTGATATGGTAAAAAATGTTTACAAAAATGCTTTTTGTGTATGAAAATTTGGTGTCAGTATTGAGGACAACTCATTCTAGCTACGAAATCCATGTATTTTTATTGCTGTTACTTTAAATATTTTTCATCAGCAGGTACAGACTGTTTTCCCCCTGGGTTTGAGAGAAAACACTGTGCCAAAATCACCATTAATTCATATTGATCAGCATCCTATAAATGGGCCACTTGTGTGACTGAACTGCTGCAATGTCTGCTGCCATACTGGAAAGAAAATTTGATGGCATTTTTCTCATCCATGTCCCTGGGAGGTGATGGGTTGTCCTAGTTCACTCTGAGCTTCTGCCAAGGCCTGGGATGACAGTCTCGGAAGAGAATAAATCCCAAACAAAAAGAATTGCTGGCCTCTTTTTGTACATGATTGATTTGATAGTTGGGAGCATAGAAACATATTCCTTTGTGTATTACGAGCAGAAAATTAATAGCCCCTTTCTTTTGTCACAAGAGTGGTAGGTGCTTGCCTGTGGATACTGTCCCCTTTCTCAGCTTAATTAGCAGGAATGAGTTTAGATGAGAAGCACTTTGGATCCTAGACCTTCGCTGATGATTAACGCTTTTGGGACATTTCAGCGGGGTAGTGTTTTAGACCCTCCTCTAAAACATATGTTGTGTTCACCCTTCTCCAAAACATCTCTGTTCTGTGATATGCAGTGACACGCTACTCATCTATTGGAGCTGCTGATTTTTACAGCTGAGTATGCCTTGCCTTATAGTTCTCTGACACAAGTAAGTAAATATCCACTGGAACACATTTAACAGCTTTCTGCTTGTATTTATCTAAAGCCTTTGTGGTCTGTCCTTGTTGTTCCCTGACACAGGAGTTAATCGACGTGCCAAGCAAAGCTGCTCTGGCATCTTGCTGCTGAAATGTAAAGCTGTAAAGCACTTAGGAGTTGATCCGACTTTCCTGTTTAAGGAAGGCTACTGCATGCCTGAAGTCAAAATGTCTATAGGAGAACAATTCTTGTCTTAAAGGGACTAAAATCATGCAACATTGCATAGATGTAGTTAAAGAAAGGTACTGACACAAAATAGCTATTTTGGTTACCATTAAGTAAAAAATTAATTTGGCCAAAATCTACTCCATTTTTTTAAATGAAGGTTTATATGTACTTGAAGATGTAAGTTTGAACAGAGAGGTTTTGAGCAAGTGTGAGAATGAGGCTTGGTACCTACCCCGCCTCTCAGATACATTTTGAGTCTGCTGAGTTTACAAGGTCAAACAGTTCTTATGTAGTCAGCCCTGCAAAGCCTGCCAGAGAGCTGTCAAATTAGGGGGTTTTTGTAGGGTTTTTTTTAATCTTCATTAATTAAGTTCCCACAGGAGAGAAGGTTTCCATTTTTCAGCACCAGCAATTGTATCCTACTCTTTATTAAGCCATTTAAACTATACTGAAAACTGAAGTGGCTTGAGAGTTTTTGACTGGCTTCCTGATTACAAATAACATCGATTCTCGTCCCAAGTGCACTTGCAGGAGAAAAATAATTTGTTGCAAGCACCTTAGTTTATGGCTCTTGCCTACACTAGGGATTTTTTAGACAAAAATCCCCAGTCACTGCAAGTAAAGCTGAGAAGATGCATGGTTAATGTGCTGATGAAAAAAAAAGTGAGATGCCCTTAAGTTTTGTATTGGCAATATATCCAAAATTAACATTTGGAGACGTGATCTCATTAGAGGGAAGGTAAAAGATCTAATTACAAGTGGGTTTTTTTACGTCAGTATTGTGATGCTAACAACTGTAAAACACAGAAATAATTTATTTTAATTTCTAAAATATGCATAATTGACTTCAAATATAGCCTGGATGCATATTTACTGACAAAGAAAACACTATTCTTGTTGTCGTGTGCAAAAGAAGAATTGCTCTTTAAATATAATTAAAATCCTCTGAGAAACTAGTTCAAATATTTAATGATTTTCAGGTCTTGCTGAAGTGATGCTGATTATTTTTCAGATTCTGCAGCCTTCCAGCTTTGGGAGACATTTTTGCTGTGAGTGTTACATGTTCACATAGATATCTCATGACCACTGAGACTGAAATTTAAAATTAAGAGGATAGTGGGGGTTTTTTTCCAATTGTAATGACCACAGTACACAGGATGTGCAGAGTATCTGGCAGCTATAACGTCCTTCCTTCTTCCACATCTTTAAATATTTGTTAACACTGTCTTTCTGCACATGCTGAGTATTCTGTGAATAAAACCACATTAAATAAAAAGAGTGTAATGTGGGGGGAGGAAGATGGGGGCAGAGGGAGATGACTTAAGGAGCAAGCTGGAGGGAAGAAATGAGATGATGTCTAATGAGTGCAGGTAGACAGCTGGTCCCTGGCGCGAGCTGATGCCATCTCTCTCAGCAGGACATGGAGAAATTGCTGATGGTGACAGATGACAGTGGGAGAAACTGGGTTTCACGGGGGGCTGAGGGGAAGGTGTGTCAGCAAGGGGCAGACATGACAGCTGATGGTTGTGCTGGGCACTTTGGACCACACTGTACCTCCCAAGGCCAACAAGACCTGGGGATCCACTTTGGTAATGCCCTCCAAGGCTGAGGATGTCACCAATAGCAAAGTTGAGGTGGGATGCAGCAAAACTGGGAGCAGCGCGGAAAAAGTGATTTGGGGCAGGCTGTTTATCTGAGCGGAGATAGGGAGAGGTGGAGAAAGGGATGTAAGAGGGGAAGTTAAAAAGGTGATCAAGAAAGCAAAAAGGAAAGGATAAGAGAGAGGAAGATAAGGTATGGAAACAATGTTATCTGGAGGTAGTGGCAGAGCAGCCCAGCACTTGGCCGAAGGCTCACAGCACCATTCAGAAGGTCTCAGCCCAACCTCCTGCTCATAGCCCTGAGGTCAGACTTAGTTGCTGATGGCTTTGTCCAGTGGAATTTTGAAAAACTGGGGATTGTCAATACCAGGATCCTTAAATTACAGTGGTTGCCTTACACACACCACATTTCATCCGTGCATCCACAGCCCAGATGGCTGGAGGTGGTGGGGTGCTTCCCCCGTCAAGAAGCTGGACACATCGGGCATGGACCTCCCTTACCAAAGCTGCACATTATGGCAATGCAACCCTCCAAAACTGTGTTTGACATGTCCCCAGTGACTGTTTGAAAGCATCTTATCTCTTCTGCCCCACCCCGTCCCCCTGTATTAGGTCATCTGATGGACACAGACATGGGGCAAGTTTTGTCAGAGGTGAGTGACTGTACAAATCAGGATCAAGCAAAAATTTGCCATGGTTCACCTCACTTTAGCACTTTGCATCAAGCCTTTCCTGCAAAACTATGGATAACATATCAGAAAGTGGTTTTAACCAGGTTACAAGCCATTGATGCAAACCAGGCTGCCTATCCAGTGTTTCAACTTTAATAAATTGTGACCAACTCATGACTCAACGCATTAAAAATTTTGGTACCTAATCATGTAATCACTCAGTTCTCTGCATTTGTCAAATTAACCAGGACTAGACTGGTTAATTTGACAAAAGACAAGACTCCATTTCCTTACATTTCATTTTTTATTGACTCTTTATATGAAAAACTCTGTGATGACAATGCCACCACCTCATCCTCAGGCAGCAAACTTTGTGATTTAATCACAGGCAATATCATTCATGTAGCCATAAGCCACAAAAGATCGAAAGAGGTCAGCAAGTCTAGGTCTTGCATCAAGGCCAGGGAAAATTACACATAAAAATAAACTGCCTAACCTGAAGACCTTTGGCTGTTTTAGCTCCACAACCACCCATGCAGGCTCTTCCATTGCTTTGTATCCTTGGGATGTTACTGCAGCACTGTTGGACCTGCAGTCCCCAAATATCCTCTGATCCTTCCCTGTGCAGTGACAGTACTCAGTGGCTCCTGCACAACTGTACCACCTTTCTTTTATCACTGTGATAAAAGTCATCCCTATCTCAAATTTCTCAATATTTTTGAATTCTGACCTTGTTCCCCTCTGTTCACATCTTCTTGTGGCCAAGAAAATCTGTGTAAGAGACACCTTGAGCTAGGTGTAAATTACCTGCTCTCTAATCTGGCATGAGACATCAGTGAAGGTGTGGCTGGGTTCTCTTCATGTCAGCCTTCCACAGGCATTCTGTGTCCACACAGACTCTACTCCTGCACTGATGCCCTTCAGGGCATTTGTTAATGAATTTTCCTTTGTAGCTGTCTAGTTGTTTTTACAGGTAGTGTCAAGCTTACTATCTCTAAATCCTTTTTTCCACTGCCAAATTTATTTGATAGTAGCCAATAATGTCATAATTATTCAGGGGGAATAATACACACTTCTGATGCCAAAAGTGACAAAGGTTGGTTAATGCATTTTGTGCCCATGCTAATTAAATAATTTCTTCATTGGCTTAGCAAAATTAGATGAATCCACTCCTATTTCTGCTATAATCTTCAAGCCCTGTCATGGAATAACAACTCTGACAGTAGTGTCTCAGGCTTGGAGAAGAAATTTTTTAAGTACTAAGAAAACAACTGATGAAAGAGTTACTTGTTCCATCCGAAAATAAGCCATGATACTCAATTTAAGAGGTAGCCATTTTTTATCCAGGATGCCAAGCAAAATGTAGCAGTGTATTTAGTGTAAAACTTTGTTTCCAATTTTAAAAAGTTGCTTTGAGGTAGTTTTTTTGATGGTCGTTGTCAGGGTTTGTTTTGGGGGTTTTTTTTGCTTGGGTGTTTTTGGGGTTTTTTTGCTTGATTGGTTGGTTTGGTTTGGTTGATTGCTGGGATTTTTTTCATGGTACAGAGTGCTGTTATTTGCACTTTTACTTTATAATGTTGTGGACAACAATAAACTTCTGTTTCTTTTTTCTTCCCTTCTCAAAGTGTCTGTTCAAAAGAAGGGAGAAACAAGTGCTTGTACTGTGCCAGTACTTTAGATACGTAGAATAATCTGTAGTTGACATATTTCATCACTAGAGGGAAATCATTAATGCTCTCCTCAGTAATGCTGGCAGGTACACTGTTCTCTAGAGCTGCAAAATGTGGAACAGGTTTCAATTGGGATGCAAAAACAAGCACCTGCCCCAGGCCTTGCTCCAGCCCTCACATCCCTCAGGGTGATCTACATTCCTAGGAGAAAGAAATGAAAGAGAAATGCTAAAAAGGGAGAAAACCTGATTTTCAGTGCTGTCTCTTAGGGATTTTATTGTACATTTTACCTTTGATTTCATTTGGTAGAAGTTAAAGCGAGTCAATGAGAGAATTTCTAGTTTAAATGTTTAATTTCAAGATAATTTTGATTTCTGTCTCCAGAAACACCATTAACACTGTTTTTACAGTGACCTTCTGAGGTGAAGCACTACAGAAATAGGTATTGCATATATATCTGGCATTAATTAGGCTTTTAGTCAAATACTAATTTTTAATGGAAGAGTTGCCACAATTCAATTCTTACTTTTTTTTTTCTTTTTTAAATAGTTCTGTGTTTCTTACCCTTCAAATATTTCATCTAAATATTAAGATATTTTAAACCCTGAACTTGATGCTGTGAATATAAGAAATAATGAAAAGGTTTCTGAGTGATTTCTTAGTAGACAAAACCTCACTTTTTCATACATGCTTTCAGGGTTTTCATTTTGTTTTGCTTTCCTCTCCCATGCAGTACTACACACCAGTAACTTTGCTGCTCTGTCCTCCTACTCACACATGCTGAAAGATGGAATAAATCTTGGACTGACACAGAGTTACATTGACTTTTACTGGGATCACCCTAAGCTCTGATCAGGCTCCTATATAATTTCCCAATTACATTGTTCCTTTAACCCACTGCAAAGCGATTTTCATCTTTTTACACAACTTTCTTTGAATGCAGTTGAGCATTAGATTACAAAATTTTCTGGCTTCACAGATGACTGCCTGAACCTAAGCCTCATTAAACCCTCAGAGAACAGACTGAAGAAACACTTGCTATAATTCTAGTTTCGAACAGCTGTCAAAATCCATCCAACTTTCCAAGTTTCTTATTCTGTTCCAAAAACTGGAGTAGCCCTGTGTTTGCATGTTGAAAAACCTACACACTGTAATGTGTCCTAGGAGGCTTTTCCTCCTGATGGTGTTTCATCTCCTATGAACAAATACTTCAGCAGACGTATTATGGCCATTTAAAAAGGCCTTAGATGGTATTTAGGTGCTCTTCCTAGATAACAGCAACTAGCAGAGAGAAGAACAAGATGAAGGAGAGCAGGAATAGAGGGAGGAAAAAAACAAACTAGGGAAATTGCAAACAGGTTATCAGCAACAGCTGATCAAGTCACGCTGGTGGAGACACCAACAACCTGCCCCCACACTGTCTTAGGCCACCACCTCTGTCTTACTGCTGCAGGTCACTTTTTGCTGTGCAGGCAGGCAGGACTTCTAAATTTACCTGTTTTGGAGTGAGAAATACCAAAACACCAAGAATTCAGGGCTGGTTTTAGTTTTTTTCCTCCAAGAAATAAATATCTTGGGAAAAAGAAATTTGACTTGCAGAAATCTTTAAATAGTGGCCCCTTACTCACATGGGTTTGCTGCTCTGTAGCTGATTGAATTGCCTTTAATGCTTTAGAATTTAATTCAGAATTTAGAATTGAAATGCTTTAGCAAGATAAACCATTTTCTCTACTCACTGATTTAGCCAAAGTGCCCTATGACAAATTTCATAGTGATGCTTTCAGTATGAAACTTATATCCTTAGCCCGGAGCCAAGGCGTAACCTCTTTCAGTAATTGTTTGCATACACGTGTATACACATACACAAACTCACAGAAAAACCTCAGTGAGAAGGATCCTCCTGATCTCATCTAGTCTGATCCCTGCTCAAAGCAGGGCCAGCCTTGAAGTTAGAGTCAATGTTAAAATTAGATCGGATCGCTCAGGGTCATGTCTAGTCAAGCTCTGATTATCTCCAAGGATGGAGATATATGCTCTTTCCATAATAAACAAGTGGTAGATCTAGAGCACAGGCAGCTCAAGGACTTAAGCTTTTGGAGTTTATCTGCAAAATAAATCAAGGACACTAGTGGAAGGCATCATGTAAAAGCATAGACACTTCATCCCATTCACTAGACCCAGACCTGGGCTTCAACTATAATCTACTGTTTTGGTGATTAATTTTGCTTTTTCAATTCCAGTGTTTTACTCTCACCCTAATATCACAAAAATTATAGTTATTTTTCCCCTAAGGAGAAAAAATTAATTACATTATATACAGGCATGCAATTTAAGGGCTAAAATTAAAATTGTATCAAGATGTTTCCTTTTAGGTTCTCTCTCACCCACAGACTCTAAAATACTTCTTTTACTGATTAATAGATTCTGGCAATCAAACAGTCCAAAGTTTTATCGGCAGGACTGAACTCTTTTGCTCTTTATTAATGATGAACCTTTTCAGAGAGCTATAAAAGTAGTCAGGCTTTTAATAAATTACCTGGGGGGAAAAAAATCTTTTTCACCACCTCAGAGTTATCAGTAAACAAAATAATAAAATCAATCTGTGAAAATATAGGTTCATTTCAAGATAAGTTTCAAAATGTGGCATTTGAGCTGTTCCACATTTGTTTTGGAAAGCTATGCAAAATGTTGATATTTTATATTATAAGATATAATTACTTAAAAATATAATTGTTTTGAGAAAAAACTAGCACAGACAATGTTTTAAATACGCAAAATATTTAATAGCTATGTTAATTTTTTCCAGATAGGTAGGACCCAAGTGAAATACAAGACGAGACCGGAAAACAAAGGCTGCTGTAACTTATGTCAAAGTAATTTCAGATGTTCTTGATCCTTCTGAAGGTCTCTGTGTTCACCAGCAAAGGTTGCTGAGCCCATGGAGACATTGCCCTGTCTCCATTCTTCATCCATCACAGTCATTGGCCACTGCAAAACCCTCGCCTATGAAGAAGGGCTGGTACTAATGTGCTGATTTGTAAACTGGGTTGTGTACCAATCTGGCACAAAGCTGGCACCTCCAGCAGAATGGGGCTAAATCCACCAGTCCCTATCTTTCGGAGCTATTAGGATCAGCAGTATGCATTAGAGCATTTTTCCCCAAATGAGGAAAGATGCCAGATTCCTTCTCCCTTTACCTGCCTCTCATCTCTCAGAAGAAAAGTTTAGCTCCACCTGTGTAGCATATTAAGCCCCAGCCTGTCTGTGTTCTGAGAAGAAACCAAGGCCATTCCTCCCACATCAAGCCCTCAGGGACTTTACACAAAATGGCATCTGTTTTATGGTTCCTATAATCAAGGTGTCAATCTGCTCAGCCTGGTTTATACCTGTGAATTCTCTGGATACACATACAGACGCTACTGCAGTCATTCAGAAAACTTAAGTCAGATGGGAAAGGTTTTTTGTGGATATTTAGAGGCAACATCTAGGCAAGGTTTTTAGGACCTTTAGTTCTGGACGTTGGGCAATACTTTTGTCTGGCTTCTGACAACCTCAGCAACAGCACATCAGCAGTAGGAAATAAAACAGGATCAAGGTCCAGGTCTCCAGTGCACAGACCTAGTCCAGGCAGCTGTGCTCATCTCAGGGGGTGTGGGTGGCACTACACACACAGCAGCAGCCAGACTAGCTGCAGAGAATGAGCGTAGCCAGGGAGGTTGGTCACTGCCCACTGACACAGCACTGCTCCTCCATGGAGCAATGGTCAAGTGGGACAGCTTCATGACGAGATGACCACAAAGCAGGGAAGTCACTTCTGTAACCCCAGCTGGCTTCCCTCTGCTAGCTTGGGCCTTTTGGGAATTGGAATTGCAATCAGCTCCTCTTGTCCTCCCTTCCAGGCAGGATATCAGCACACCAACTCATCACTGCACTGAGAAGCCTGATCCTAAATCCATCCTTTAACAAGGCCTCATCTCTCATTTACCTGAGTAAAGGTAGCCCTTCATCTGAACCTAACCCTAGCCCTAGCTCAACCTGTACCATGCTGTCCTCAAGTTGTTTGCGCTCCGTTTCCCTGTTGGGACATTGGAAGGTGGCTATGACGCACCAGAGCATTTGTCCTGTGCTCAGTCTCCAGCTTCCTGAAGCTAAAACCACAAACGCAGCATCAGTCATAATCTTACCAAAATATCCCCCACTTAGAAATTGGGTTGATCAAGAAATGAAATGGGATAAAGTTAAGAATACAAGTTACTGAAACAATAGCCAAGATTGTTACGAAATGAATGAATTTTTCACTCTTGCCCAACCATATTAAAAATTAATGTCTCCAAAAAATTGGTCATCAAACCCAGAAAGGATCCCATACTTCTTTACAAAGTTGACATGGCAAGGAGATCCCAGCACACAACTCATGTTGAACTTAGGCCAAAACAGAGAGAAAAGAGCATCATCTGGTATTGCCAGACCAAAATTCATCCTGCTACCTCAGACAGAGGCCAGCATTTTTCAAAACAGCTCCCACCCTGTCTGCCTCCCATTGAGAACACTGGCGTTGTGGCTCCTGACACAGGAGAGCCAAAAGGGTTGGGGCTTTAAGTATGGACCTGAGGCTACAGTGAAGGTCTGGCTTCAGGCAGGATCTCCACCACTGTGGGAGGCCACTGCCCCAGTGCCAAGGACAGGACAAGGGATGAGCTTACAGAGCTGTATCTCGAGGGTGCTGAGAAGGCACCAGGGGCTGACCAGCAGGCTGGCACCTACAGGGGTCTCTGGACAAGCCTAGATTCACTTTCTTGCGAGGGCACCCACACCAACCGTCCCATGGGGGATGGTTTTCTGGGTCAGGGGCTCATCCTAAGAGTATGGTGGAGGTCCAGGAAGAACCTGAGAACATGTACATGTGGAGCCATGGGCTCAAGCTGGCTTTCAGACCCTGCAAAGCCACATGCAGGAAGGCGACTGAGGTGGCTGGGGTTGGCTGGTCTGAACTGGGGGCTACTCTCCAAAATTAGCATCACAACATTTCAGCACTTAAGGCTACACAGGATGCCTAGACCAGGATTAGGTTTGAGTTAATTTTTCAGGACAGTATGAGTACCCAGGTATTAAAAAATGGGCTGTCCAGCACAGCTCCTGCAGATAACAGGACACAGGCTTTGCTTTGGCTTTGCAGAGCTTTGGGATTGGAGTTTATCAGTCTTGCTTTGCCTGAATTTTCCTAGACCTTCATGAGGCTTTCCTTTTACTTGGTTTGATTTGTTGCTGTAACAGCCATTTTTCTGATGATCAAGTCGCTACACTGAACTTGCATTGCTCACCTTCCAGAGGTATAGCCATGGCTTTTATACAGACAGTAGCAACACACAGCTCTTGTGTGGAGCACAAAACTTTTACAGTCTTAGCAGAATGATGTAATGCAGGCCTGGTATGAGAGGAAAGGCTGCAGAGGTGGGGTCCTAAGAGGTGCTGTAGAGGAGTACAGGCACAGGATGTTTGAGACAGGGCATGGGCTGATGCTGAGCGCTGCAGGGCTCTAACCAGCACACCAGTCATGAGCAACAGAAGTGCTGACCTGGAAGCTGAACAAAACCCATCTTAGGAGAAACAAAAACAAACAAACAAAAAACCACCACCAACAACAACAAAAAACCCCAAACAAACAACAACAAAAAAAGAACAAGTTTCTAACATAGGTAAAATGGTAAAATGTACCATATATAGTAAGTTCAGATGTAACATTGAACTGCAGACCACTGAAGAAAGAGAAAAGCACAAAAGGTGTTGGGAAATATGAGTATGACCTTAAGTGGATCCTAGAGGAGGAGGAGGAGGAAGAAACCACCACCACCATCATACTTATCCCACTGAAGGACTCAGAATGCTGTTGCCTGCCCATACTCACTCCCCCCAGGCTTAAGCCACTGGCCCAGAGGAGCAGTGGAGGGGTGAGTGGGACACCAGAGGAAAGGAGTAGAGTCTACACAATATGTGCATAACAGTTTTGACTGTATTATTATTATTGAGGTTTTCCATAAATAATTTTGAAAAACAAACAAACAAACAAACAAACAAGCAGACCTGCAGAATAACAACTTTTCTATTAGTGCAATAAGACTCTGGTTACACTGACACTAAATTCTTGGTGTCTTCCCCCCCATAAGAAGATTTTGAATGGCACAACACTTGTACAAGCACGGATGTATTCCAGCAAAGGACAGCAAGGGTTGATAGAGTCTGGATAAAGCTGGAGTCAGAGTTTGGTTTAATGTTGGATTCATAGCTCCGGTTTGGAGGGCTTTTCCAGAAGAGCTTGGGCTCCAAAAGGGCTATCAGGTGTGGCTGAGCTAAACCCATGTCATTCACAGCAATACCTTCACATCTTTAGCTACATTTTTGCATGTATCCCTAATTCTAACAAAAGCATCTATCTCTGTTCAGTGGCCCTGTGCAGAGGCAAAGCTCAGTGACCCTTGCAGGCATCAGCTGACAGCTTAACCTACCACCACCTTTTTTAACTTATCAGTTGCCTTGCTGTATCCCAGATCTCAGCTATGGCCAGGTTGTGGGTAAGGATGATGGCTCAGGCTCGCACACACCTGTGAGTAGCAGTAGGCTGGATCTGAGTCTAACTGGTACTACCAGCACTCCCACAGCTTCCCAGCTGCTCCACTGCTTCTGCATGAATCTGGAAGCTTGGAGCTTGGTAAAGGCTTGTGCTGGGCCAACAGGCAGGGAAATGAAGAGAGGCTTTCCATGGAGAGCCCAAAACAGTTCATTGTCCCCAAAGCAGTGACAGTTTTCCCTCGGGCTTTCTGCTTTCTGGTGTCCCTGAACTTGGCTTAGGTCTGAGGGAATATATAACTCTGAACATTTTTCCTCCAATTTGGATACCGGACCGTGGCAATGGCTCTTAGGCAACAGAAACAGTTAATTAAGCAGTGAACCCCTGAATGGAGTTGTCATGCAATAGGGTCAATTTAACTCTTTTGCCTTGGACTCTGTCCCGAGACTGTTGCCTTCACATAGTTCAGGAGGACACAAAGTTCAAGTAAACAAAAGATTATTGGTCTGCTTGGGCAACTGGGAAGGAGAGGAAAGATAAACTGCCTGGATAACCATAAAAAGATTGATTGTTGTCACTAGTGCAGGGCAAGGATAGAGAAAGGATAAAAAGTTTATCCAAGTTTTGTGGTGACAAAAGATAGAAAAGACAACAAGAACAAAGCCTTTCCACTTGTATTTATATGAAAATTATTCACCACATAGACACTGAGTTAAAAGTAGGAGGGAAAAGTTTCTTATCATTTATTCTCTTTTTAAAAAGAAATCAAAACCAAATGTAAAGACCATGCTCATTTAAAAAAAGATCAATCACCTTATATTCTTTTCTGTTTACACACTTCATGTTTAAAAATAATATTCTAAGACTAAAAAGTTTTTTTGACCTATGATTACACTGAAAAAAAAAGATCCTGAGAGGTTTTTCCACATTTTTTCATCATTAAATGTTTTAGTAAATAGTAATTTTTTACAGAAGAAAAGACAACACTACTCTCATTTGAAATGTTAGCTTCATTATGTCTCTGCAGTTAAGCTCACAGCCTGACATAACTATATTCCTCATCCCCACAGAAAACCTTTTTGACAGTTAATCAATTTAACAAGATTCCCACAAGGATCCCAGCATATGGTCCCTTAGCACAACTTCGTGATGCCTTGCTTCTAAGGCCACTGAATTTCTCCTCATTAACGTCTTCTTGCGTGACACAGCTGATCCTGGCACATCTTCAAAGGAACCCCTCAAAGCCCTCAGGGAAGTGTTTGCTCTGAGAGCTTAGCAGCCTTCAGAGGTGCCTGTGAAAGGAGTCTTGCAAATAAAGCCACACTAACAGAAAAGGAAGAATTATGGAAACACAAGAGGCAGCCTGAACCATCACCCTTATGACCCAACCCACTACAGCCACAAGTGTTTAAAAACCTTCAGCTGTAGCTTTTAAACCCTCGGCCACAGAGGGAGCCAGCAAATGCCTTCAGCCATTTCAGCCACACTAGCATTGGCACACATTGGGAAAATACACAATACATAATAGGAATCTTCTGTGGTGGGTGTGTGGCACTTTTTCCTCCTCTGAACCATGAATACTTAAAAACAATAAAATCCATTAAGAATGTAGGAATCTTCCAAAAACTCCCCTGGACACAGACCAAGCCCCTCCATGGCTCAGAGCCCTGTTATTTCAGCAAGGTTGGAGTGAGTTAGCCTGAACTCATGGTCAAGAAGCATTTGGCCCAACATTTGCTAATGGCAAAGTTCCCTTCTGCCTCTGCCTAACTTTCAATTAAAGGCACAGTAAAACTGGGGGAGTGGGACTGAGTGGGGTGTTTATACAGATCCCTCAGCTGCCCCTGCCCATGGCATGCTCTGCATCACCCTGCTGGGGAAGGAAAAGCCTTGAAAGAAGAAAACACTGCAGTAGAACTCACAAAAGCCATGTAATCCCATATGGTATAGATGTGAAGGAAGAAAATTAATGAATCAGCTCATCCTCTTAGAAAACGTTTTGTTCCTCACTGCTCACGTTGTCTGGCAACAGAGCAGCTCTATGTTTGGGCTGAATTCTCTGTCCTGGCTGTTTTTTGGCACACCTACAAAACCCAGACACAGGTTTTGCCCCACAGGAGAAGGCATTAAGGACTCAGGAGAGAATGTGGAAGAGAGCTAATCATTCTTAAGTAGAAGTTTGAACAGAAGTTTTCAAAAAGAAAAGGACTGTTCAGTGCTCAGTACTCACAGATGAGCAGGTAAGTCTGAGAATTTGATTTATAATAAGAGCTTTCCCTTTTTCAGTTGTTAACATATATCTCCATATATGCAGCTAGATAAACAATTGGCAAGATTTCAGCAGCACAGAGCAATAATCCAACCAGGCTTTGGCATTAAGCAACCTTAAGACTGACTTTAGCTCAATGAATCTGTTTACTTTGCTCAAGTGTTTCCAATAAATACTGTCTCTCTTCCATGGCTGCGCCTCCAAGAAGAGCAGCTACCTTGGCACTAGGTTTCAACCAGCTTGGAGTATAAATGGAAGAAGTGGGTGAAGGTCACCTTGTTTTACCAGCACAAGGCATCTCGTGGATGCAGCTTCACTAGTACAAAATATCTTTAAACTGAGCCAGTGGTGCCCATTTCAGAGGGACCAGCCTGGTCAATGCAACAAAGCACTGCCAAAATGCTCAGCATGAGGATACACTCCGATGTCTGAGGAGGCTGCAGCAGCCAGAGCGTGGTGGCTTGGCACAGTACAGGAGCTGCAACATGGGAGGAGGCAGACAGAAGACCGTCACTCCCCAAATATAACTTCAGAAATCCTCTGCATTTGAAAATCAGCACCAGTGAAATGCTGCAGGATATCCAGAAAGTGGCATGAGAAAAGCAACCCTTATTTACTGAGAAGAGTTTCTAAGAGCTTTCAAACGCACGTGCTTTGTCTTTGATGCCCGTTGCCTGAAGCAAAACTTACTTTTGTTTTACCAATTAAAACCTGTTAAAATTGTACTTACCTTCCTTATTTTTTTCTATTGCCAGCAATTTAAAGAGCCCTGATGAGTCCCATGTATTTTTCTATTTTGCTATGATACTTCTAATCGCTGGACTGCCTGGTGACATGTTAACTCATAATATAATTAAAAACTAGAGGACCTTTTGTATGCAAACTTCAGTATTTGAAGCGTTGGCAAGCCTTCCATTTGTCTTTTAGAGTGGAAATCAAATCAAGTTCTCACCTTGTGAAGTCATAGAATGTACCCTATGAAATTTTTATTACTAGGGCAGAGATATGAAATGCCTGCACTCTGGCTTGGGCACATTAAATTGTAATAACAAGACTCACACTATTTCATGAAATGGAGGAACTGGGAGGAGGATGATAACCAGGGTATATGGTGTGCCTTACACTAATGCCTGAGCCGCCTAAACAAAAGCCACCAAAACTTGGTTTGATACTACTTTCTGTTTATGCTGTTCATACTGTAACACATTGTCAAAGATATGCTAATTTTGTTGTACACATAAGAGACAAAATTTGTCATATGCTGAGCAGCTGTTTATGGCCTACACATCCTACAAGTATTTGTAGCCTACACATGACTGATTTATGCAACAAGATGCTAAAAAATACATATACCTAAGAAAATGTGTATCTGGAAGATCGTTCTTCTTTCAGGGCATTTCAATGGCACTTTGTTGCATAGATGGGGTTGATCCCTCTAAAATGAACACTGCTGCCTGAGTTTAAAGTTTCTTTGAAGTTTTAAATTTAAAAAAAAAAAAGAAAGTATGTTTATGATATAGAAAATAATTTTTGTGGAAATTCTATTTCCTTCATGATATTCCTGGTCTCTGATCTCCAGAGTTAACATCTGAGCCAGGATATGACCAAGGAATAATGGAACTCATGAGATTTGTATGACATTTTCAAAATCTGTAAGTCCTTTTTCATTACGTTAATAAAAGAAGTATTAAAATAAATTTAGCTGCCTTCTAACAGCATTGTACTAGCGGATTCAAAATGCAAGTATTAAGGGAAGCTTTCCCCGAAGACAGAATCACCAGAGTGCAGTGTGCCAGAAGAAACAGGATGCTGACACACAGAGTCCCCTGCCTCACTCTTCAGTATCACTCCACAGCACAGCACGCAGCTGCAGTGCCTCACAGCGCTCACACGCCGGGGCTCAGTCTGTGCTTGGTTTCAAGACAAAGTTTGTAGTCTTAATTCCATACTTTGGATTTTTAAATGTGCTGGTAGGTTACATAGTAAACAAAAGAAAATTAACAGATGTACAAATTTGTATTTATGAGGGAATTTACACTCATCTGTTTGCTTGCAAGCTGCGTTACTGACACCCTTTCCAACGGTGTTACTACAACCCCTGAGCACTCCAAACAAGATCAGAATCAGTTTGCACAGGGTTTTCTTTTACACATGGGAGTGAAGTCCCTGCAACAATGGATTAAAATACGTGGATTTTTAAAGTACAAAAGGAATGTAGTTTGGTGACTTGTTTTTTTAACCCTATGCTGGTTTTTTATTTTTTTTTAACTGCATAACACGAGTTGGAGGTAGGAAGACTATCTATTTTTAAGGGATTAAAATGAGCTTCTGATGACTTCAAGAACAAACTGAAAGGTTTCCACATGAAAGTGTGTGACAAGTCTGGAGCTGCATTCTCGTGCTTCATGCAAACGAGAAGCGAGGCCCAGCAGAAACCAGTGAGGTTACGCCTACAGGAATGATGCAGACATATCCAAACTCACTCTAAACTAGGCCAGAGTCTGCCCATGCTGTAAAACTTTGTCCAAGAACCAGGATAAATATTCAATCAGTTCATCCGTTCCAGTAGAAACAACAATGCCGGATTCATAGCAGAGAGGAGAGAGTAAAAATCTCTGCACTTAGGGCACAGAGCTTGGGAAGAAAATCCTGGAAAACAGTCCTTGTTTCACAGGCTTTTTTCTTCAGCCACCATTCCTGCTCTTCCTCACCAGCTGACATTTATTTGAAGACACCAGTTTACTATATGAAAAAGCATAATTTGAAGAGTCTGATCCTGTTGATGTGTGTTAAATGTGATCTGAGACACGATCCCTGAACAAGACTCTCCTGAGAACTTGAGGCAGGATAATGCTCAGGCTGGAACATCCAGTAGATGCTGAGCTTCTCTAGCCTGTGATTGTCTTGCCTTCAGCAAAGGTGCAACAGATTATCTTGCATGCAACTAAGGCTAAGAGCAGCCCACCACCAGGAGCTGCCTGAGAGCAGCTAGTTAGCTCTAAGTCTGCACACCCCAGCTTGTATTCCAGTAACTTGTTCATCCATATCCTCACATCTGAAGATCTCACCATGACAACAAAATATATAACAACCTGCATTCTCAAATGTCTTTGTGACTTCCAAAGGGTCAAAAAGTAGTTCTACAGAATCACCTAAAAATAAAACAAAGTTTTCTCTTTCTGATCCCAGACTGCTCAAATACAAACTTCCCTTGAAGTTTTTAAATTGCTTGTCCTCCTCAGACTGATGCAGAGAATGTTATCAACTGCAACACTACTCTGACAATGGATCCAAATAAATACAATTTGTGAATCCGCTCAGTTTACAAATGGAAGGACATCTTTTTTTTGCTTCCAGTGATGAGCCCACAACCCTGCTTCTCAGGCTTCTAAACAGCAGGTTAAGCTCTTCCTTCATGTCTACCCAGCACCTATTCAGAAAACACACCTTTTATGGATATCCCTGCAAGCCATGTTAAGATGAGTGATACTAAAAGCATCACAGGCTTCAGAAATCTGTGACAGGAGAATGATCTTTCCTTTTTGAATAAAAGTCCTTTAGGAAAGCACACTCCTTGCTTGGCTTACCTTTTCCCTCTCTATTCATGCCCTCCCAAACCTTGAAGCAGTTTCCAGAACTCATTTCACACTGCTGACAGGTAGAAACACCTCTCAATTTCAAACAATACATGGCTGTATTTATCTAAGACCTAAACTGGTGGAACTCCAGAGATACAGTGGAGTGCTCTTACCCTGCAATAGGATCAATCAGGTTTATCCACACACCAGAGTCTATGGAAAAAGCAAAAATTTCAGTGGTAATTGTGCTACTGGGTACAGTTCCTTGACTCTGGAGGACCACAGGAGCTGTCTGGTGTTCTGTTCACAAACACCTTCCCTGAGGTTTTTCTGTGCATAACTCTTCTTGCCTGACAGTGCTACTTTCAGTGAGCAGAACTGACAGCCATGGGCAGTACTTAGGCTCTGTCTGCCTAAGTGTAGCAAACTGTTTAAGTACAGGCACAGGAATTATACTGCACAGGCTAAAAGTAAAAATCTATTCCCTTATACATGAGACTGCAGTGCAATTGTGTCTATTCTGGGCTTTGTTTTAGCAGCATCAATATGGACCGTTGCATGTTCCCACTTTTGGAAAGACACATTTTATGCCCCTGCGTTAAAAACCTTGCAAAGAAAGTGTCAAGGATTGTTTTATGTGCGCTCCTACATGTAAGAAGACTAAGAACAAGTCTAACTAGTTTTCAGAAAGAACAGAAAATCCAGCATTAATCATCTACCAAGATCTAATGTTCCAACATTTCTCATTAATTCATGTACTTGTCTGCCCACCTACTTAAAAACTCAAAATATTTCAACACAGAATGAATAAATCAAAGGAAGAAATGTAATGAAGTATGAAAGTAAAGTGGAATTCAAATATGTCATCCATCAGTTACTAGCTTCACCACAGATGTGGACAGGCATTAGAGCTAAGCAGAGAGGAGTATGAGCTTCCTCCTGCTTCTTGCTCCTTCTATGCCATTTCCAAAATCCTTTTCTATATTCAGGAGAAAATGCTGTAATACTATTAATGTCCTATATGTTTTGTGCACACTGATACAGCTCATTCATGCTCACTGAGTTTCAGCTAACAGTCATCGCCAACCCTGCAGAAAATTTTTGCAGTTTTGCTTCAAATACCCACGAATTCATAAACACTCTTTTACCCTCAGTAGTCAAACATACAGAAAATAAAAACAGCACCCTTGCACTTTTTTCTCTCTGAAGAAAATCCGTGATTGGCTTCCATTTGCCTAGCTTTCACCCCTCTGCCAACTTCTCTCTAGCATTCTGCAGAATCATTACTGCAGCACTGACGACTAGGGAAAGGCATCGGACCAGCGTGATGGAGTAAGTAAGCCGGAGAAAGGAACAGCACACTATTTTTCTCTTGTCATCTAGGAGGGAACAAATGAACAAGTTGTGCTGGCTTTACTCCACAGACACCAAGAAGCAGCCAAGGCCATCTCCATTTAAAGGGGAGCTCTCCATCACTGTGCATTCTTGCGAACAGAGGACAGGCAAATAAAGGCCAAAAATGCAATGCCCAGGTAATTTAAGGCAGTGTAAACATTGCAAGGTTGTACAAGTAGACAATATAAGATGACAACTGGTTTAAAGCATCAAATCACTAAAGCCAGCCTCTTTAAACAAAAATTAGTATTTATTATCAGACAATTAGAGCAAATGCTTTCAGATTAGATCTGTGGACAAAGGACTTTGCTCTGAGAAGAAATCAGACTGTCAAATCTTTTCTTTTTGCTGTCAGACTGTAAAAACATTGACTACCCTTAACTCACTCACTTTTTCAATAGCACAGTCATTCATTCCTCACCACACCCATATACAATTTCTCTTCTATTCATACTTAAAAGCTAAAGTCACATAAAAAGTTCTGTATGACACCTCTAAGGAAAGCAGCTCTAACCTCAAGAGTATTAAAAAGGAAAACAAGCCTGATCATTTCTCTAGTTTAGATCTATCTCTGTTTACAAAATCAGTTTACATTTAAAAACCCAAAAGGAACATGCATCTCTGAGAAACAACTTGTATCCACACCAGTGGAATGCACATCTACATTAGCATTTTTACTTTTATCAGTTATTGAAGCACTCCCTACTTATCTATACTCGCCATGCTTCTGGTTCACATTGTGGAAATTCCCTGCACATGCCAGTTTGACTACTTTTAGATGGCACTGAGCTTCCATAGTTACTCCAGGGAATTGCATAAATATCCAGTATATAGGGCCCAAACAGAGCTCCATCATATTAAAACTCCAACATACACAGCATGGGAAAAAAGCATTTCACAGCAAGTGTTTCACATTACAGATCCACTTTAACTGCACTGCCCTATCTGCTGATGTGGACATACTTATCCATCTGAAATTCTTGGAGGGGGGAAGCTAAGCTTTCTAAAGTTGTCTTTTTTTTTTTTTTTTCATCACCTAGATATATGAACTCAAGTGTTGTTTTAAAAATGAAACTCAATTTGTGATTCTAAGCACCAACCCTGAGTTATTATATCCTTTTTAAGGGATATCTATAAAAATATCAATAAAGCTTGAATTTTTAAACTCTGTTTCACCACATGCTGAGGAAAAGCCATGGCAAAAACAGGACAAAAGCTAGTGCTTGATAAACAGGACAAAAGTTAGTGCTTGATATGGAGTTGATGGGATCTACTATAAGTGCACTTCTGAGAAGTCCCCCAATAGGACATCCCTTTCAAGGCCTTCAAAGAATTTGGAAATGAAGGCATTTGAGCCAGCAGGTGTAAGCAATTAAACTTTAATTCATGATTTACATTTGACTAAAAATGTCCACCACAAAACGCAAACTTACAGTTATCTTGTATTTAGCAGTGAAAATAGTCACCTCTTCATAGTAAAGCACCAAAGCACATCACAGAAGAGTCAGAAATAGATTTCATTTATCAGTTTCTCCCCTAACAATGTACTTGACAAAGCTGAAGATTTTATTGAAGGCTAAAAGTTCCAGAACAAATTCTAGAGTCACCTGAGTGTTTGGCAGGAACAGTACTGTTTAGTAGCAGGTTTTTTTTTTTTTTCAAAAAAGGCAGAAAAAAGTGAGCTATTTTTCACAAAAATGGGACAGACATAATTGGGTCAAACATGGAGTTTCATATTTCACCTGAATTTTTCAATGGGAGACAAACAGAACAGTTTGCTAGTAGGAGTACCTACAACAACTGTAAGAGCAGTTGTCAAAAAATGGAAAAAACCCCAGCTCATTATAGCTGATCGATACCTATAACTCCACTCAGTTTTATTCTTTACATTTAACTTGCATTTCATTCATACTGCATTTAAGAAGACAACATGATTTTTTTAAGTTAAGTTGTGTACATGTACACAGTTTTGGTAGTCTTTTAAAGCTGTAAAATGTATATGTAAAGAGAGTCCTAATGACCCTATTACAGATTGAAGAGAAATAACCAGAATCAGTGTTACATACAAAACAATATTCTAACACAGAAACCAATACAGTTATCAAATAATTCATTAGAGAATAAAAGTGTTATACAAAAAGAGAAATGCTGCCTTTTTATCACTTCACAGCAGCATATACGAAGGCAACACTAAGAAAAGTGCACAGCAGAAAAAGAATTGTTTCGTTTTTCTGAAAATCTTGAATTTTTCTTCAGACATCGGACTTTTGTCCAGAAACACATTGGGTTAGGATTGCTTGTGTTTTCTCCCAGAGAATGTACTCTCTTCTTGCATTACTTCTCAGTAAGGCGCTTACTCTGACATGTAGGAACGATACATCAGGGCCACGATAATCGCTGCTATTGCCGGGATCACCCAGTTGGACCATGAACTAAAAGGAAGTTTTTGAAAAAGCAGTTTAGGAAGTGACAATCAGCAAGTTATAAAATGAAAAAAAAGTCATTGCTTAAAGAAGTCCTTTCTCCCCAATCCAACGAATACTTCAAATTCAGGGCAACAGAACACCTGGATTGGCCAGTAATACACTAGACAACTGAAAAAGCTTGTACAGTTAAGGCTTTGTACTAGAGTTTACAAGAAGTTTGCTTACTAGAGAAGAGTAAATCCCTAGATACATTTAAAGTCATGGTGTGCTGCCCAGAATATCATTCATTCAAAAGCCATTTAAGTAGCAGCATCACATGACACTTCTGAGCACCCAAACTCCCCAGAGGGTCATGGAAGAGTCCTCTGAGGTTTCAGCAGTAGGCAATTGTCAGCAGGATATAACTTTGGAACACCACTGAATCAAACTTTGTAAAGTGTTTTTCAACCCCCTCCCAATTCTGACAGATCGTCCTTCTTATACACAGAATCCTCTTATTTCCCTTAGATGCAACAGTGGTAGCAAGCTTTAAAAGCAAGGCATCCATGCCAGTAAGTTGGCAGTGGCACTAAGTGTCTTCCCTTCATGTGGTAGGCTCCAGAAACAAAGGCCAGTGCAAAACAAACCATTTGGTGGATACTGACACCTGTCAATATGAGAAAAGTATCTACTTAGTAAGCTGACACACTTGTAAAGTGGTACACAGATGCCAGCTTGGACTTTACACAGAACATAAATTTTCATGCACCACTCCCCAACATCTCAGCTTCCAGCAGATAAAAGCTATTCAGCTTTCTAAGCTTCAGAAACACAATCATGAGGAACTTCAAGTTTGACATCAGATGTCATACTGTACCTGGAAGTAGACTGAACAGTGGTAATAAGAGTTTCCTGGAAAGCAAAGCATAAGAAGATATTTACTTCAGGAAGACAATCCACTCCATCTTAACTAGCCCCACAGTTTCTCAAGACTCATCAAGTGGGACTAATTCAGAAACAACTCAGTCCATGCATTTGGGAAGCATTTTCTCCTAATTCCTACAGCAGTTCTGTTGTATTATAAGATAACTAGCAGCAGTTTCTACCACCAACATTGCATCAAGTTTCTAAAACAGTATCAACAAGAAGAATTTTGCTGCAAGTTTTCTATGAAGTGAACTGCAACCTCAGGTAACATTTGAAAAGTTTGAGTCACCTAAAAGACAAAAATCCTTTACTTGACTAAAATCTAATTGAAAAGACTCTGAATGATTTCACGAATACTTTTGCTTTCGAAACTACATTAAAAAAGCTACTAATCTACATGGCTTATTAAACTCAGGGGTTTTAGTGTGGTGTTTCAGACTATGTAAGAATCAAGTCAAATTGTTACAGTTGTTATAGCTATATTGATTTGGATTTCTTGTTCAGTTTCCATAGGAAAAGCAGCACTACAAGGTCAAATCCCAGTTGGGTACGTGTGCATGGTTTATATGAAGACTTATTAATTTGAATAACTAATTGCACATGACCCTAAGTGCATTTTAAAGATCCAAGCATTAAAATTCTACCTAAATTTAGTGGTACAAGATCCATCACTGCAAAATTACTTGCTTCAGTATCAGAACATTTGCAATTAATTTAAAAAGAGAAGGATTTCCAACACCCTCTCAGAGGTTCAAGCATGCTACTTTTGCAAGCACCCAAATCATCCTCGGTTTACATGCGCAAATGTGTGTAAAAGAATATGACTCGGAGATTTCATCTCTGTTGCTTTTGTGAACACCTCAATGAAAAATTAACCCCAAAGCCAAACAGCATGGAAGAACAGGTGCCCACGTTATCAAGGCTAACACATTCTGTAACAGACTTGCCATATCCAGGCCCAGGGAATGGCTCCCCCCATATCAAGACAGTAACAGAAATATGGCCCAGCTCATAAAAACTTAATTTTAAACTCTACGACACTGGACATGTGCACTGAGGGTACTTTAAACACAGTGCGAGGACAAGAAGGACATTTGAAAGCCCAAGGCCTTCTGACAGCTCCTAGAGAGACAGGGCACAGAACCTACCTAGCTTGTCACATACCCACCCAGAGTATAATGCAAAATGAAACTGTCTTTCTACAGCCACACATCCTGCTGCAGAAAAGCACCCCAACTTCCTTCTGGAATGATGGAGAACAAGTGTAGTGTAGGTAGCTATGTGGATACATCTTAACTCCCACCTGACTATGCACTGGCCTAACTAATATTCTAAGCACTTCAGTTTTGTAAATTCCTGTGAGCTTATACAGAGGATTATCTGCTACAATTTGCACTGGGCAGTCTGTTCTCAGTTGCATTTGTCATTACTGCTCTTACAGCTTAAGTGTAAACTGCCCTGAATTTCAAAAGAAATCTGAAGACCAGATACTGTTCTTGGTGGGAAGAAGCTCAGAACTCCAATCTTATTTTTATTCATATTTATTCTTACTAAGCTTCATTTAAAAACAATTTCCTAAGCATGCTGCTGTATTTGTAAGCCCAGTGCAAATATCCTCTCTGAACACAGCAGCAGCAACTGTACAAATTAATCCCTGAAGCACCTTCTCCCTTAAGGGACATAGGAATTTTATGAGTTTGATAGCTGAGTGCCGACACAGATTAATTCTATTAAGGATGGAAAAAAAACATTAAAAAATAAGTGCAATACTGCATTGACAGGACACGCAGCAGAATCTACTGAAATAGACAAGAAGCAAACAGTAATTTCACCTTGAAAAGGGTTCACAATTGCAATTTAACTGATTTATAATACACTGAATGCCTCTACATTCTTGATCTATTAGCATGACCGATATATTACTAAGCATCACATTTTTCCTCCCACAAACACTTATTACTTTAACCTGTTCAGCCAATAAGCTGGGGTTTTTTTCTTAAACTGAGCACTAGAAAACCACTGACTGATTCTAGTCACCTTTTTGCTATAGTATAATGCCATTACACTTAGTAACCTCCTGGTATGAAGCCACACAAATTAAAGAAAATAACAGTTAAGGGGAAGAATAATTTGAAGCAGTATCAACAGGTCTAAGATATTTATAACCTGAAACATCACACTTAAACTGAATTATTTCTACTTCTGGGGGTGTACCATTTACTCACAGACACTCGGACACTGTCTGTAATTCCTAAAAGAAACAATGTGGCATTTCAAGAAACACACTTACTGTCGGTTTCTGAAGCTTGGATCTATCATCCTGCAAGAAAAACAAGCAAGAAACATTTAGACAAAATTTGAAAGCATTATCCACACCATTTATCACTAAATTCAGTTTGCAATTCATTCTGTTAATGTGTAAGTATTTTTCCCTAGGTAAAAACAGACTTGCAAGAGAGCAGATGTCAGTGATTGATTTTGAGCTAACATAAACAAGACCAATCATTTCCTTAAATAATACTTCCCAGTATGCAACGATGAAGTGAAACCTGAGCCTCCAACAAATTTCATTATTCTTTGTGCCCATGCTTTTACCCTTCTTTTGTCTCTAGAGAGTACATAACCTTAGTTTATGCACTGATTGCAATCATATTAATTCTACTTAGTGTACTTGTATTATCAGGTAAAGTCAACTAATTGGTTGTGGTCCAATGTCCACTGGACCAAAGGTCCCAAATTCTATGACCTTTCATAAACTCAAAGTTCTCCTTGGAACAGTCACATTCATTGCAAAAAAGCCCAACAGTACATAATCCTGCCAGTGCTGTATCTGTACATTAAACTACCAAGCTGTTTGTTTCCTATCAAGTGAAAACAGGCACTTGCCAAACAAGGAAGAACTGGACTGATAGCCAGGTTAAGAACAACATTAGAAATGGCATCAGAAATGGATGGCAAGCCTGCAAAGCCATAAATGTGCATCAGGGCCGAGTTACTTCTTATTAGGAGAAGCTACACTATCAAGAGACAACCTGAGACAAACAAGATTAGGAATCTTACTGTGAAATAGGCTACTCAAAACAGTGATTTTTACCCCAAATGCAAGACAAAAGATACATGCAACAAGAGGAGAAGAGAAGAGGCAGGAATGGGCAGTAGAGCAGATGGGCATACTAGCAGCCTAAACCTTTAAACAGTGGTTTTCAAATATTAAGATGCAGGAGAGTTTAACTATGGCCTAGTTGAAGGAAGCCAAGGCAGCAGCTCTATAGCTAGAAAGAAATGCTTTAAAACTTATGACAGCAGAAAGCTGCTTGTTAAAAGTATGGGAAATTGTACGGACGGACAGTACAGAAAAGAGGAAGTGACAGACGATCCAGTGGGAACTGACCATAAACAACCCTGACAACCACAAGCAGGGAACCATGATACAGCTAAAAATGGCAGGAGCCAGAGAGGGGAAGACAGAGCAACAAACTGGAAGAACAATGTTTATAATAACCATTTTCTAAACATACATATGAAGAGCCAGGATTGTACTTTTAGATCCAGACGGAAGCCTGGCAGATACATATTTACAATGGTGAAAGCATGAAAGTTTTTGTTAAGTAGTCATTCTGCATACTGGCATAAGAAAAGGTCTAGACATTCTGACATACCACCTTCAGGGGTTACAGTCTCATTATACAGCTGACAGGGTACATCAGAAACGACATGATTCCATATTCAGTTTATTCAAGAACTAAGCTGTAAGACAATTTAAATCACCAAAAGATGTGACCATCCTTATGCTACACTAATCAAATCCCTTCACGCTGGGACCTATCTCAAACCTAGGTCCATCCACAAACAGCTGCAGGACTGGCATCCAACCAAACTAGCAGTTTTTCTCGATTTTAAAGCAATTACCAGACAAGTAACTAGATGCAAAAACAGTATAGTAAACACAAAAGTAAGGATACTATCATATACTCACGGGATGAAGTTCACCGACAATAAAGGATTCTGACATTGTCCTTGCATCTGTGGAATGGCCAACATCTTCAAAGTTCTCAGTAGCATCTCCTCCAGCTTGCTCCCTAAGGACCTCTTCACCTCCTGGGTGCTGCAATATTTAATGAGTTTGAATTTGTTACCGAAATACACTTCACATTCTAGAAACTGAAATGCTGCATTTTTACATTTCTAAAATAAAATTTAAAAAAAAGCAAAATCAGCTGCTAGACTTTCTAGAGCAAACATAGCCTTTCTGAATAACTAGAGAGCTTTTTGTACTCTCTGAAGCCAAAACCAAGGAAGCTAAGTCTCTATTTCATTGGCAAAGAAGCAGTAAGAGGCATTACCCCTTGCAACTAAAGCATTTAGAATGTTGTGTGGGAATCAGTCTGTATTTTAAAGCCCAACTATTAGCTGAAGTTACATTCTGTGTTTTCACTTCTTTAGGAAATGTGTATTTTTCATCCAAGTACTGCTTTATACAGCAAAAGGATAAAAGCCAAAAGGTATAAGCTGCAGTAAGAACATTTCAGGAAGATAAAACAAAAAATCTGTTCACAAGAAGCACAATCAAGCATTTGCAAAACAAGCTGGCAAGGGGCTAAGGAACCTGACCTTCTAGTTAATCCTGGTTTCAGCTGGGGGCTAGGCCAGATAACTTTAAGGGGCCTTTCCAAAACAAATTATGGTACAAATATTGAGCTAGCCAGATACTTTGGAAGTGTTTAAGCACAACTGAAAGCTCATCCAAGACCCTAGAATAGCAATTTGGTTTTCATAGACTATGGAATCCCAAAACCACATTGCTGATGAAACCCCTAAGAATGCAGAGAATTCATCTCCCAGTATCTTCTAATGCCTCAATCCATCACCATCCCCTTAACATAAACTCCTGTTCCCCATTAACTTTTATTCTTCCCCAGGATGCACTTTGGGGATTTTACGAAGTCCCACATTTCTATCTATCAAATAACTCTGCCTGTATATAATGCAAGATCTATCACATCTTCCAGTCCAGTGCATTTCCTCAGCTCCAAGTTACTCATTCATGTAACAGGTAACATGCCATAAAAATTCACCACTCAACTTTCAAGTAGCAAACTACTACATAAACATTGGGAATGATTAGGTAAGCAACTTGAAAGCACTTACTAGTACTGCCTTGGATTAAGGCAACCATGGAATAGATATTAGCACTTTACCAGTAGCAGAGGAAATTAAAGGCTTTGGAGCCTTAATTCAGTTTTTAATGCTTCTGACTACAGGATATAAATGTACAGAAAATAGGCAAAATATCTACTATTTAGGGTCATCTTGTGGGGAGCACAGCTGACCAAAAAGCCCACAGATTAAAGAAATGGCATAAACATTTCTACTAGTCTAGGCAACTCAGGTTAGCACTTACTTCAAATCCTCCTATTAATCTCCTGTCAAACCTTCTGACAAAAAACAGTATTTGTTCATACAGACGAAGCAAACTACTACTTTGAGTTTCCCGCTGTACCAGAACTCCAAAACTTGAATCTTCGCATTAAAGGCAGACATTTAACAGATTAAGGAAGTTAGGAGAAAAAAAAAAACCCCACACAAAAAACCCCAACACAACACTTTTTAAAGAGCCAAGATACCACAGCTATTAGAGTAAAGGCTCCCCACCATGACTAAGCAAAAGCAAGATTAAGCAACTGATAAAGAGATTAGACGCAGCAGCTGAGCCAAAAAAGGTTAGAAGAGTACAAGCAGAGTAAAGATTATGCAAACAACCTGCAAATATGGCATGCTCACCAAAACCCTGTCCTTGAATCCGTTCTGGTTAGTACTCAGGAAAAGGACAAAAGTTGAGGGAACACTCAAGTTCAATGCCTTGAAATGGCACTTAAGCTGAACTTGGGTCTAACCAGCACTCCCAGACATTGCCTCAACTAAATCTTCATAGAATTTCTTCAGCAATGTGGGTTTGAATTTTTTAATACCATGCTAAAGAATTGTGCCCCCCAAAATAGAAAATTATATGTACCAACTTCAGCAGAAAAGGTGGCACAACTCCTTGGCAAACATGCCTAACAAACAAGGTATCAACAAACAGCAAAAGGCCCCAAAGTTAAACTACCCATAAAGCACCAGCACCATAAGCAGTATGTAAACTCATACTCATGCATTGCACTGAAACCAAACCCCACTCACACAAACACATAAAATACCAGTTACTCCAGCCAGTCATCAGGATCCCATGGTTTACACTAGCTCACAAAAAAAAATTCACCATCCAGCCAGACAAGTGGATACCTATCAATGTAACTGCATCCACATTAAAATTATTTCACGGAGTACTTTAACAAACTACTTGCAGGTTACCAGCTACAAATGATCGTGTACCAACTTGTATTCCCAAATCCCTCCCTTGTGCCACTACAAAGCAATCACGTAGCTACATGGGCAGCATCACAGAAGCACTCCAGCTTTTCTCTGTAGAACTAGTTTTTGGTCTAATTAGCAACTGATCCCTCTGTCTACAAAACCACAATATTAGTGTCAAGACAGTGACAGCAACCAATCCTCTCTACCAAGCCTCTGACTGACTATCAGAGATCAGCTGAAAAGGACAAATTCACCCCGACCTCTGCCACTACAGCTGGAAAACTGGTATTTTTCATGACATGAGCAAGGCTAAGTACAGAGAATCACACACAGAATTCCAAACTTAAGCCATCTACCAGATAATGTTAATAATAACCTACTAGACATTGATGGAAGGACTTTGAAACTAAACCCTTTGCTTTTAGCTGCCACCTCTGCTTAACTATATGAATTTACAAACCCTCTGTAAATAACTAGCACATAATTCATGCAATTAATGAACAGAGTTCACCTCCCCTAATGAAAGAGAGCAACTGTAATGTCTCACACAAAGAGCAAGAACTGACTTTTCTACCAAAAGATGAGCATCTTCCATGGTTGGATGAGCTTCCCAAAGCTTGTTTATACAAGGCCTTTGTTCACTATTCTGCCTGGTAAACAAAGCCTTCTACTAGAACTGCTACTTCAATGAAGATCCTCTGGATAGACCCTGGAACTGGAAAGCTCACAAGGCTATATAGATAATGACTCCTAAACCAAAATCTGTTGATAAAAGTAATTTAAGAGTTCTTGCAGGTAAAACTGTGGTTCAAGGGAAATGAAAAAGCTTTCGATGATAAATTAAGATAGCCCAGCTCATTCCCAGGACATTCCCAATATAATAAATAAGTTACATGCATAACAGATGTCTATATAGAGCCAGCATTAGTACAGAGCACAGATTAATTCCTAACAACAGCACATTAGAAAGTTTTAGATAAGGCAAATAAGCAGTTAATCTTGCTGCTCTGATCTGAGTCAAAAGTCCAGCTTACCTCATCCTGAATGCCACCTTTTCTTCCCCCTGCTACAGTCAATTAGATTTCTCAGTGTCATAGTTCAAGACTCTATTAAAGCATAACTACCTTAATTTGCAACTCCTGTGCCCTCTCCCTTCCTATACAGGGGGAATGAAATCTAGGGTCCAATTTAACTTTCAGGGAGATCAGCAAAGGCCTCCATTAGTGGCCGTCTTATAAACTCACATTTTACTGTCTGCACTACAGGAATGAAAAGCAGAAAGGGGGCAGTGACAGAGCCAGGAATACCCAGAGAACCTCAGCCTTAATATGCAGGACAGACAGACAAATGCTTGCTTATTTCAAGGACATCTTCATGTAGTCTGAAAAGAGTCCTCCAAATTATTTCTAGTATAAATTTTGGTGCTGGAACTTATATAGTCTGCTCATGTAAAATGCCAGGAAACTAGGTAAGAAGATCTCTCTCTGAGAGTTTATTTTTGAAAGCCATCATTAGGCTTCTAGACGAAGTGCAAAAGAAATACCCAGTAACTTGGTGCCTGCCCTGATTTCAGCTAGGACAGAATTCCGTTTTCTTCTTGGAGGCTGGCACAGTGCTGTGCTTTGGATTCAGTACAAGAATAATGTTGATAAGACACTGACGCTGCAGTTGTTGCTAATTAGCACTTACCCTAATTCAAGGACTTCTCAATGTCCCATCTCTGCCAGCAAGAAGGTGCACAGAAGCTAGGAAGGAGCACAGCCAGGACAGCTGGCCAAAGGTATTCCATACCACAGACCATCATGCCCAGTAAACAAACTGGGAGGAGTTGGCTGGGAGCTGCAGCTCGCTGCTTGGCAATGGGCTGGACATGGGTTAGCATCTCTTTTTGTCTCCCTTTTTATTGTAATTATTATATTTTATTTTATTTCCGTTATTAAACTTTTTTTATCTCAACCCACACATTTTATCTTTTTTCTCTGATTCCCTTCCCCATCCCACCAAGGGGCTGTGGGGAGCAGTGAGCAAGTAGCTGAAGGGCACTGAGGTTAAACCACAACAGTGCCCATTTCCCCACTTACAGAGTTTCACCTAAAAGTGCTACGAAGTGCTATTTCTCAAAGCATTTTCAAATTCTCCTGCGAGCTTCATCAGAGCTTAAGGAAGCGTTAACACTGAGTTTAACCCTCAGACTGCACGGTTCTGCAGTAACAATTCCCACGGTTCACTGGCTGACTTCAAATGTGCCAATACAGGCATCTTTCACCACAAGCTGATCATGACTTTAAACGTGAAAGGCATTATGCTACTCCTCCCCAACACCATCACACTGCATGAATGTAACTTATTGCCACATAGGGGAGAGAACATTTTTCATCCTGACACAGTAAAACAATATTTGCTTTTAGCACTTTATTTGATCAGCATTACAAAACACATTTAGTGGGAGCTGTCCATTCTAGGAAAAGTTTAGGAAAAGTGCTATGGAAGCACAAGTTCATACCTTATGGAAAAAAAAATATTTATCAATTTTTTGCTGTATTCTGAGACTACCAATAATTGAAGTAACCTAAACAAAGTCTGTATTAGATTGATATTAAGTGCATACCACAGTTGGTTTTCAGAACAAGAAACTCCTCTCCAGTAGAGATGTTCGTATACATGTCAGCTTTTTTGTCTAGCTTAAGGAATCCAGTCAAGTTTCCACAAGAGCCTCACCACAACAGCAAGTAAATCAAGACACAGATCATTCATTTTAATAGGCCCAGCTACTCTTGTTTAGCTCATTAGATTGATGTCATAACCTGTCTAGAGGAATGACTTTATTAAAATTATGGGGAAATACTATAAAGCATTGCCAACATACTTTGTCCATTCATTGACATGTAATGTTAATCATACATGTAATTAGCTACAATACAGACATAGCCATGACATCCTGCTCTGAGTACACATACATTTCTAGTAGCTATTTTCCTTTAAATGACATAGGATCTTATCCTGGTTTCAGCTGGGATACAGTTCATTTTCTTCTCAGTAGCTGGTACAGTACAGTGCTTTGGATTTAGCATGAGAATAATGTCGTTAATAAACTGATGTTTTGATTGCAGCCAAGTAGTGCTCACCTACGTCAAGGACTTTTCAGTGTCCCACGCTCTGCCAGTGAGGGAGCATGGCCAGGACAGCTGACCCAAAATGGCCAAAGGGATATTCCATACCATAGCATGTTATGCTCCATCCATAAACTGGGAGGAGTTGGCCATGAGCCACCAATCACTGCTCGGGAACAGGCTGGGCATTGGTCAGTGAGTGGTGAACGCGTGTACAGTGCACCATTTGTTTCTGATGGGTTTTATTCTTCTCTCTCTCCTTATCATTACAACTATTGTTATTACATTTACTTTATTTCAATTATTAAACTGTTTTTATATCAACCCACAAAATGGACCTTTTTCTGATTCTCCTCCCCATGCACAGGGCAGGAGGGCGAGTGAGCCACTTCGTGGTACATGGGTACTCCCTGGGGTTAAACCACAAGAGCTGAAGCTAAGGAAGAGGTTTCCCAAACCTTCTGCAACACAGGTCTACTGCCTTTAATGACATATAACATGAAAGTTTCTGCTTTCAAGAATACTCTTTCTTGAAAAGACCTTTCAAATAATGCATTCCAAAAGGTGAGGTCTCTTGATTTCTTCTTCTAGACTTGGAAAATCAAAGAAAATTCAGAGATGAATATTCAAGCTATGAATTTTCCCCAATAGCTGCCACTAAAAAAACAAACAAACAAACAAACAAAAAAAACCCCAAAAAAACCCCAAACCCTGAGTGAAAAAAGCAGTTGCTGGAATCTTCAGTAACTCCAAGAATAAGATATCAAAGCACACAACTGTTTCCTCCTTCAGCACTTTTTCTATACTTCCTATGATCTTTTTTAAGCCTTGTCCTTTAGGAAACCAAGCTAATATGGATCACACCATGCAATGCCTCCACTCCTACTCAGCCCCACCACTCCCAACACATACATGTCACCACCCCCAGCCCATTTACTATCTGACTTCAATCAAGTGTTCACAGAGGCTGATTGTTCCCCAAAACCAAACAAGTTCCACTAAACATCTACAAGCTCCACGAAGACACAACAATTGGCCAGACGGAGTACACCCTTTAACTACTGTAATAGAGTGAAAAGCAGCACCACACTTCCACTTATAAATATAAGAGCATCCAAGGTGTCTTCAAGACTGAAGCACCGTAAAGTTTTCCAGTTCCTTATAAGTAAGAAAATATTTCCATAGGTTAATGCAGTTATTGGTTTAAGAAATGGGACAGGTGAGCTTAGCTGCTGCTTCCATTTGTTCACTCTCCAGTAAACTGAGACTTATGCACTACTTTGGAAGAGCATGAGTGAGGTGATCCTTTAGCAGTGCATCCTTTTTAATACTACTGGACTTAAATTTCAGTGGCCCACATATAAGTCTTAAAATATGCTAAGCTTTTCTACTCCTGAAAGGAACCGCAAGGAATAAACCTGAGTTTAACCAACAATGCTATTGAAACAGTTAACATAATCCCCACTTTGAGAAGGGTTTACTGTACTCTGGAACGCACGTGCAAGAGGCTAGCTCCAATGTCTCCTCAGCTGTCACATGGAAATGCCTCATCGTGTCTGACAGTGTCAAAAGAATTAGCATAACACTTGATAAGTTAACTAAGTACCAAAAGCATTAAAAAAAAAAAGTTTAAAAAGTGCCCTATGAAGTATCTTAGTCCAAGAGTTCCATAACAAAAATCACCAACACAATGAACATTAAAATATCCAAAAATTTTAGCTAGGGCTGTAGCTTCACTTAAGATACCTTGGGTAACTATTCTCAACAATCTCATTCATTATCTCAGAACATCTTTGAAATTTCAGCTCAAAACCAGCCATGTTCTGTTGAAAGCTTAACATGAGGCTGAAGTCCGACATGTGTGTACCAGAGCATCTCAAGACATCCCCCAGTTGTCCAAAACCCAACTATTTAAATGCTTACAAATGGAATTCTTTTGATATGCTGCCAAATTATCAATGTTGTCCTGAAGGATGAAAATGAGATTTTCTTGGAGAAATTTACACAAGGTGGTGCCTCTTAATATTTTTTAAGTTCACCACAAGTACTGAAGGAAGAAGCTGTGCAACTACTTAAACTCAAAAGCTCATGAAATCCTGGATTTTTTTCTCAAGTGTTTTTTTTCTCACGTTGGGTTAGGTTTAGGGTTTTTCTGACCTGTGGATCTTTTTGTTGCCGCCTCCTCAATGTGGACAATATACAATACAATTACGTATCGATCAAAACTGATCTAGTTTCCAAAAGCTGATTCAGTTTTGCACACTACATGAAAAGCTGTTTTCTCCTCCAGAGCTTCTATAATTGCCCTGACTGCATAACCATACAGAGATGTCCATAACTAATGGATCGAGACAACCAGGGGCAGAGCTAGATGAAAAATAATGAAGGAAGAGTCAGTAGATCAGTTTCACAATCTGCCTTGCTGAAAAGCCAAACAATTCGCACTGACACACTGCTTAAGAATGAAATACTACCTGTGTCAACACTGCCTTTGAAAAATTGCTTGTCAACCCTCCTTTGCAAAATGCTCAATTTCTCCTTTGAATCGCAAGTGTTGACAAGCACAAAAATCAAGATGGGGCTACAGAACTAGTGATGCTTGAAATCTGTCACATCTCTACCCATCTAAACTGTCTTCTTGATGAAATTAACGTAAGTCTACCATACACTTTTTAATTGGATGCTAGGTTGCCTTTAGGAAGAATTTCTTCACAGAAAGAGTGATTAGACATTGGAATGGGCTGCCCAGGGAGGTGGTGGAGTCACCGTCCCTGACAGTTTTAAGGAAAGACTGGATGTGGCACTTACTGCCATGGTCTAGTTGATACAGTGGTGTTTGGTCAAAGGTTGGACGACATCTCAGAAGTCTTTTCCAACTTAATAGATCCTGTGATTTTATCTTTGCAGACTGGGAATAGGGAGCAAGGGAGAAAACTCAAAATATCTAAACCCCAGTTCCATGCAATTACTGAAAAAAAAAATCCATGGTAGTTTTATTTCTACATCTCCACAGAAGAATGTTTTAGTCCAATAACTAAAATGCTTCTTTATTAACCACAACTATCAATGATTACACCAACTGCTCACTGTCTGTCAGAGATCAAAAACATCAACCACTAACTGGGGAAAGAAAAAGCCCAACAAAACACAACCAAAGGAATTGAACTTGACTCTAGTGCTCTCCACTAGAGTTTGAACTGGTGCAGCTTTGCAGCACCACAGTGCATCCCTGCACCGAGCGGATTAGTGCAGCAGCGAGAGCCGCCCTAATTTTCTGAACCTGGCTGCCCGTATGTAATGCCATGTTTGCCATGTCCTGCAAAAAAAAGACCACCCAGGTCTTAAGGCCACCCAGGATGTACTTATTTAGCAGATATGAACACAAGCCACTGTGACCAAGAGCCTTTACCAAGGACTGGATATAAGAAAGAATTTTTTTACAGTGACAGTAGCGAGGCATTGGCACAGGTTGCCCAGAGAATGCCCCATCGCTGGAGGTGATCAAGGACAGGGGCTGGGAGTAACCTGGTCTAGTGGAAGGTGTCTCTGCCCTTGGCAGGGAGGCTGGAATGAGATGAGCTTCAACGTCTCTTCCAATCCAAACAATTTTGTGATCCTGTGACTATTAGAGTAACCCAAAGATCTGTGATATTCTGCAGGTTGTGATACTTTCCTTCCACTTCACAAAGTTTCTTTCCTGTTCCAATACAACATACACTGTAACAGTGGGAAGAGAGGAGTTGCTGAGCTTTTAGTTCACAAGATAATATGGCTCTGGCTCCCAGCTGAGTCTTCACTTTTAATTCTGTTTTCAGCTGACACACTAAAGCAAGAAACAGATGGATTCAGGCCCACTCTTGGTGCCCAACATTCACACAGCGAGCCCGTCTATCTGAGCCCTCAATACTGACTCCATTTTTTTTCTCCTTGTCCTCATTTACTGGAAATTCAAATTCCAAGGCCGAAAGTTTCAGGCGGGCGCGGGCAGACAGCGGATGATGACACCGCAGCGTGCCCGGCGCGCTCGGCACTCCCGGGTTTCTCCTGCCCGAGAGGCGCCCGGAGCCCGGGGCCGCCTCGCGGCTCTTCCTCCAGGGCGCTATCGCGGCCCCGAGGGCGGCTCCCGCCGTGCCGCACCTGCGGGCCGGGACGAGCAGACGGGAGCCCGCCAGGTGCGCAGCGCGGGGAGCCGAGGAGCCGTCGGCGAACCCGCCCCGCGGGGCTCCGGCGCCGTCAGCGTCCCGGCAACGCGGGCACCCACCTCGTCCAGGAACTTGGTGACATCGTAGATGCGGTGGTGGATGATGATCCAAGGTGCTCTGGCTGTTGTTGTGCTTCTGCACCTCCTCCAGGCGGTAGTAGCGGCCCCGCCACGGCTCGTTCCCTTTCTCGCTGGAACCCACCATGTCCTGTCCTGTCCTGTCCTGTCCTGTCCTGTCCTGTCCCGCAGCGCACACACCACAAACTGCGACCCCGCACGCCGCCAGGGCCCCGCCGCAGGCCCTATCACCTCCCGCCGCCGCCCCGCCCCTCCCGCCCAGTCGGGCTCTCATTGGCCGAGGGAAATGCCACTCAAAGCAGACGGGCAGGCTGGCGGCCGGCTTGGCGGCCGGGGGCGGGACTTTGCCGTCGTGCCCCGCCCCCTCACC
This sequence comes from Lycocorax pyrrhopterus obiensis, assembly GCA_014706295.1. Classification (NCBI taxonomy): domain Eukaryota; kingdom Metazoa; phylum Chordata; class Aves; order Passeriformes; family Paradisaeidae; genus Lycocorax; species Lycocorax pyrrhopterus. The sequence continues at coordinate 93,462,536 of JACSVZ010000002.1, read as the reverse complement.
GCCTCTCACCCCCCACGTGACCGGCCGCTGGCGGGCGGGGCGGGGCGGGGCGCGGGGCTGGGACAGCCCCGGCAGGGCGCGGTCTGGCTGCTCTCGGTGCCGGGCTCCTCTATCAGCTTCTCTATTGCCCCCTTCCTGGGGTGGTCACCCCAGCGTTCGCCACCTTTGGCAGAGGCGGGCTGCGCCGCTCCCGGTGTGCGCGGCGACGAGCGAATCGCTTACTTGCAATGTAGAACCACATTGGAATGGTTTGGGTTGGGAGGGACCTTCTAGATCATCTAGTTCCAATTCCCTTGCCATGGGGACCACTAGACAAGGTTGTTCAAACTCCGATCCAGCCTGCCCTTGAACACTTCCAGTACAAGAAAGACAAGGAACTCCTGGAGAGTGCATAGCCACAAAGACGTTTAGGAGTCTACAGCACTTTTTATGAGGAGAGACTCAGGGAGCTGTCAGACTCTTCAGTGAGACAGGACGAGGAGCAATGTCCATAAACTAAAGAACAAGAAGTTTCACCTTAACATGAGGAAGACCTTTACATTGAGAGTGCCGGAGATGGGCCGGTCAGAGCTGCCCAGGGAGGTCGTGGAGTCTCCCTCCTTGGAGACATTCAAAACCGACCTGTACGTGTTCCTGTGAAGCCTGCTCCAGGTGACCCTGCCTTGGCAGGGAGGTTGGACTAGATGATCTACCTCCAGAGGTCCCCTCCAACCCTAACAATCTGTGATTCTGTGATTGGGGCTCCCTGGGCAGCCTGTTCCAGTGCCTCACTACCCTCGCAGTAAAGATTTTTTTTCCTAACAGCTAAGCTGAATTATCCTCTTGCCGCTATGGTAAAGCCGGCTGGCGCCTCGGCTCGGCGAAGAGCTGCCTGTGCCCGGCTAAAGCGCCTTTGCCATGGGCACACGTAGCGCCGAGCGCAGGCTGAGTTACACCCGGCCACAACGCAGCTGTGCCGGGGCTCTGGCCGGCGCCGTGGCCGCCCGAGCACCCTGCCCTCTGCCGCCGGTGTCCCAGCAGGCAGGGGCTGCCCGGGAAGTCGCACACCCTCGCTGCGCCCGGCAGGCGGCAGTGCCCGAGGCCGGAGGCGCGCGGCTGCCGCTCTTCCCGCGCAGCCCGTGAGGTGATCCCGGCGGGAGCGCCCCTGCCACAGGTGCGCCCTCACAGCTCCTCAAAACCTCCCGGCTGTCGCAGGAGCCCCTCGCCCTGCCTTGGGAGAGTTCTATCGCCGGGCTTGGAGCGAGGCTTCTTCCCTGTGGCACCGCCCTGCTTTGCTTCCAGGTGGGCTGGGGCGCAGGGAGCAGCGCCTTCCCCTTGTCTCGGTGAGGCTCTGTCACCAATCCAGCATCCTGTTTCCCTTCAGTTTTGTCTGAGGTAAAACATGTTTCCTTCGCTCTGGTCTTAGATATGTTCGATGGCTTCGTCTGTATTTCAGGCCAGTATGGGTCCCCACATCCCCATGTCGCGTCCATACACAGCTTGGGTCCCTCAGCAGCAATAGCCCCATGGACATGCTCAGGCGTGATTACAGGCTGGATTTGGGATTTTTTTTTGTAATATAAAACTTACCCAGCGTGACCTGTCACCTTTCCTCAAAGCTGGTGCTTAACTTGTGCACCCTGAGCCTGAGTGCAGGACAGCTTCGTACTTTACTGAGTGCCACCACCGTCTTCAGATCCTGCCTCGACTTTTCCGTCAGCCTGACAGTAAGAGTAGCTACTCTCCCTCAGACTGGTGTTGTTCCCAGCTTTAATAAGGAGGCTCTTCATTCCGACTTCCTGGTTTTTACTGAAAATTGCAAATATTGCTGCCAAGCTCTGGGGTTTAGTTGCCTGTTCTGACAGAAAAGATGGCGATAGACATTCCCTGACTGATGTTCTGTTCAGCTTAGCAGGACCTCAGCGATGGTTTCAAGTTCATGTGCTGTGATTATTGGCATGTTAAGGTGTAATTTCTCCCACACACGTAAAGTCCTCTTGTATAGAGGGCGGTTGTGTTTATTTCCAATGATTTATAATCAGTAGTTCTTTCTCAACTGGCAGTTCTGTGTTAACTGCTACTTTTCTCTTTATCCTCTCCCCTGGAGGGAGAAGCCTTTTGCAAGCACTCTGTCCCATTAGCTTTTAAGATGTCTGGGAAGATTTAATTTAGGATTAATACAGCAAGTGGTTCCCACAGGGGAGTCATCCTCAAACAGCAAGCAGGGCCCTGGAGCATTGCAGAATGTGTTTTACAACATCTCTGCCACAAAAAAATCCCCAATAAACCTTATGAAAGCTGAGGACTCAGGTTTCTTTTCCATGGTTGCATAAGGGCAAGATTTTTTTCTCATTTGTTTAACATGGTCCTTTCCCTTGAGCTGTAGCTTTTGGAATTCTCTGATGAAGTGATAGTCTTGGCTGGCGTTTAAAAAAAAACCCTACTTTTCATGATTGCTGAAAAAAAATGTTTTCCTTTAAGGTAAGAAACATGGAAACATTATTTCTTTTAAATTACAATTATAAAACACTCATCTTGTGATTTTTCTAGGATATGACTGAGATTAATCTGTTTAAAGTGTAAAGAAAGCAAAGCAAAATCAGAACAGCAAAGTTATCTTTGACATTGTTCCTGGAAAATATGTTTCCAGTTCATAATTTTTTTATCTTGATTTACAAAATTGCTTTTCAGGTGAATACCTGGTTAGTTCATAAAATTTGGGATCAAAATATTTATTGCTGTCCTCACTGCGCTGGTGAGACCATTTCCCAGAATTGCTTTAGGGTTTGGAGAGGGGAGAAATACTAAACCAGCTTTTTCTGGTGTGCAGTGTTTGTTCCTGGCTTTCTAACTGCTTGACTTTCTTTGAAATACTTTGACTGGAAAAGGTGCTACAGTTGAAAGGTGACTTTTTCTTCAAATAATGAAATGTTGGATTTTTTTTTTTTGGCCCTAAACATTCTAACTCATTACACTGAGCCTGGCCTGTGCTGCAAAGCAAAGGAACACAAAACAGGCACCCAACAAGATGGGTAATATGAATTCCTGTTATTCCCATTCGCATGTAATTTGTTAGTACAGCATCAAAGGATTGTATTCTTAGCCTGAAATTCTGGTTCTTTGGGTTCTTTTTGGTGGTTTTTAGGAAGTTCCAAAAATGACAGTTTCAGCACATGTGCTCAGTTGATATGGCAATGAACATACATGTACTCTGTATTCATTTGTCCCTGCTTTTACTCTGAATATTTTGGCTCTTGCAAATAATTATTTTTTCAAGTATAATACATTACATATATTATATGGATTATATTATATAAAAGGATATATAATATAATTTTATATAATATATCCTTTTATATATTATATAAAAGGATATTCAGCTGTTTTATCTGACCAAATTATGTTATATTTCCTATATATTCTTAATCAAAAGATAATTGATTATTCATTTACCTAATCACGTATACCTATAAAGGTCTGTAAATAAATACCTGCCTTATAAAAATAAATATTTTTTATTTTAAGACCCAGGTACTGCTTTGGGGCAATCAACAGCATACCATGAATAGCACCAGACACCAGTCTCTGTTCTTTGTCAGTCTGCCCGAGCTGCAAAAACTCTGTGCTGCTACAGTAACACTGAGTTCTCAGATACCAGAAACTGAGGCAAGGAGTACACAGATAAAGACTTGCAGGTAAAGAGTTTTGAGGGCTATTATTTCCAGAAGCTGCTAGTGGTTGTTATTCAAATATTTTATTAGCAGTACTAGAATTAACTGTAATAAAACCAGCAAAATTCTTATCAGTGGCAAACAGTACAAAATTTTTTAAAATAGGGGTTTTTTTGTTGGGCAGGGGACTTGCTGTCTATTGGGGAACAAAAAACAAATTTCTGTTATGTTTTAAATTTCATAGGCTAAAACTAACAACTCCACATACTTCAAATTAATGAATGGTTGAAATTAAAGTGTGTTTACCTGCAAAACTGGAATGCTTCATGTAGATTGAGACTAAGTGAAAAGACTATTTGGAAAGCAGATGTATGCTCCTTAGCACTGACCAAGCATTCTGTTATTCCCTTTAAAAGAGAAGGGGAGAAATGAGAAATTCTGCCAAAAGGAACACTTTTGGAGAGTGTCATTCATGTGCCAAAGACCTGTAGTCTTTCTCTTAGACCACTGTGGGTCGTCTAGAGCAAGTAACTTGGGCTAATCCAATTTATTTTACTGAACCAATGGAAACTGATTAGAAGTGGAATGTATTGTTTTTGCAGAAGGTGAGGAAAATAAATTTATGCTGTGAAAAGAAAACATTTTGTGATTTCTTTCTCACCTTTTTTATAGACAATTATTATTCCTGTATCAAGAGATCCTTTCTGCACCTGTTATTGGGACGCTGAATCAAATTTCGGTTGTGATGGCGGTCAGTATCACTGTATACATAAGTATCTGTAGTTACAGGCTGCTGCAGAGGGGCAGAGTGCACCTCACTCAAAAGAGAGAAGCAGCACTATGTTTTACTGAGGTAAAATAATAATTTGACAGAGTTCAATAGGTCTGATGGAATTTAGCAAAGTTTCAAGAGTGGTCTGACAAGGCTTAGGAAGTTTTATGCCAAGGTTTGCCTTAATAATTACACATGGAAGAAACATGAAAAAGAAAACTAAGTTAGAATGACTCAGAGAGAGACCAGAAGTGCCAAGAATAAAGAGGGCCCTCCTGTGGAGACATGAGGTTCAGAGTGGATCCTTTTTTGGAATTCCCCTTTGGAGCCTACGTGTGGCTGCATCCAATTGTTGGTCAACAGTTCGTGCCTAATGGAATTATCCCTACAATGTTTATAGTATCTGAGTAGTTGCATGGATTGAGAATTCTCCATAGCATGAATTCAGCATGCTTTCAGTCACTTACTGCAGATCACAGGTAAGGGGTCTCTCAACCTTTTGTAAGAAAGGACCTCCTAATTTCCAGTATGGAATCTCTAAACTTGAGAGGAGTCCTTCCTCAAACGGAGTCACCTGCCATACAGGCTAGCTGCTGTACAGTCTGGCATTCAGGGAGTGCTCAGATTGGGCCCATCCTGATATTAATATTTAAAGGGTGAATTTGTTGGCTCCTAGTCAATAGAATAGACAAGACAGATGTCTTTGATTTAGCGCTGATAGCTCTTTCTGTACTTTGGTTATCTTGTACTTTTGGGTTTCGAAAACAGCTTTTGAAATATTTTTCAAGACACCTTCACTCCCTTGTACATGAGCCAGGGACTTTCCAGCTTGCAAGTTCATCCCAAGGATGTAAGGCCTGTTGCTTCTTGGTCAGTCTGAACCAAAATATGGCTAGGGGTCAATCGTATTCATCACACATACACATTGTATTTCTCTAAGAAGTGTTTCGTTTGAGGATCAAGTATAAGTAAAAATACTTCATTTAAAGCAAACTTTTTTTTATGCATTAGTGGCGTAGAAGGACAACTAAAGTCCTCTACTCCTTTGATGAAATGGCCTTTTAGGATGGTGAACCAATCTGTGGAATGAAGTGGACTCAACTGGTAAAGTGCCACCCAATTCACAATGAGAGAAGCAGGTGCAGCATTCTGCTGCTTTGTTTTGGGCAGTCTTTGGCTTGCTTGGCTTGCTTGTTAATGTATCTCTAGCTAGAAATAAGATTACACTATGACAAATGCCAACCTAATTTTAGTTTTCTCGTTTAAAACACCGGATAAAATATTTGCTTAATTATTCCCTTGCATGCTTTTCAAAGGCAAAGTCACTGTTGTACCAGAATTTAATTTACAATTTGCTAAAATACCTCTTAATACCAGACATTTGTTTTATTATTTTGTTGTTACTTTTAGATACCATTTTATGAATCAGGAATATGTCAAGCCTATGTAGAGAGACAAGGAGCTACTGTAAGTGCTGAAATATGACACAGTTCACTGTTACACTTGTCTGCAATTGCTGTTGGTAGAGATGAGTATTTTTCATAGGCCGTGCAGTTTGCTCTACAGAAGCCACGTTTCAGGGTGAATAAGTCTGCCCCACAGACAAAATGTGTCCTGTGCATTGTGGTATGGTAAGTGTACTTTGTCAGAGTCAATAGTTTTAAGAAGTTGTGAATAATTTCCCTAGATTTCTCTGCTGCAGTGGCATCCTGCTCCTGCTCAGAGGCATTGGGGGCTGACCTTGAGACAACCTTTGGGCCACAGACCTACAGCTGTCCTGCTGGTGTCATCCCCCTCCTCCAGTGGGATTGTTCAGGCAGCTGAACTGTCTCCCCATTCACCTGTGGGTTTACCCAGCCTATACAGGACAGTCTCAGGGAAACAAAACAAAAGCAGAGGGAAGAAATTGAACCCCTGAGCCTAACAGGTGATGTGTTTTTAGACCATTATGCATATAATTTACTGTCTTCTAGTATGCAGCATCTGTGGGGTTTATGAATATATGTGTGGAGGCACTAAAACTGCTGAGCCAAAAGACTGATTGTAACCAAAGCCAGTAGCTCTCATAATTCATTTGCACAGCTAGTTGGGTGTATTTTAATTTGTTCCAAGAAGTGCAAATGCATATGCAGATTAGTAAGACATACCCTGTTCAAATATGCTTACCTTACAGAACTGCTTTATGCTGATACGTGTAGGTGACCTGTCATTGTTAGGTTTTCCAATATCAGCAGATTGGTAGTACCAAGCAGTTCCTTGCAGGATTCATTAGAAACACCCCTCTGGAGGTGTATTACTCAACTCTTTTTAACCTACTGTAATTCATTTCTTGACTAATGCTGATGGTCAAGAGAAAGCTCTGCAGAACAGGCAGGCAAGTAGAGCTGCTGGGGGAGCAAAGCTGCATTTATCTACTGTGATTGCCAGAAAATGTCTCTGGTCTTGAGTCTGACAGCAGAGGTAACGTCAGCTTTGGATGTTGTGCCTGTAGTCTGGAAGGAGTTGCAGATCTAGTCAAGTACTCCAGAGGATTCAATTAATTGTTTCCCCAAGTCTATTATCAGCCCTGTGAAAACATTCTGGAACTGTAGTGCACCTCACTTTGATGGCACGTGAAATCTAAACGCCTACATCAAATACTGTGCTAACTTCCTCTTGTAGCTAAGTAGATAAAAGCTAAAGATATGTGGCATATACTAGGATTTGGCTCCAAGATGCAGCAGCAGTACATTTGCTGAAATTTTGACTGAGGCCTTTAAACAAATTTGTTAAGTTATTAAAAATGTACGTTTCTTTTTGTCACTGTTTTTAGCTGGAAGCACCGCAAACAGTTACTCCAGGCCTTCTCCAAACCTGTCTCTCCTACACACTTACAGCCCGACTTGCACCCAGATGGAACAAGGCTGGTCATCTCTTGGTGCAAGGTATTTGACTCACTTGGATCAGGGATCAAGCGTTTAGTTTTCAGTTCTTTATTGTTGCATTTATTTTCCATAATTTAAATTCCATAATTATTTCATATATTATAATAAATTGTTTCATTCCTTTATCCTATTACTTTTTTTCTTTATTTCCACTTTTATTGTTTTGTTATCCAAGTTCAATGACTCAAGTTAGTATTTTAAATGGACATGCCATTCACCTTTTCATCTTCTTCCTTATCTTTGTAATGGATCAAATAATTATGTCAACTGAATGCAGTGTACCAGATGAATAACTTCCAAACCAAATATTGTTGGACAGTGAATGTCTTCCAAAAATTTGGCCTGTTTTTCAGATTCATGCTTTCATCGATGGCACTTCTGCACATGGTTTGCAGGCTCTTCTAAACAGAAGTGGTTTTCTGTCAGAACCTCTCTTTCTACCCAGCTCTGTCTTTTTTGGATCATAATTGCTTTGGCTGACATCTCTCTGCTAACTCCTGTGTAGTATAAATGTGAATTACCAAAGTATGGAAAACCAGGTGTACTTCAGATACTGCAGCATGCTCATATGAAGTAGAGCAATTGCATACATCATTTCAAATAGACACTGGGAAAAGTGTGCATGTTGTTATCTTATTTCCAGCCACAGTAACAACAGCACCCTGCTCTCAGTATCTTTAAAATACATGGGTCTCAGAATGAAATCAGCTGATTCAGGAGTAGCAGCTGGAAGTAGAGGGTTAGGAGGAAAAAGTGATATATAGATTGCTGCCCACTAATATGTTTATATGTATTTCTCTTTCTTATAGAAGATGTTAATGAATCAGTGAAAAGTTAATTGATAGAGGGGATTTTCTCTCCTTAGAAGGAACACACCTTTCAGCATTTGTAACAGGCACAAACAAAACTGTGATTTCTCTTTTTCTTTTTTTTTTGCATAAAGTCTGTAGACATACAGTTTAGAAAATAATGTCTGTCTATTCTATTTATTAAGGGAAAGACTTTTTGTCTCATTCAGGAAGGCAAAATGCTGTTGGTAAGTACAATATTCTGTTAATGGTACAGTTGAGAGAGCAAGGTAAAGTTAAGTACTTTCATACTGCCACAATCTTGGTATTACCAGCACAGTGTCTTTGGTTTTCATTCTGAAATAACTTCTGTCAAAATACACTTGGTGGCAGGTGATATTCTGTCTGTAATAGTTGTCAGCTCAACTGAACCTTTGAAAAATTACCCACAAAGAAGATAATTTTTATACTATTAATCTACAGCCTTAGATTGACATTTGCCATTTTAAAGTTAGAATTCTTGCAATTAAATGCACTTGCCTCAAATTATGAGTCTTGCAAATGATGTGAAAGTTCCATAACAATAGAGAGGAAAATGAGCTTCAGTGACTGTCCAGTGTACACTATGTTTGCTGTTCACAAAAGTGAAGTCACAAAGCATGCTGTTTAGCTGTTGCAAAAATTACAAAGTAATATTTTTATTCCAGTATAAAAGTTAAAGATTAAATTTGGGGATATTGGAACCTAAATTTGTAGCAGAGACATATGTTGAGGAACTCAGAGCTGAGTGAAAGTTCTGGAGGTGTGTCCATAAATGCTTGCCTTTCTTGTTTAGTCTTTCCTATTGACAGCTCCTGGATGGAAGATATTGGGCTGAATGATTCAGTGCAGCAAATGCTTATATGAACTACATTTGCTTTGAAAATGGGTGTTGGTGTATCAAGGATACAAGTATCAAGCACACAGTTACACAGCCAGCCTTGAGTTTCTGAGTTACTGTATGACAGTAATTCATTATTATTTTTATTTTTCATAGTTTTTTATTTCCATGCTGAGAAAGTCTAGCCTTTTGATTTTCAAACACAGCATTTTGACTAACAATTACCTTAAATAAATATTTGGGTTAGCTTTCTGTCTAAGAGATGAGCTGTAATTCAAAACAGGCCGTTGTGCTTTTTCTTTCAATTTAGTTATAGACCTCAATGTGTCAGAGAGACAGCTTTGCATCAGTGTGGAGCCTTGCTCAATTCGGCTGCCACCCCCTGAGGTATAAGCCAGTTATATTTTCTATGACTGTGTTTGTTTTATTAATCTTTATCTTCTTTTCTGTTAGGTGACTTCCAGTTAGCATGATGGGTCTAGAAGTGCTTATTTCTGATTGCATTGAGACATTAGCCATATTCATTGACTATCTGCATAGGTTATAAAAGCATAACATCCATATAGTATCCATATTAATGCATTCTAGCAAGCACTGTAAAACTGAGATTCAAGGCAAAGAGAGCTTTCAAAAATGTGAACAGAATATAGCAGTGAAGTGTGTTTGTGACTCTAGATTTCCTTCTAGCAGTGTTTTCTAGAAAGCTTTCAGTCACACTGTAGTACATAGACAGTTTTGAGTAACAGCAGTGCAACTACAGGTGAGTTGTCTGCACCATGATCAAAGTCCCTTTATATGGTTATTATGGAATCTGCTTAATTTCTGTGCAGCTTCCAAAACACTGGAGCAGCCAGGACTATGCTTCTTGTAAGCATAATTATTACATTGTTTAAGAAGTCATGGTTGAGATTGAAAACTTATCATCCTTTTTGACAGCCATGTCACCTGTGATGATATGTCCATACAAGCAAGGCATATTTGTCAGGTTTGCTGGTTTCTTCTAAAATAAATATTTCCGATTCAAACTCTTCTTTGTTGGAATAGAAGAATAGGATTCTTTCTGAGACTTGCTTGGGACAGCAAAAACATTAAAGCTATCTATAGGAATGCAGTTCCCAAATAATACAGACCAATGATGGAAAAAACCATGATGTGGCTTTATTATCAGTTTCATCCTTTCAATACTTTTCTAAAACAGAAATGGCCAGATTTTCTTGTCTTGTGAATAAATGAGAACCCTGGTAGACCACAGAAAGATAAAATGTTTCTCAAATCTCAGTCTTTGATTGTCCCCTACAGTCAAATTCTGACATTGTGAAAAAGTGTGGTATTTTTTAACTTCTCAGAGGATGAAACTGCATGTCCCATTAATTCTGTCCTTGGATATTTGCACATGCTTAGGCAAAGTGACACCCACAGTTACTAGAATGTCAAGCATGGGTTTCTGATTTGAATTTGAAAAAATATGCATGGAGTTCTCAAACTGAGAGCTGTCTCAGTTTGAGAAATACCTTCTGTACACTTATTAAACCATTTCAAAAAAGTTTAAATCTCACTGACTTCAATAAACTTTAAACCTTGTACTTGCATGGCTTGTGGAAGTGTAGGCTCTAACATAAGATAATGTGTTGACAATAGGAATATCTTCTGGAAAAATAAATCTGTAAGAGCTGATGAAAGAATAATAATGTATTAAGTTTCAGTGTATTGTGATACACAATTATTTTTGAAAATTTTAAATTTGTACTGCTGTAGAATTATTTGCAAACAAACTTTCTTTTCTGTTTTAAGCTGGGAGACTTTGATATTTCAGCAAACACTGTAAAGCTGTTTGACAGCAATGAAAATACAGTTATTCAGCAACATTCCATATTAAGTAACTGGTGCTATGTTTTGCCAAGGTAGGAATCTGTTTACATTTCAGCAGAAATAAACATTTCCCAGAATGTTTGCCTGACAAATTGTGAAGTTGATACTAGTGATAAGAATACTTCTGTTTCAGAGTCTGTTTTATATTCAGGAATCTTTTCTTTTTTTATTATCTTGTTGCTAAGGAAAATAAGAAAAAATAAGCAACTAATCATAAATTACACATTTAAATACTATTTCAAGTTTACTAATCTTTGTGCTACTTCTGTGGTATGCAAGAGCATCACAAATACAATTTTAGCAGAAAGTGTCAATTTAAAGAAAAAGTATTTCCGCCTTTGCCACAAACCACCTCTATTTTTACCTATGATTTTTCACCATTAAATATAAAAGAAGTAATTATGATATTTGCTTTTGTTCTACATTCACTGCTAGCGAGGGTTGAAGAGAAATTGCACTTGTAGGTGTCAATTTCTTTTCCATACTTCAGGAAATATTGCTATTGTTATGTCATAAACTTACAAGCTAAAGATATTAGTCCTCAAAACATAATCTCTAAATACTTTGAATGCCAAAAATAAGATTTTTTTTCCCCAAAAGACCAGTATATTTTCAGCTGGATTTTATGACACCTTTTCTAAGCATCCCTTCTTTACCTGTGCACAGCATGAAAATGGGTCAGATAATAAACATCAGCCACATAATTCCTCCAGAATCTCCTTTCCATTCGTATAAAGATTTTCAGATGCACTGGAAGAGTCTGGTAAGAAACACATACACTGCTTCATTTTTTCCCTCCCTTTTTTGTACCTATTGAGTTTGTTCTTGTAACACCTGTTTGTATTTGGTTTATCTAAGTATGGATATATTCTTCCTGAGGATCTTGAAGAGACAAAAATATACTTGAGTGTTTACTTCAAACCAATAGGGGAAAGGTTCTTCACGTATCCTTTCAGATATATTTGTTATGTTTCCTCTCCTACACTTCTAGCTAGGCTCTGCTTTTCATTTTTGAATGTGGCACAGTTTCTTCTTTCATAATTTCATAGAAGCCAGTAGAGAAGTGTTTCACTAGACAAATTGAAATAAAATGTCTAGTCAAGTCTCTGTCCCAGTATTGAATAATAGGAAATCAAATAGAACAGTTTGCTTCATGGCTTCCATAAACATGATGATGCCACTCTAAATGCTGATGTAGATGAAAGAGTTAAATTCCTGTAAAAATGTGGCCCACACAGATTTCTTTTAAAGAGAATTTTCCTGCCAGGAAAAGGATTGCCTTTACTGAGTAATTTTTGCTCTCATAGGTTAGCGTGGTATAATTGTGAAGTCCTGTAACTTTATAACCTTCAAGCCCTTGAGGAACTAAGTGCTTTTGTTCACCTTTAAAAAAAAAATTTAGACATGTTAATGCTTTCTTCTCAATGAAGATGATTAATAATTATAGAATTGTAAAGAAACTTGTTATATATCCCTGAACACTTATTCAGGTACCCTTTAAGTTGCATTCGAAGTCAGCCAGTGCAGTATTTCCCTAGAACAGATGCAGAAAGTGTAGTGAACTCTTTTCTTTCTGACATGAAGAGCAATTTTTCACAACTGTGTGGATTTCCAGTAAAGATGTCAAGTAAAGCACTTTATGCTACAAAGGAACTCTCCAGGGCTTCAGTGCATGTAAGGCTTTTTTATAAACATATTAATGGCACTAATTTTTTCATGATATGAAGTGGTCTTGATCATATTCAGAGCACAGCAAGAGCATATAACTATGCTTTTCACAACAAACTATCAATCCTGCAACTTGTAATTCATGTGTAAGTAAAAGCTACAGTATTTGCCATAGTAAAGTTATTATTGACATTATAAATACATTAAAAAATGGACTTGGTGCTAATTAGTTGCCATCGGTATTTGCAATTCTATAGATTTATTTTTTTTTTTACAATTGGATTTCCAGAACTTTCTCAAATCTCTTCCATAATAATAATAATAACAACAGTAATAACAACAATTACAGTAACATTACCACTATTGTTACTATTACAAGGGCATTTAATGGCAGGACAAGGAGGAATGGCTTTAAACTGACAGAAGGTAGATTTAGATTAGATATTAGGAAGAAGTTTTTGCTGTGAGCATGGTCAGGCACTGGAACAGGTTGCCTGTAGGACTTGTGGATTCCCCGTCTCTGGAATTGTTCAAAGGCTAGGCTGGATGGGGCTCTGAGCAACCTGGTCTAGTGCAAGTTGTCCACGCCCATGGCACTGGGTCTGGAACTACATGATCTGTCAGGTCCCTTCCAACCCAAACCATTCATGATTCTATTATTATTATTACTATTATTATTATTATTATTACAATTAATTTAAAAATAAAAAGAAGACTGTGTGGACATAAGCATTTTAAAACACTCAAGCTGTAAGATTTACTCCATGTCTGGTGATGGAAAGGAGGCAAGTAATCCAAACTCCTTTAATTTGAGGTTGTGTCAAAGGCTGAGACTCAAATTTCTTTGGTAGTAGTGAGTGAAAGAAGAAATGAAGTAATTAATTCTGAACAAAGAATAGTGACAGAAGTTGCAGAGGTTCTAAAATACTATAATCCTCTTTCAGAAAGCAGTTCCTGTTTATGTCTCTCCAGTGATCAAAGCTAGAATGGGTTCTCTGTGTCATCTGCAGTTTTTATAGACATCTAAACTGTCTTTTGCTCAGAATAGAGATGCTCTTAGAAGTCTTCTGAGATGAGGAGCCCTGTCAGTCAAACCCTCTGCAGACCCTCTCAAAAGGGGTAGGCATTATCCAGTTGGAAAGCACTAAACCAAGATAATTACTGTAATTTAAGTCTTTCCTTCTGAGAAATATGATATTCTAGCATAATTTGTAAATAAAGAACTGGGGAGGATTAAAAAAATACCTTTAATTTATAGTGACAACTAAATATTGTTTAAAAATATAGTAATTCTAATGCAAAACACGAAATGTTATGCTTATATATCGTGATGTGTATTGGGTTTATACCATATAGTGATGCATTAGGTGGCACTATCAGATCTCTAAATCCAGTTTATTAAATTTAGTAGCTCTTGTTGTGTTGCAGGAAATAAAACCTAAGCATACGAAATTGGACGGTGAGATGGTTTGTGCAGTATCTCTAACGCAGGCTCCTCCAAGGAAACAGACTTTGGCTAGGATTCCTTCACCGTGCAGTACGGAAAACAGCCACTGGATGGAGCGTTTGATCAAAGAGCCAGGAACACACAGTTTTTCGTGTAGCAGTAGGCGTACAGGAGGGGTTAGCATTGAAGCAACAGAGAAATCAGTGAGCTATAAGCAAATACCAGGAGTACCAGAGTTACCAACTGCAAAATCTTTAGGAACACCTGTAAACTCAGCCTTTGAATCCACGCCCCCAAAAGTCAGCAAAATTATACCAATTTTCAAGGGAAAGTTGATGCAAATGGATGGAAAGATCACAAATCAAAGAGATAGGAAGAAAAGGGAAAATGCTGAAAGGCATTCACCAATAAAAAGTGTGGGTGTTTCATCTTCTGTGCTGTCTGTGCACAAGTCCAGCATAACTCAGGTTTTCAAACACATTCAAAATATGCCAGTCAAAAATCCTACTGAAAGCAGCGTGCTTCAGGCAAAGAACACAAAGACACAGACAAAACATGGTACACCCATATTCCGATGGAAAACCCAGTCTGGTGGACAAATTGCTAACTCTGATTTTTCTGAAAACTCAGCTTCAGCTGAGAATCGAAGCGAAGTCAATCACAAAAAGTCAAATTCTCCCTTCTTTATTAAGAGTATTGGGCCAGTGCTTCAGAAATCAAACACCAGTCCATGTCTGAATACATATGAATCTCCTACTTCCAGTGCAAGAAGGGGAAAAAAGTTTACGAGTCAAAATACTACTCAAATTTTTGAGAAACAACACCAGTCAAAGGAAGTGCGTTTGCAGATTTGTAAATTAGACAATGAAATGACAAATTCCAGTTTGTCACTGCAACAAACAAAGAGATCAAATAAAGGAGCTGGATTAAATATTCATGAATCTGTCTTCAAAGATACAGTGTGCACAGCCAAAAGTGAAGAAAACAAAGCAGCATGCCACTCTAAGGACTGCATTGCTGAGACAACCAGTCATCATTCCAAACCTAACTTTGAACAGGTACAGTAAAGAACAGGGCTCGTTCTCACTGCTTCTCACAAATTCGAAAACAACGTTAAGCAATAAAAAGCATGACTTTCATCATGTTCTACCATCATTCTCAATATAGTTTTCTAAAATTTTACCACATAACTTAATGTTTTCAGCCACTGCTGCTTTTTTTCTGAAAGGGAAGATGATTTACTGTGTTTTGTGGAATACCCATTTCTTTTATTTGGGACTTTTATGGTGAGGTAATTAATTTTCCTTTGTTTAAGACAGTTTATCCAGGTCTGTGTGAGGTTAACATGGTGACTTTTTTTGGTGTTCAGTCTCTCTTTCATATGGAACAATATTAATGGAATAATTCCTTCCTCCTGAAAGGAATCTCAAACCGCATCAATTGTGCAGTGCTGACAGCAGTTATGTGTAAAGCATTGTGCTGTTAGACAAACATGGAAGTTTTACAAATACAAGTTTAATTACAAATTCACAAAAAGCACAAGTTGCAACAGGAAAAAATCCCACTGGACATGAGGAAAAAAATGTTCAGTGTGAGAATGGTCAACTACTAGAACAAGTTGCAGAGGGAAGTTTTTGGGTTTGTTAGCCTTTCAGATTCTCAGAACTTGACCGAATGGGGCCCAAAGCAAGCTGATCTATCTTTGAAGTGAGCTCTGTTTTGAGTAAAAGTTATGATTACATGACAGCTAGAAGTACTTTACAACCTAATTTTTCCACAATTCTCCCTGCATTTCAATGAAATAAATAGTTGAGCTGATTTCAGTGCAATTTTTATGAGGATGATACCCCATATATTGGGCACATGGATGAAATATCTTGTGCTTATCACTTTTTTCATCTATAAAATGTAATTTGGAAGGTTATCTCAGCTTCGTGTGATGAGGGCACCTTTTGAAAGAGTAGGTAATTTTAACAGTCAGAAAACTTATTCAAAATGTTATGGGGTGTTTTTGCTAATGAAGGTATAAATTTCTATACTTTAAGACGATTGCAGTGAACAAGTATCTGACATGTGAAACACTGACCTCAAAACTGACTTTGCCAGTCAAGGAGAGCAACATGGAAGCATCTGTAAAGAAAGGTTGTGCCAGAAGAAGACAGGTAAACCCCCCTCCCCCCCCCCCCCCCCCATCCAGTCCAGAAGGACCTGAATTAAGAGATAAAAAAGATATTTTAAAATTTTTAGCATGTTCCAATTAAAATGGGCAGGCTAAGAAATCTTATTGAACTCTCTGGATAAAATTAACCTTAACCAGGATAGAATTAGCAGTAACCATTGGGTATGATACTGTCACTTGAAGACTTCATTTAAAATGTTTGTCTCCAGGAAAAGATGCTACTGAAATGTTTAATGATATTACTGTTTCCGAAGCAGATTTTCTGATTCTATAGAAAACAGTTTTATCCTGCCCAGTGTAACTCTGGGCATTCTCAGTGGCTCTGTGAGTTTTTCGTCTAAAGGACTTTAATTAAGCAACGTTCTGTAGAAATGACTTCTTGTTTTGTTATGGTTTTAAAGCCAAATACAAGACAATTCTGCAAGTGTTAACTGTAATTAAAAGAAAAAAGTCTGTGCTTTCTGTGCAGTTCAGCAAAGGCCAGTACAGCAACCCCAGGGGCCTGCTGCAGGAACACGCTCATACCCCAGAGCTCGAGCTGCAGCAGGGAAGAGAGCAGTTTGTGTGGGAAGCGCCAGCCCAGCTGCTCTGAGCTGGCCCCATCCCACTGCAGCTGGGAAAGGCCCTTCCACAGGGCCACAACTGAGTCACTGGTTACAGGCCCAGCACTGCAGTGCTACAGCAGTAGAGTCAGTCTCACAAAGAGAAGAAAACCAGCCACTAAAAATAGCTGTTTATAAGAATAACCCCCAGGCGTCTGGGTATTGAGGGGAGATTTCCACCACAATACAAATTAATGAAGTCCTTTGCCTGACACTGGGAATGACTCGGACACACCAGGGCTTGTGTTCATGGAGAGCTTCTAGCTGGTCTGGCAGCACTGCTGGAATGGGGAAGGGGCACTACCCTGTCCTAGTCAGGAGTCACAAGTCCCACATGCATTCCTCACTCTCCAGGCAGGCTGTGACTAGCATAGGCCTGGGCCCTGCAAGCTACTTTTGGGAAGTATCAGGAGACAGCAAGTTCTCACTGCCACACTGCCACTGCAGTGCTGCCACTGCTGGACTCAAGGGAGGTGGATTCACAGCTCTTGGGAAGTTTCAGTGGTGTGTCAGGAATAGGAAAGAGACTTGTCTGTTAACTGGGGTAGGGATGGACTCTGATACTTATTGGGCTGATTCCTCCTGTCCCCAGATTAAAATATGATGGTGCTAACTGGGGACACTGCTAAACACATCTCTGAAGAGTAAGCCTTTGTCATTACCTCAAGAATGATCAGTTGGTTTTGAAAGTCATGGTTGCTAGAATGTAAAGGGTATCTTCAAAGTAGTTGTGGTCCTAATTATTCAGCCACTGTACTTATACTTTAAATTATTTCTATTGGAAAAACAGAACCTTTTATTAATTACTTCTTATTCAACTAAGCATTTTACTCAGAAACAACTCTTTTTAGTTGAACTGTTAGCTTAGTATGGCTGCTTCATTTGCTTTACTGGTTTTTGTCCTTTTCTGTTTGTTTGTCTTGTTTTTGTGAGCAGAAAGAAGAAAGTTATTCAAAGTTAAAGAGAGCCAAAAGAAGTAAACCTTCTACCTAAGGTGTTCTGGAGTATTGAAAGAAAACTCTGGGTATGTTTATTACAAATTTTAAATATTTTATTACAATAATACCATATCTGTAATAGTTCCTATCCTTTTGGATCTTGATGATATCAGCTGTCTACAAAGGAATCACTTTACTGAAAAAACGGCTTCTAGAGCAAACTGATGAGGTAGCAGAAGCTAAGGACACTAGCAAATAAAGCTTTGTGCTTTCATAGTGAAACAAGCAATGTTTAAAAAAAGGCATTTTGTACTTACTAGAACTTAGAGTTTGGCATAAATTTGTATTTTGACTGTCTCATTTTTCTCTCAGACTAAAATAAACCTGGTTTTTGGGCTTCAAAGTTTCATTTGAATCTGAGCTGAAGTTAAACCCAAAAACCATTAAAGTGGAGCTGTGTATATTATGTGATATCATTACAAGAAATGGCGTGGCTAAATGCTCTTGTGTTGCTGAGATCTAATCAAAGGACAAAATTGTCTGTCATAAAAACTGAATAAATTTAGTTTTGTGACAAGATATTTCAACCCACGTTGTGGGTGGTTTTCTATAATAGTCTTGCAGGATAAAACAAGCTTGTCCTTTGAACGTTTCTTTGAATATTAAGAATACAGCATTACGATATAGTACAAGAACCTCACCAGGTTTAAGGACCGAATGCCTATCACAAGTTATCAGTTGTAGAACATGCAGGAAGGAGTAGTCTATACGGTTAACTGTTTCAGAGATAAATAGAAGTATATTTATTCAAATGAAAATATTGCTGTAAGCAAGATGGTCACACAGACAGAACAGCACAAACGTCTATTGTACAAAGCAAATAGAAAAACAGAGCAATAAAGAAGCAAAATATAAACTGTACTCTTTTAACCTGGCTTTTAGCTTCAATGGAAGTGATAACAAATAGCCAAATGTGCTTTTTGTCTCAGAGATGCTGCTTATGTCCTTCCTTTCCTTATTTGGATATATTTCCTCCAGTGAACATGTATATCAGTTGTCTGCTTTTCCTAAAGAAAGTCTGTGTTTTGGATGGCAGCTTTCCATCTATGGCCTTCATACTTTGGTATTCAGCATATTCTGTTCCTGGGTTTAGCGTGTCATCTCTCCTGCTTCAAGCCAGGCAGTTCAGGCATGGTCCTTCTTCAGAGGTGACCTGTTTTAGTGATCAGCACAGATATCCATAGGTCCAAAATCTGTGACTTTCACTGAGGACTGATGAGCAGAAATGGTATCTCTGCAAATGGTTGGAACTTTACTTTTTTTCACTCTGATTTTTTCTTATTTATGAGTTAAATGCCACAGGATCAAGTTGATCATGGTAGACAATGCTTAAACCCTGGAGAGAAAACAGTGTCTTCCATACAGTGTTTAAAATATGACTTCCAAGGATCCCACTGGTAGGGGTTCTTCACTGGTGTCGATGATTTAAAAAAAACTGGAGCTAAAACAACTTCTGCTGTCAGATTCGTGCCTACAGTTTTGATTCTGAAAAGCTTTGCTCTGAATTCCTTTATTATATATTGCTACACATGCATTCAGAGTGCATGTTTCCATTTGAGCATTTGGGAATTACTTGTGAGTTTTCAAATTTACTGTGTAGCAAGATTTATGTATGAGAAGTCCTTACATTGGAATTCAGTGATGTAGTCAGCAGGAAGGGCTTTGTTCTATAATTCATGAAAAGAAAAACATTTTTTACAATTATCTTGCAAAAAGGGTTGGTTTATATGACTTATGTGCCAAGTTGCACAGCCTCTTGACTTGTCCAGGAAATCACAGCATAATCCTAATTTTTTTCTTTGTTTTGTTGGAGTGTGTTAATAAAGTAATGTGAGAGAAGTATTTAACATTTCAAGAAGGGGAATATTTGATTCTAATACTAAGAGCCTCCATGCTTAGTTCTTTATTAATGAAAGTCATCCTACCATTTTCAAGGTCAAAAACTACTGTGAAAGAGAAATTTGTTTTCTAAGACAAATCAGAAGAGCCGAGCTTCCAAAAGACAGCATATACTGCTACAGAAAGAAGTTTTAAAAGAAGCATTTGCATCATTGCAAATGTTGGTGGAAGAACAGACATATTAAAAATGACAGCACTGAAGGTCCCAAGCTTTTTCCACTGATCTGCAAAACACTTCCTGTTGTTCTGCTCCTGTGTTGTCGCAAGATACTGACCTTTGGTTTCAGTTGCCAAATTTCATTTAGCAAATCAGAAGATACAAATTTGTCACATTTAGAAATAACAGTAGTATTTCACCTGAAAGTGTTTGCTGCCATTACTGTAAGGATATTTTGTGAATATAAGAATAAGGTAGGAAGTCCACAGAATTGGAATTATATAAAAATTCTCAGCAGTTTAGGGCTGAGATTTATTGGATTGTTTCTTCTAAAAGATGTATCTCTCAAGCCAACACTTAGGAGTTTATCTTAGAATTTGAAGGCTATTCTACAGAAATTTTGACAAAGCCATCTTTCAAAGGCTTTCTTGATGTGAAATAGTAGGCTAAAATAATATCTTTTCTATGTGGTGAAAATAGTTAGCTTAATTGAAAAAAATCTGAAAAATGTTCAATTTTTCAATGAAAAAGCAATTTCTTTTATGAAAAGGGAAAATTTCCCAATCAAATCTAGTAGCAGAAATAACCTTTGGACTGTGTACATCAGTAGGTTGTTGGTACCTAAGCACCATGCTCCGAAAAACAGTTGCTATTGTAACATTTTTTCTGTTTTCCTATCCATTTTCCATTGCTATGGGATTGTTTCAGGTTAGGACTTAATTTATTGCATGGTTGACCATTTATAAATGCTAAAGAATAGTTTCTTAAAATTCTGTCTCTTACTTTCTTGTAGAGTTGAAAATGTGGTTTGGCTGCCTGACCTCAGCCAAAGGTTAAGAAGGTGTGAATAGACTTCTGCAACAGAAGTTCCTTCTTCCAACACCACAAGTGATTGTAATATTTTGAGGGCTTTAAATTTAAAAAGCCAGATCTAAGAAAAAGGATAAATCTGTGCAAAATACCACAGATTTCTCATGGAGAGAATTCTTTCTTGTCCTGTATAAAAATGCAAACATTTAATCTGAATGCCCCGAACCCAAACTTTGTAAACAGAATGCAAATACAGATGTGGGAACACAGCAATATTTTTTCCCTTCATATTAGCCATAGAGTTCTCGGTTGTCTTTTGGTTTCTTCTATGATGTAAACTTTTTCTGTTTTCCTCCATTCAGGTTCCCAAGAGGGCAATAACATACTTGAGGATCTCTGAGCTTTGTGTATTTTGCTGTTTGTCATTGGTAGCTGTTCCTGGATGAAAAATTGAGGGTTAAATACAGTCAAGTGAATCCATGGATCATCAACTTCTTCAGACAGTTCAGGTTAATAAGGCTCTAATGCATTTGAAAATTTAACTGAGTTGTTTAGTTTTTGAATCACATTGTGTCTGTCCTGCTACTTGCTTACACACTTAATCATTCTTCCAAATTATTTTCTTGTTTCTAGTCGGGTTTTTAAAGATATCATATTTAAATCTTTGTTACATTGTCTGGGCCAGTTTGTTTCATCAGTAAAAAATTTCCAAATAAATTTTCCTTGTCAAGTCAAATGGTTAGAAAATAAACACTTTTATTCCTATGGCAAGAATTTAGAGGCTGGATTTGACTCTTTTAATTCTTGTTGTAATTTTTGATGACTTTTCAGATATGAAACTACTCTGTAAAAGATTTTTTAATTTTAAGTGATGACACCATTCTTCAGGAGTTCATACAGAACCTGTAGTTGCCCTTTGAGTAATTTTATTGTCATAAGTGTGTCTTCAGTGACCTACTTCAAGGGGCAGCTACAGATATATACACATACATAAGATTGTTGCCTCATAATCACTGCTTTGAAGTGAATATTATTGTGTTACCTGAAAAATAAGAATCAAATGTCACACTAGCTCCTAAACTCAAATGTTACAGAACTGTAGTTTAACACTTGTTTTGGACATACATTTGCAAATCCTTTTTTCTAAAGGAATTGATACAATGGGACTTTGTGCACTTCGTGAGAATTTTTTTTTTTTAGATTTGTATTTCAATAGCTGTATTTCTATTTACCTCATTCTTCAAAGCTGGATTTTGTTCTACTACTGTGGCAACTTTTGTTTTGTTTTTTCTCGAATGGTGACTGTCAACATAGCTCTAATTTCAGGGTGCCAGTGTTTAAAAGGAAGTGAGCTCTTCAACAACATGTCATTTTCATACATAATACAAAAAAATACAAGCCAAGACAAATACTAGAAGAACTTAGAGCAATATGCTCAGCAAGAAATCAAATTATACTTACGTTTTGTCTGGAAATTGGTATACAAGGCTACTTTCCAAATGCTGTGGTTTAGTTACCTTTCATGGGTTTGACTGTATGTAACTGATCTTCCTCCTGTCTTACAACATGGAAAAGCCTGTAGAGTAGTTGTATTTCTACCATTTCTACCATAAATTAGTGCTTTATCTGATCTGCTTCTGATTGTTGATTTTAAAATGCTGCCAGTTGCCAACATTTGCTTTGTATTACAGCAGTAATTTTGCACTATTCTTGCATTTTTAAATGTTGGCATTGTTTTGTGTTATCTGTTAAAATACTCAAAATACAGAAAAATTTATTTATCTCAGATCCAGTGTGTTCCATTTAAATAAACTACTGAGTTACTCATCTGTGCTAAATTTCCAGCTACTTCCTGGTCTAAGCTGTGAGGGAGAGCCCTGTTATTCCACCCCACCCACCCACTCCTTGTAAATGCATGGGAAGGTGTTGATAGTGAGTGGAATCGTGCTGGGTACAGGAGTGATGGTGGTGGAAATGCCACTAGTGGGAAGGAAGGATTAGTGCTGTGACTGCCTTGGGAGGATTTGGTGGTGCTGAAGGGACCTTTGCTGCTGCCTTACTCTTCACAGCTTGTGTGGAGGGGGTTGTAAGACCCCAGTTTCTGCTTTTAATCAGTTCTCACTGACTGGACAGAATACCCTCTCTTCTGGCAGGTGCCAGAACCTGTCAAAGCACAGAAACCCTCAACATCCAGGATCACTCAGAGCTTCCACACGTGATGTCTGCAGGCTTGGTTTCTCAAGATTAAAGAAACACACTCCTCCACCTGCCCCAAAATATATAAATGTACATAGGAACAAGTGAAAATGTAAAAGGTCAAAAATCCCCAGGTGTGAGAAGTTGGTGAAGCGGTCAACTGGAAGAAATTATCACTTGCCCGTTGACATCTGATGGGTTTTATACTGTTTTATAACTTTGCCATCAGTTCTCAAATCATCTGATTCTATGTCTAAGTCAATTCAGATTTACTTTTGCCAAAGCTTTCTTTGGCCTCTGTATTAGAGGATTCAGCAAATATTTGTTGAGTTGAAGTATTCATGATGAGTTCACAGTATTTAGTAAATGTGCATTTCCAGAGCGTCATCTTTCCTCACATTTATTCCTAAATTGACACTGTTCCTATCCTCCCTTGTCTTCACAGATGTAAACCAGAGGGAATTTTTATGTACTTTAGATTGGCCTATGCTCAAGCCCTCTGTCAAATCTCAATTTAAAAGTTTTGATTATCTTATAGGTGCTTATAAGTGCAGGGAAGCTTGCCATTTATTTCCTTTGACGCCAGCTTCATACCAGCTGGTGGTTCAAACCAGATGGCTTTAAAATAGTCAGATTGAGATCTCTGGAAGTACTGTGTCACTATATCAGAAAGTAACTTAGTAAATACAGCACTTTAAGAACTTTGGGCTGCATGTTTTGTTGCATCAACATGCTCATCCTACCTTCATGGAGAGCCAGGTACTGAAGAATTGTGGCATCTCCTAAACTAGTTCAGGAAAACATCTTATCCCAGCCCTAAAAACCATACAGTGCTCTTCTGTCTCTTTGCAAATCTGAGTGGTTCTGTTGACCCAAGCACAGCACAGAGCAGCAGCTCAACCTCACCTAAGAATTTGCAGCCACGATGAGCAAGCCTGTTTTCCCTGGGATCTGTGCAGAACTCAATGCAAAACATCTTAACATCTTAATCCCCGCAGGGTAGCATTAGAATCTAGAACAAGGCTGTCCAGCTTTGCTGGAAAATACATGAAAATTGTTTTCAAAGAGCTTACAGATCCACCAGGAACACACATACCTTCTTGCAACCATTTTTATTGTTCAAAACAGTGACAACAAATTTCTTATTTAACCCAGTGCATAAAAGGGATTTAAGCTTTTTCCAGTGGGAGAAGTTCAAAAGTATTGAAGGCTAATGTATCTGTTCTATTTGCAGGAAGGTCTTTGTCTGGGATTAAATAATCACTTTCAGAGAGACAGTTTTGTTCCATTGTGATATCAGCTAAATATGTGTGTGAATTTATTTATAAATATGCACACACGTGTTTGTATGTATTACAGCATATGTGTGAATATGCACTTACATACATATGGCTTCATTAGAGATGTTTAAAAAATATGCTGATTGTGTGTAATGTGAAAAATGTCGTTCTAGTGCAGACAGTTCAGATTGGGCAGCAGTGTTCAGTAGTTCCCTGCTGCCAAGTACCAGGGGGTGGAGCACAAGGGATAGTTTTCATCTTGTTTCCCTGATTCCCTTGTTCACAAGACAAAGTTCAATTTACAATGACAGGAGCGGCTGCCAAACCTTAGGTGGTTTTAACTGTGCTGAGCTTAATTAAATACTATTAAGCCATCAACTACCATCTAAATAAATCAACAGTAAGTGAAGTGTGCTGATAGCTGGAGATTGCACTATGGTTATGGTATGAAATCTTGGGTGATGCCAACTCAGTAGTGAAGGTAAAACCTTGACCCTTCTCTGTGTGCCAGGACCTACCTGTTCCAGCACTGGTCTTTGCACTGCAGGTGCCTGGGAGTCGAAAGTGGTCATCTGGGTGGATGATCCAAAGCTGAACTTTAGCAAAATTAAACACAAAGCATGTTTTTATGTGCTTCTCAGCTTCCACAGTCCAGTAAAAAGCATTTCCCTTAATTATGCGTGGTATCACAGCACAGATTTTGGCAAGAATGAACATTCATCTTACAAAGCAGTTGGGCACCTGTCTCAGTGCAGCCAGTGAGTACCAGGGAATGGTGACCAGCAGGTCAAGGGAGGGGATTCTCCCCCTCTATTTCACTCTCATGAGACCCCACCTGGAGTGCTGCATCCATCTCTGGGCCTACCAACACAAGAAGCAAGTGGACCTTTTGAAGTGGGTCCAGAGTAGGGCCCCGAAGATGATCAGAGGGCTGGAGCATCTCTGCTATGAGGACAGGCTGAGAGAGCTGCAGTTGTTCAGCCTGGGGAGGAGAAGGCTCTGGGAACACCTCATAGCAGCCTTCCTGCTAAAGGGTACAAGAGAGCAGAGACGGACTGTTTACAAGGGCAGGGAGTGACAGAACACAGAGTAATGGCATTAAACTGAAAGAGGCAGGTTTACATCAGATGTTGGGAGGAAATTCTTCACTGTGAGGGTGGTGAGGCATTGGAACGGGCTGCCCAGAGACACTGTGGGTACCCCATCCCTGGAAGTGTTCAAGGCTGGGTTGGATGGGGCCCTGAGCAACCTGATCTAGTGGAAGGCGTCCCTGCCTATGGCAGAGGGGTTTGATCCGAGATGATCTTTGTGGTCCCTTCCAATGCAAAACATTCTATGATTCTATGAAATCAGCTAAAACTGCTCAATACAAAGTGCTTTCCAGAATAAAAATAAGAAGGGTTATTCTCCTGGGAGATACAAGCAAGAAACCCCTATGTCTACACATACAAAAAAGATAGGTACCTATTTAATTTTTTATGTCGCCTTTTTTATTACATTATGCAGCAGAAATATTTTTATTGCAACTGGAGCTTCACGTCTCTGGTATATTTCAAAGCACATGAGGTAAATTAAACTAAATTGAACCTCTGCTGAAGAGGGAAAAAAAGAGGCGGTAAATCATAATTCAAAATTATAGCATCTAGTTCTAATCTTCAAAATAAAAGAAAATCAGAAAATTAACTTCATTTCTTTTCCATTCATACAATGGAAAATAGTATGGGAAGAATTAAAATGGACCCCTGGTAAAGCAGATAACATTCTTCAGCTTACTGTGCCTCTTTTAATGTATGTGGCCAGCAGTGTAAAGTACTGAAGTATGTGTAAATTCAAACATTTGTTAACCAGGAAAATTCTGTAGCACTCCTTGTATAGTGAGAGAGACTTAAATAAGGCTCAGTTCCATAAGTTTGTGTTTTCTGGGAGTGAGGATTCTTTGAAGGCTGACAAGAGCTTTTCATTGTATATCAGTTTTTGCATCTCCTGTAGGAACACCCTCACTAAAATGCCACAAAAAGTGAGCACATTGTCCTGGGTTATTATTTTTCAGTCTCATACTACTAGTTGAATATTCTGCCTCTGCAGGTTTTTTTTAATTTAGAAAGAATAACAATAAAATCCAAATTCTGCCTATCAGTGAAAGTAAATGCATTCCAGTCATGGAAAACACATAGCTCCCAATACCTGGGCACCCGGCCAGCCCAGCTTGGTATTAATCATACATATTCATTAATTCTCATTTAGAGATGAGTCAATTGATGTTAGCAGTGTAAGTGCACATAGTGTGAGCCACCATTCAGCTGTAAAGGGAAAAACAACACCAGTTTGGGGATTTCATGTGCACTGGGAATAATGGATAAGCACACATCTCTTGGCCACTGGCATGCGTGCATCTACTGAAATCTGAGGCTGCAGAGATGCATTCTCTTGTGCCCTGAGCTCTCCTGGCACAGCCAGATCTGCCGTCCTTTGGGTCAGAATGCCAATTTTACCTATTTTCCCAGGCCTTTTCTGGGCTGGAGGGAGCCAGTTGGGTGGGAGTGGGCAAGAAGTTGAGTGAAATCACAGGGACATTCTTTTAGAAAGCTGATTTACATGTTTGACATATGACTACAGAGATTAATTTATTTTAAGTTACTTGAATTAAAAGGCTAAAAGCTACTTATTTGCTGCTATTATTGTTAGTCAGTGATAGTAAGCCTTAGGGAATTTGTTGTAAGACTTATGCTGGGAGTTTCAGTACTCTGAATGCTTTAACTTTTGCAACTTTATGGAGAAAAGTTCTCATCTACTGGGATCTTTTCAAATATTAATGGAAAATTTAACATGTGCTATAGAAAAATATTTCTTTTGAAATATTTGGGTTTTTTCCAAACTTCAGTTAAAAAAATATTTTTATGCTATTATATGGAATTTTAAACCCAAGATGGAGATCTAAAGCAGTCATATTGACAACTGGAAAGGAGAAGAGAGATCTCACAGGAAGTCCCTGTAGATTAAATAGAAAAAGATACAGAGAAAGAAAGTTTTTTGGTGAACTAAGCCCATTCCCCGCCGAGGGGGAATACACTCCACTGACGGAGTACCCGCCTAGCTGGAATCTCATCTGAACCTACTGAGTTGTGCATCAGTAATGAGATAGCATGGAAAGTATGCATCATTAATTTTTAAGAGAGCTACTGTTAGAAGAAAACGATCAGACTTTGTGAAGAGTGTAATAGACCTGTCAGGGCCATGTTTTAATGCCAGTACATTTTTATTTTCGTGTCTCCGAAGAGTCAGTATCTGTTTAAGTTACAGCAACACTCATTTATTGTGCAGTTTCACACAGTACCCAGGGGAAATTTGATGCAAGGTTTAGCTCATTCAAATCAACTGCACATGCCTGCTACTGCATTATCAGGGCAAGTATTTTAGAATAATTCAGAATAATAATAGTAGCCTTTTAACATGTACATTTCAAAAAGTTTAGTATAGAGTGCACCAGGGATTTTTTGTATTTTTGTGAACTTAGGGTAAAATACTTATTCAGTAACTCACTATTTTATTAAGATACAATATGTCGCATTGTCATTTTCAGATATAACAGTCACATAGGCTCAGAAAGTCTGTAAAAATTTAAGACTCACATAGCATCTCTGGATGTGGCACTTGCAGTTCTGATGAGCTTATACTCAAGCAGGACAGACATTTTTGGAGGCACAGACCACGGGCAGGAACAGAGGGCTCGTGAGTATCAAAATTTACAACTGATTCTCTGTCACAATTCCCATTGAGCTCTTTGCACATTTAATCATGTCTGCCTTTACGATTATGGTGGTACTTCTATTAAAGGTAATTAATCAATCATACTCAATTCTGTGTAATTTGTGTCACTCTCCTCTCCCACGAGTTTATGCTTGCTCAGTCCAAAAGTGCAGTTCTCTGCCTCCATCCAAATGAGGGTCTTCTCACCTCTGCCTCATGAGCTACAAGGTGCTTAGAACTACAGTATGAATAATGCACTTTTGGGAACGCTCTCCAGAAAGTAATTAATGAGACTGGCTTTCATTCCTAGTGAGTCATGTTTGGGCCAGTAACAATTTTCATATTGTTTAGGTTGCTCAATCTTACTTAATAAGACAGATATGATTAAATGCATTCAGATTGTCCGAGCCAGGTGTCTTTTGAAAAGGAAATCTAAGAAGAATTGAAATAAGCTTTATTTTTCCCATTTTGGTCTTTTGAGATCGAGGTATTTTGTTCATCGCCAAACACATTAGATTTCTTTTACCTTTTCCTTCTATCGTTTATTCTTGGAGGGCTAAAAAATATTTTGACTTAAAACTGTGAGCATAGGTATTCATCTCATGTATTTGCTCACGTGTTTGTTCATGTCTTTTTTTATCCTTGGTCTTTTTGCACCAACTTCTATTGCTTCTTGCTTGTGCTTACAATGTGTTATCTCACAAAGCTGCAAACTCCCATTTGTGATAACATTTTGCTGCTCGCTACTTTTTCTCCTGCTCTGTTCCCAAGTGCATCACCCATGACTGCAGATCCCAGGGGCATCCCTGCCCAAGGTGCCCATGTGCCTGCCCCAGAGTGTCTCTGTGCCTGCCAGCATCTCTCTGGCCAGGAGTGTCAGCCCAGCTACATAGTACCAGGACCATCATCGCCTGTGGGCAGGCATCCCTGGGATGGCAGGGCTCTCAGGCAGTATGACACGGCTGCAGCCCTGGTCGGAGAGCAGGACCCGGCCTTCTGTGCCTCAGACTTCCCCTGTACACAGTATCAGAGAAGATCTTAACACAAATGCTCTTTGCTTGAATGCAAACTCTTTACTCTAAGGCGCTGATCCCACTTGGTACCCAGGCCCTGGCCAGCCGGATGCCTCCTGTAATGCCCTGATACCCATCCTTCCATTTCCCCATCCCAGGCTTGAAGTGATTATGCTGTTTGGTTGATGGTGCTATATGAGTTGCATGGACATGATTCCCTCCTGGGCCAGGGAGGGCCCAGGACCAGTGTATTGGTTTGAAAACAAACCAGTGGGAGATCACAAGTCAGGATTAAAATTAATATGAAAAAAAATTAGAAATAAGTGAAAAAATGTAAGGAAAAACACTGACAAAGTCAGATACAACCTGACACCCTGTTAGGGTGGTGGTAGCAGTCCAAATGAAGTAGTTCAGTCGAAGCAATGATCCTATAGAAGGTCTAGTCTCCAGCTGAAGGTCCAGTAGTAGCTCTTGTCCTCTGGTAACCCAGTAGACAGGGCTAAGTTAGGCAGTTCTAAGGGCAGGTTATATCCAGGTGGGAATGCTTGGCTCCTCCCTCCTGGGTGGAGCATCTCACAGTAGGATGAGATAAGTCCATGAGTCATGTGGTGGTTTCTTGATGTCCCATTGTCTGTTATCAGGGGTGGGTCATTAGCAGGCGATAACAGCTAATGGCCCACAGCTGGTGATAATAGAATACTTAAATACATCTATATTGTAACCTAGGACAACCAGCTAATTCTGTCTGTGAGTACATGCCAGAAATCTATTTCTGAGCAGCCCAGTGCATCCCAGAAAATCAGACAGCGACAGCTTCTCCCACAAGGCTTGCTCTCTCCCACAGTCTTACTCCAGTCTGATGTTTTCTTAGTTTCCCAGACAGAAATCTCTGTCACTCATCAGTGTTTTCTTACCCCTGCCTTGGCTTCCACAACTGTATCTGTCCAAATGAAGATCCAGGGAGGACAAAGAACTTTTCCAGTTTTTTACTCTTTCAAGATTTACTTTGAAGAGACCTTTGAAAGAGGGACCTTGAGACGTGTCTGTTAGAGCAGTGGCTTTTCCAGCCTGCAAGATTAAGGGAA
Organism: Lycocorax pyrrhopterus obiensis; assembly: GCA_014706295.1. NCBI lineage: Eukaryota > Metazoa > Chordata > Aves > Passeriformes > Paradisaeidae > Lycocorax > Lycocorax pyrrhopterus. The sequence goes on along the minus strand of JACSVZ010000002.1, from coordinate 93,432,572 downwards.
TGTGCTGCTGAATTCAGACAGATGATGTTCTTCCCCTGACTGCACCACCACCTTTCTTCCAGCTCCTACAGCCTTTTATGCCTGATGATCTGTGAACACTGCCAAAAAGTGATGCTCCTCTAGTTGTGTATCTGGATATCCGGAAACTGATCCTCTAGCATCCCAAGATGAGGTGACATACCAGCACAACCTCCCCATCTCTGCCAGAGCTAGAGTTGGCAAAGAAACCATCTGACAGGAAGGTTTGTGGTGGCTGCGCTGATTGCACAACTTGGTTGCCATTAGGCAGTACCAGACCTGCCCAATGAGCAGGTGCACAGAGGGCATAAAGGCTTAGAAATCCCAGAGGAGCTGGATCTGTGACTGACACTCATTGGTAGCCCTGCAAGCAGCTGGTTTTCCATATGGAAGCCTTGGCCCCGAACTATTCTTAATACTGGGGGAGTACATTTCATTGCTTAGAGTTTGTGATTAAATGGGGAAGTAAGTTCTCATGCCCCTTCATCTCCCATTCACCAACATGGCTGCATCAAAAGTAAAATAAATGACCTTAGAAAGGAGAACTTTATGTTAGAAAAATATCCTTACAGTATGTATGGAAAGCATGTGACTGTTTCTGAAATATGATCAAAACAAAACCCAGATGACTGTAAGAGGTTGAAGTAACATTATCTTTCCTTTATTCAACCCAACCATAATTTAAATCTACTGCAGGCAGTCTTCAGAAATAGCACTTAATGCAATGCCAGAGTATCCTGCAGAAAAGGTACAGCACATTAATGTGCGTAGATTGTCTTTGATTTCCTTCAGCTCTGTGAAAAGGCTTAATTGGACAACTGCACTAATGGTAATTGTGTAACTGATTCATTTACAACAATTAGTTGAGTGCAGTGTTGTTCTTCCATGGTGGAGAACAACAACAAGAAGTTAGACCATTGAATCAATTATTAAAATAAATCTTGGCTAATTTGGTTTGTAGGGGTCTTTGAAACTTGGATTAGAAAGATGATAATATCGTTCGAGAGTAGCTCTTGGGAGGCTGTTTGGAGGGTTTTTAAAATATTTTTACTTTTCCTGCCATTGTCCCTGGGCTCTGCCTTATTTGACATCTCTGTGGGCTTTGAGGCTGGTGGATTGTCTCAGGCTGTCAGTATGTCCTTATCTTCCCATCCTTCCCAACCCAGCCTGTAAACACAAGGCCGATGGATCCACCCCAGAACAGTGGCATTGACAGAGGGCATGACATTGACAGTTCTTGAATTTCAGGGGACTGTGAAATGGAAATATTTCAATCAAAGTAGTAAAGCATGTTTTAGCATTGAGAGCAAAACTTCCATCATTTCCAACAGGTGCAGATGTAGATTTTTCAATTCTTCTCTCTGCTGTATGTTTAGTAGTTTTGAGTAATTCCTATTTTTTCTAGGTATCTGAGGGCTCAGTTTCTCTGTCCATCTTGAGTTCAGGGTAGAGTTTGCACAGAAGAAACAGCTTTCTAATGAAAATATCATTATTGAATGCTATGGCTGGGTCTTTAAGGGTTTGTTGGTTTGTTTTTTTTTTTGCATGAGTTTTGTTAGAGATAGGTGAAGCTTTGAGTTTTATTCCATTTTCTTTAGTCAGCCAGACGGTCATCTGGAATTTCCTTTGAGTTTTCAGTACCGTTCTGGCCTACTCCTTAGGTAGTGGATTTCTCTAACTTTATAAACAGACACTTGAGGTAGAAAAGAATGCAGATGTTCATTATACAAAGCAGAAGAACAAATACATAGTTACTTTTATTTTGTCAGGTCTCAATAATACCTGCCTAGAGAAACATTAAAATAAAACCATATGCTTATAGAGCACTCAATGCCTTTTAAAATGCTGTATAAAACACCAATTCGCTGTGGATTTTTTTAATTTCAATTCATTTAAATAAATATGCAAAGAGTTTTTTAATTAAAAATGCCAGCAAGCATTCTTGCAGAGCATTTTCCTTGAGCGGACATGGCGTGCCAGTGCCTGACCCTGCCTTACCCAAAGCTGTCTTACATCACGAGAAAGACGCTGGAAAAATAAGTGGCTGGAAGCCAGCATCAGGCAGACTTAATTGAGAAACAAGTGAGAGTGATTAGCCACTGGAACAAACCAGGAAGAGAAGTGAAGGGCTTTCCACATCTGGATGTCTTCAAATCAACAATCAAATCTCACATGGAAGAAATGACTAATCAAACAAACAATTTTGGGGCTCAACAAAGGGTAACTGTATGAAAGCCTGTGATCTACAGAAGATTACAGTATTTAACGATTCCTTCTGGATTTAAGCCTGAGTTTGGGGCAAATTAAAATACTGATAATATGAGTGTGACTTTCTGAACCCTGAATTCCCTTTTGCAGATCTTTTTCTTCAAGTCTGCCAAACTCCGAACATCCAACAATTCAGTAGCATGGAAATAATTTTGAAAAAGCCCGGTTTTGAAAAGTTGCCAAGAAAATCATGGGCCCACATGTTACAACAGATATCTGTAGGTGAAAACTCCTCACAGCAGAGAGAAGCTGTTCTTATCCTGATGGGCCATCAAAGAGCCCGACTGAGATATGGTCTGCTCGCATTTTTGGCCCAGAAACCCTCTTGGTGACCTCAAATGTCAGACTGAGATAATTCTATTACTCAGCAAGTTGTTCTGGATGCACATCAAATGCAAATCTTGCCAGGATTTGATTGTCTTCATGCTTGACAAGTCTAAGGACAGGAAAATTGATTGAGCAAACTGACTTGTAAGTCATTACCAGTTCTCCCAATCACATTTTCCATCTAAGCATTGACTGGTCTGATAAAGCATTTTATCATTTGATAAAACTGAGGGGTCAGAATTTAAGGTGAAAGAACAGGTTACCATTTGGGAAACAATTTCATGCACTTGTTTCATTATATGTTTGTGGTGGTGGAGTCTCCACTCTGAGCCCGGGAAATAGACATCCCTCAGGACTGCCCTGGGACTCCTGTAGCAAGTGCAAGGGAGCACGAGTAATCCAGTCACCCCTCCGTGGGAATAGCTTGGATAGCAAGCATAAGGTCAGTATTTAAAATACCCATGTGAACTGTGGCCCATCTTCTGTCCACACCTAGCAAATTAATAGTAATTAGAGGAGGAATTCAGTGGCTCTTCCCTTTGCAATAAATTATATTCTGTGAGATGTTAAAAGAGCTCTTCACCTCTTTCAACCCATTTTTGTACTATTTCTCTTGCAAAATAAGTAGATACAAGCTTTAATTTCAGGCTAGCACTCTAGCCAGTGGGGTTTTGTATTTTTTCAAAATTAGAAAAATTGGTTCCTTTGCTGAGTGAATTCCTGTGATCTAAAGATGAGTGCTTGTTATCAGTATGCAGCAGCTTGCTTTAAATCGCTAACTTCTGAAACACTTCCTCAAATATTCCTGAAATAGAATATTTCATGTGGAAATAAATGAGTTTGTGAAACCCTTTTAATTATTTTACTTCAGTAAAAAGATTAAAATCTAAGTCTCTCTTGCTCCACATCCATGTTGTAACTTAGACAATATAAAAGAGATTAATCATTTTCAAATGCCAAATACAGAACAAAGTCTATTTTTTCCTTTCCCCCACACAATCTGAAAGCCATCAAACTCCTCCATCGACCTACTGTGCATATGAGTTGAACATTGTCAAGTAAAAATTAAGGATCTGATCTAGCAATTGCTTCCGAGCGTAGTCTTACAGAGCTGTGCCGGCTGCGCTGAGGAAATCACGGGCTCGATTCAAAGCCTGCAGAGCACTTCCTGAGTACACGGGGGATCAGGCATCTCAGAGGAATAAAAAGGCTCTGAATCTTCAATTATGGGCCATATCTAATTGTGTATCTACAAAAAATAATATGTTGCTCTCTCAATTGTAGAAAAATTTAGTATCATTTAACAATAAGACGGCCTGATGTGTTTTCGGAGAGGAAGGTGTACTGGTCTTGAGGGGTTGTTTCAGAATGAGGTTGGTGAGAAACTAGACATCAAGATTTGAGTTCATATGGTCTTGCAGTGCCATTATTCCCAGGGAACAGAGTAAGCCTCCTGCCCTGCTCCCAGGGAAGCTGCTCACTGGGAATACATTAGGGAACAAGGGCTTATATGTAGCCTAGGCTACAGCTGGTGAATGCCACGCCACTCACTGCAGAGCCATGAAAACCTTAAATGCAGTTTGGATCGCTGTAATTAGCACTTTGTATTTGCACTATGCATTTTAAATCAGGTGCGCATTAATGCATCAGTTATCAAGAATGAGCAGCACAGAGTGTCGAGATTTTTGTAAAGACTTATTCAAACCTAGATGATTTTTAATGTGTGTGATTAGTTACAACCAAAATTACAGTAATAAATAAAATTATATACAAAACAGAACAGGAGGCTTTTACATAAGAATGAGGCAAATGGTACAACAAATGCCAAATTGATTTCTAATGCTGGTTCAAATAAAATGTTTATAGGAATTGCTTATGCTTTGATCTCAGTACTGAAAAATATGAAGATTTTGTTTATTAAAAATATTTAAAAAGCTATTAAACTCTCTTAATGTAAGGCATGCAAGTATTTGTAAATACCTTAAAGAGTGACACTAAAATTGGGAGTTTGTTTTATGCAGCATAGTGATATGATTCACAGCAACAGAGGAATCCCAAAAATTATGGAGAGTTCTTTATCTCAAAGTTCCCCTTTGCTCAAAGTTTCCAGTTCCCAAATAGTGGGTCTGTTCTCTGAAAACCATTGTTTGAGTTGGGACTTCTACAGTGCCAGTTTTGCAAAAGGGTTTTGGAAAATGTGGGGAGCTGCTTTGAGGCAGCTCACAGATTGGGGCAATTCTTAGGTATCAAAATTTTGGCATTTGCAGGACTGCTCCTTTTGCTGAGAAGCCACAGATCAACAGATTCTAGACATTAAGCGTAGTCAGTAACTTGGAAAAAAAATGCACTAGGTCCTTTCCATTTTTGTATTCCTGTGGATATTTCTCAAAGCAGATACCTTTTTTTTTCCCCCCAAATATTTTCATTAATTAATTGGTATTTCTCATTCTTCTAAAAGTTGCTAAAACATTCCCAAGCAGCTGGCTGTGGACGCTTTCCACTAGAAATAATACTGAAGCACCCTTGAATCCAACCCTAATGAGCACTGCACTTCTCTAGAGCAATTTATCCCCAAAGTCTTCTGTAGGGTCTGATCGACTGTTTTCTGTTTTCCCTGGCTCTGCTCCTCACTTTGGAGTAATTTCTGTCACCAGCTTTCTCAGTGGCTTCACCCTGAACAGATTTTCTGTTCAGTTTCAAATTTTTCCTGTGTCTCTCAGGCATTCTGGCTTTCCTAATGGAATTAGTCTGTGCCCCCCCGCTGTGATTTAACTGATAGGAAAATGGGTTTCTGTTCTCCGTATTTTGTATTTGATGTTTATTCACCTGTTTCTCCATTTGTGCCTGTTGCATGTGTGTTTCAACACATTTCATCACCTGCTTCTCCCTGGAACACTGCCAAATGCCACCTCACCTTTGCAGCCTGCAAAGGAAAGGAAATGAGCTTGCACTGGGCCTGCTCCTGACCCCAGGGAGGCTGCCCTGGATGCCTGAGCCACCCTGCCTACCTCACCTCCAGTCTCTGCAGCTCCAGTGGAGCTTTGCCTCGACTCCTGCTCCCCCTTCCGAAAGGAGTGCAGAGAGGCACAGACAACTCCGTGGAGATCCCCACCACCTGATTTCTTTCTTTGAGTGCTGCAGACCACGGAGATGGTTGGTGCTTTAGAGCTGTCAATGCCAGCACTACCTTGGGCTTCTGGGCGCTTTGCTGGGCAGGCAGGATGCCAGCCCGGGGTGGCAATGTGAGACATGGTAATGCTGGCAGCTTCGGGGTGAAGATGCTATCTCAAAGGTCAGGGATACCTTTCTTCCTGTATTTTTTGTAGGCTATTGTTGTTTTTATTTTTAGGGAAGGCCAAACCCTCAAGGAGTTCACTGTTAGATGTCAGACCCTCAAGGAGTTCACTGTTAGATGTCACCTGCACATTTCTCATTAATAAAAAATTAATTTACTTCTCTGCCCTGAGGTAACCAGTAACAAATATGAGGTAGTGCATAACAAATGCCTATCTCAGAGCACAACTTGACTGTGTAATTTCACTTGCAACACTAGACGAGAAGTTAGTCTGTCACTACAACCATGCCAGATTGCAACCAGTGAGGATCTGACTGCTAATTTTTCTCTCCCAATGGTCTGTACTATTTTGCAAAGAAGTTCATGACAATTCCATTAACATTATTCTCTTTCACTCCTGTTACCTAAGAAGGCTCTATTTATGTTATTAAAAAATTGTTTTCCAAATACACCTATTCTGACTCTTTCTTGTTCTGATGATGAGAAAATCTCTGAATAACGTGAGAAGAATAAAAATGTGCTGCCCTTTTTTTTTCCCCATAAGGAACATATTGTAAAAGATACTTACCAGTTTCACCAGAACTGTTTGTGTGAGAGCATTTGTGGCTTTCCTGAGAGCAGGGCTGTTAGACACTATTTTGTCTGACTCAAGAGTTGCTGGCATGTCTTATTTGATAACTGATGCAACTGCACAGCCTGTTTAAAATATTCAGCACCAGGTCCTCAGACTGTGTAAAAAGCCCCAGCTCCATTAACTTCACTGGAGATGTGTCTGTTTACACTAGCTGGCACAATGGGAAATGCAGCTATTGTCCATGGAGGCAAGGGGATAGGAAATGCCAGACAGGCAGCCACTGAGAAATAGATTATTGCTGACAACAGAAGAGGAGCAGAATGAAATTCCCCTCACTTTTTTCAATACTGCTATTAAATGCTGATCCACTAACTAATGCCACAAATCTTTCTCCTCCTAGAAGCACCAGGCTTGCATCACAATTTGTAACATACTCAGAATTTCTGAGGGGCCTTCCAAGGAGAGTCTTTTAGTAACTCTCGGATATTTGCAACAAAATTACACCAAAGATCCTTAAGTATTCATCCATGATGTTAAAAAGTCAAAATGCTGTTGTCAGTGGTAGCAAAACAGCTTGTATCAGAATTCCTGGGAAGCCTATGCACCTGCTGAAGAGAGTTTGATAGGCTTCTGTGCTGTAGCCACTCCAAGTTCTGGTTCAAGACAATAAAGCCCCAGGGTGCCCCAGAGATTCAGCAATTCATGCCAGCAATTTCCAGCTGCTGACTTGGTGGATGACAATATCACTAATTCTCAGCAACAAGCCCTTGTTCGCTCTCTGAGCCCACTGATTCAGAGAAGCCGGGTTTGTTCTCCCTTTTAGCAGACACCGTTCTCTGTTTCCTCCACCAAGCAGCAAAGAACGCATTGCTGATTAGAAAACAAGGGGGTTTATTGCCTCCTCTCTGCAGATCTGATAAGTTATGACAAGGTATACTTAACCTTTATCCTTTCTGGCATTCTGATGAATGGCCTCCATGGTTTTTTGGCAGTCCAAGTTGCCCTCTCACTACAGTGGAAGGATGAAGGCAAGGCAGGAGCATCTGTGGCTACAGCTGAATGCCTTTGCAGCTTCAAGCAGAGGAGGAATCCCAACCTGCCTGAGCTTGTTCCTACTCAGAGACCCATGGGATGAATTTAATCCTCTCCCTCACCTCATGTAGGTCAGATTTATGGAGAATTACTGTTTTTGCAGCCTTGCAAGGGGTCAATTTCAAGGTCTCCAGCACTGTTTTATTAATGAAAACCTGAACGGTAGAAAACTGCTAATTAGGAGATCTTAACACCCTACAACTTAATCTTCAGATCTGTTGTAGGTTATGTATGAGGGACTATTGTTTCATACCATTATAACTTAATGAGGAGTATGTTATTAGTAACAATGAACTCTTTGTGGTTTATGGGTTACTGAAGAATATTTTTTAAAAGAAGACTTTGTGCTCTCAGGGCAATTTATGTTGGAACAAGAATGTCTATAAACTGCAGGTGTCTCATTAAATTCTGCCGGTGATTAGAAGAAGCAGCCATGTGCAGAGATCTTCATCAGGGGCTCCATGATTTGTGTTGTCATGCTCAGTTTTTCCCTAATAGCTACACATTACTTAGCATTGATGCTCAGCTGCTGTGAGCAGAGCTCTGCAAAAATAGTTGGTTTCCATTCAGAAGCAAATGGCTTCGAGCCAGCTATTGATTTATAGACTGACACATCCTCCTTTAAAATGGCTGTGAGAATGTTGGCTACTTACCTGTTACCTTTCTCTAGAAGTATGTTAAAAATAATTTTCCACTTGATAAACAGAAGCACAGAGTGTGATATTTATAGTGATCATTTTCATAAAGAGCTCTGAAAAGGGCTGCTTTATACAATTGCATTGGAGAGAGAGAGAGAGGGTTGAGAAAGTTTGTCAGTATTCCCAGTTCTGGTTAAATGGTTTGGCCTGAAGGCAAGATGGATACATGCCCACTTCTTCCCAGCATCAACATGTGTTTGAAAACAGCAACTTGGCATAATGTTTAAAAAAAAACAACACTAAACACAAAACCCTTTTGTATCTGCAACATATACTGCTTCTTTGGGAGAAAAAGGCAATAATATCCAAGCTTATAACAATAGTGATATATTATTTAGAATTGTGCTATGTCTTATTCATCTTAAAAGACATTTATTTTCATATTCCTACAGAATTCATTTTATAATTCTTTGCTAGTAATGTGACAGCTAATTCTTAAAATTTTTATACCTCCAGTGCTTGGATGGTCTTTTTTTTTGTTCTTAAACTTGCAATTGTGCCTGGGATAAAGAAGGAGTACTGGGTTTTTCTCAGTACTGATGTTCTGCTTGGGAGAGAGAATCTAAGCCACACAAAAAAATACACCATACTATTTGGCATGATTCTGATCTTTTCTCATGTTGAGGTCTTGCAGTGGACATAGATTATACTGATATCAGCTCTCAGCTCTCAAGGGCTAGAGAGGTCCAAACATGAATGCAAACTCAGGCATTGTCTATTACCCTGGTCCTGTCCAGCCCCTGGCACAGTGAGGCCCTTATCCACTTGGCCTGGGACAGATACCAAAATATTTAAACCATGATCATATTTTCCTAGAAGTTCAGATAGAGATTGTTTTGGGATCCAAGAATTTTGCAGAGGATTCATCCTATTAGCAATGCAACTCTGCTGTTCCTTGGCATTCACAAAACCCTTGTTCTTCCCATTCCTCAGCTTCCTCAGCTAGCCTGAATTGGCTTTGGCTAGGCCAGAGTGTGAAATCTGTGCTTCAGCTGAGGGTAGAAGATGCCTGCAAACTGAATGGGCCACCTGTTAGATGGAGATCAAATACATGCTTTTGGCTTCTTCACATGAATAAGAGGCACAGTTAAACATTTAGGTATTTTGAGTAATAATAGTTTTAAAAGGCCATTTTCTTTCTCTGATTTTTAAACTGTGGTTGACATTTTTGAAAGGCTCCATGCTGGCACTGAGACATAAAGGCCACCTAGTCCAACCTCTTGTTCAAAGGTGGACCAGTTAGACTGGATTTCTTAGGGTTTTGTCCTGTCAAGCTTGAATATCTCTAAGAACATAGATTCTACAACCTTTTTGGAACACTGTTCCAGTGCTCGACCCTTTTCACTGTATAAAACCTTTTCTTAATACCGAGTTGGAGTTTCTTGTGTTTTTGCTTGTGCCTGTTGTCTCTTGTCCTGCCATCGTGCACTTCCAAGGCGATTTGGCTCCATCTCCTGCACGTCTCTATTAGCTGTACATTGGAGTCACTGCTTAAAGCTAAACAAGCCCAGTCCTCTCAGCCTCTTCTCATAACAATCTTCCCTGTTCCTATGCAAGAGAGAGGATGTGAGGTTTTTCGTAGGGCTTACTTCTTCTAATGAAAAGCCACTGTTATCATCTGCTTTTAATAGCAAGCACTTCATAGTACTAGAAGTGTCTGCAGAGATCCATACAAGCACCCTTTAAAAGCCCATACCTATTGATTTGGCATTGCTCCAGTTCTGCTTTCCAGCATCTTTCCAGCTAGAGAACACTCAGTCAGAGCAGCCAGTTTAAATATTTATAGCTGTGTAGTTGCACACTCCAGCTACCAGACTTTTATCCAAATGCCCAGACAGGTGCGTGTGCCTACATTTAAAGCCCTGCTGCTTACAGAGATGGCATCTGACCTGGCTGACAGCTTTGTGAACTCCTGGACTGAAAACTAGACACAGCCTTGATTTGCTTTTTCATCTATAATATAAAAGGATGTAGCCCAACAAATTCTTTCTCTTCCTTTACACTTACAAAAAGACTGCCTTATTTTGTACTGATTATTCAGACAATTCTTCTGTTTTCCACATGGAAAAGCAGACAGTATTAAATACACCCCCACAATTTTTTTGCAGCAGTCTACGTTATGAGAGTAGGTCTTTCTCAGCAAAGTTTGTGTAAAGGGTGTGGGATGGGGTAATATCAACAGACGAGGAACTTCCACGGTGCCACATTTGTTTTGTGCTCTTTCACTGCCCTTCTTGGCATGAACATTATTTTCCTCTGAAGTGCCCGTCTCATCATGGAAAAGGTTATCTCCTTCTTTTCTGCAGCCAGAAGAGAAGGATGGCAGGCAGTGAGGTGAGTTCCCCACCATTGTGCTGGGACAGGGACAGGCCCCACCTATGGAAGAGACTTTCCTGGAGGACATACTTCAGCACTGGGAATGGTGTTAAGACTCATCCTCCAGTACCCTATGGAGATCCATTAGAGAAGTTGTTTTTATTTCCCAGCGAGCTTGCACTCAAGGACTGGGAGAGTGAACACTTGTAACTCCTTGCCTAATGGTCAGTGCTGTCAGAGGAGAGGGGCCGAGATTCAGCCTTCAGCCAGCAGGGCAGTCTGATCTATCTGCTCATTTTCCAGGTACAAGAGAGAAGAACTCTCCTGAGCTGCACCCCCAGGCTCCTTGACCTGCCCTAGAGACAAGAGAAGGTGCCTGAGGTGGGAGCAGAGCCCAGCCTCATTGCCAGCATGCCAGCCATCATTGGTGAGCCAGTGTGTATGGAGGGATAGCAACAGGCTGTGCCACAGTCCTTGAGGAACATCCCTGGATCATGTCTGAGTGGGTGAGCATCCCTGGATCGTGTCCAAGTGGGTGCAGCCATGTGTCGGTCTTTGTGCCGGTTTGGCTAAAATCTAGCAATATATCCTCTGAGAGGAAACCAGGTTACAACCACCCTTCTCCTCACAGGGTTCGGGGAAAAGAAAATATTTTCCTCGAAGGAAAGTGAATGAGATAAGAACTATTTATTCAACAAACACACAGGAAAAGGATAATAATGCTAAATAATGAAATGAAATCTCTCGCTATAGAGAGAAACCTGGGAAGATTTCAGAGTCCTTCTGTAGGTGTGGTCTCTCTCCTCCTCGGAGCTGGGTCGGCGAGGGCCCACCCCCCGGGCCTCGGGGAAAAATTCTCCCGATGTGTTCTGATGTTGTTGAACAGTCCAGAAGAGAAGAAAGGAAAAAACCAAAGTCCCAGGAAACAAAAGTTCAACTTTCCGTCTCACGCCGGGAAGAAAAGGGAAAAGAAAAAAAAAAAACCGAAACCGCTGGCTGAAGGAAAGCGAGCAGGGTGCTCCCTCCTGCTCCTGCAGCCAGAGAACGCAGAGGAGTGTATCTCTGTGTCCTTGGGAAACTGTTTTGAAAAGTTTGTTTGGTTTTTTTTTTTTCAAGCTCAGTTTAAAGGCACAGAAAAGGCACAAAATTACTTTTTGGGCATAGAGCATGATAGGGGATACACATGATAGAGTCACCCCAAGACATTCCACCCCTTATCACATATCATTGGCTCAATGCCCAAATTAATATATTCTAACTACACACACACACACACACATTAATACATATATACAGCTATGTACAAACAGTGACAGTGACACTCAGCAAGCAGTGGTGTACAGGCATTTCACATTACATGTGGTTTTCACCCAACAATCAGATCTCCCTGCGGTACACAACGTGTTGTTCCGTCTCTCTGCATTACCCACCATGTGCAACCAGGTCCCTGAGCAAAGACAACCCCACGGATGGGTTTGTCTGTACTCGAGGCAGAAGTAACCCAAACAGTCTTTTCTAACAGTCCCCTGGCATGCACTACTGGAACCTTATCTCTATCTACTGTATGCAGGGATTCAGATTGGGCTGGACCAGCTCTATTGGTGGAACCCCGAGTGTTGACTAACCAAGTGGCCTTTGCTAGATGCTGTTCCCAATTTTTGAAGGTTCCCCCGCCTAGGGCCTTCAAGGTGGTTTTCAGCAATCCATTGCATCGCTCCACTTTCCCAGCTGCTGGTGCATGGTAAGGGATATGGTACACCCATTTAATGCCATGTTCTCTAGCCCAGGTGTATATAAGGCTGTTCTTGAAATGAGTCCCATTGTCGGATTCAATTCTCTTGGGGGTACCATGTCTCCAAAGGACTTGCTTTTCAAGGCCCAGGATGGTGTTCCGGGCAGTAGCATGAGGCACAGGGTAGGTCTCCAGCCATCCAGTGGTGGCTTCTACCATTGTGAGCACATAGCGCTTGCCTTGGCGTGTTTGAGGCAGTGTGATGTAATCAATCTGCCAGGTCTCCCCATACTTGTATTTGGACCATCGCCCACCATACCATAGGGGTTTCACTCGCTTGGCCTGCTTGATCGCAGCGCACGTCTCACAGTCATGGATCACCTGGGAGATACTGTCTATGGTTAGATCCACCCCTCGGTCTCGTGCCCACTTATAGGTGGCATCTCTGCCTTGATGACCTGAGGCATCATGGGCCCATCGAGCTAGGAACAACTCTCCCTTGTGTTTCCAATCTAAGTCTATTTGTGACACCTCTATCTTTGCAGCCTGATCTACCTGTTCGTTGTTTCGGTGTTCCTCATTAGCCCTACTCTTGGGGACATGAGCATCTACATGGCGAACTTTCACAAGTAGCTTTTTCACTCGGGCAGCAACGTCTTTCTACTCTTCAGCAGCCCAGATGGGTTTTCCCCTACGCTGCCAATTGGCCTTCTCTCACTTTTCCAGCCATCCCCACAGAGCATTGGCTACCATCCACGAATCAGTGTAGAGGTAGAGCTTTGGCCACTTCTCTCTTTCAGCAATGTCCAGGGCTAGCTGAACAGCTTTGAGTTCGGCAAATTGGCTTGATCTACCTTCTCCTTTAATAGCTTCTGCAACCCGGCGTGTGGGACTCCATACGGCTGCTTTCTACTTTCGTTTCATCCCTACAATGCGACAAGAACCATCGGTGAAAAGAGCGTAGCGTGTGTCTTCTGCTGGCAGTTGGTTGTACGGCGGAGCTTCTTCAGCACGTGTCACTTGTTCTTGTTCTTCCTTATCACTGAGACCAAAGTTTTCACCTTCGGGCCAATTTGTGATTATTTCTAAAATTCCAGGGCGATTCAGGTTTCCGATACGGGCGCGCTGTGTGATGAGAGCGATCCATTTGCTCCATGTGGCATTGGTGGCATGGTGGGTAGAGGGAACCTCTGCTTTGAACATCCACTCCAGCACCGGTAGCCGGGGTGCCAGGAGGAGCCGTGCTTCAGTGCCAATGACCTCTGAGGCAGCTTGGATTCCTTCATAGGCGGCCAAGATTTCCTTCTCTGTTGGGGTGTAATTGGCTTCGGACCCTCTGTAGCTTCGGCTCCAGAATCCCAGTGGTCGACCTCGAGTCTCACCAGACACCTTCTGCCAAAGGCTCCAGGACAGACCATGGCTCCCGGCTGCAGAGTAGAGCACGTTCTTCACTCCTGGTCCTGTCCGGACTGGGCCAAGGGCTACCGCATGAGCAATCTCTTGCTTGATCTGGGCAAAGGCTTGTTGCTGTTCAGGGCCCCAGTGGAAATTGTTCTTCTTGCGGGTAACCACATAGAGAGGACTCACAATCTGGCTATATTCAGGAATATGCATTCTCCAAAAGCCTATGACACCTAGGAAAGCTTGTGTTTCCTTCTTGTTAGTTGGTGGAGACATTGCTGTGATCTTATTGACGACTTCAGTGGGAATCTGACGCCGTCCATCTTGCCATTTCACTCCCAGGAACTGGATCTCTCGAGCAGGTCCCTTGACTTTGCTCTTCTTGATGGCAAAACCAGCTTCTAGGAGAATCTGGATGATTTTCTCTCCTTTCTTGAACACTTCTTCTGCGGTGTTCCCCCACACAATGATGTCATCAATGTACTGCAGATGTTCTGGAGCCTCACCCCTTTCCAGTGCAGTCTGGATTAGTCCATGGCAGATTGTGGGACTGTGTTTCCACCCCTGGGGCAGTCGGTTCCAGGTATACTGCACACCCCTCCAGGTGAAGGCAAACTGAGGCCTGCACTCTGCTGCCAAAGGAATGGAGAAGAAGGCGTTGGCAATGTCAATAGTGGCGTACCACTTCGCTGCTTTGGACTCCAGCTCGTACTGGAGCTCCAACATGTCCGGCACGGCAGCGCTCAGCGGTGGAGTCACTTCATTCAAGGCACGATAGTCCACAGTCAATCTCCATTCCCCTTCAGATTTGCGCACAGGCCAGATGGGGCTGTTGAAGGGTGAGTGGGTCTTGCTGACCACCCCTTGGCTCTCCAAGTCACGGATCATCTTGTGGATGGGAATCACAGCATCTCGAGTTGTCCGGTACTGTCGGCGATGCACTGTCGAGGTAGCAATTGGTACTCTTTGTTCTTCCTCCTTCAGAAGGCCTACTGCAGATGGGTTCTCTGATAGTCCAGGCAAGGTATTCAATTGCCTGATGCCCTCTGTCTCTACAGCAGCTATTCTAAAAGCCCACTTGAGTCCCTTTGGGTCTCTGAAATGCCCTCCTTGGAGGAAGTCTATGCCCAAAATGCACGGGGCCTCTGGGCCAGTCACAATGAAATGTTTCTTCCACTCATTTCCAGTCAGGCTCACCTCAGCTTCCACTAGGGTCAAATTTTGTGACCCACCTGTTACACCAGTAATAGAAACAGATTCTACCCCCACATGTTGCGATGGGATTATTGTGCACTGCGCACCAGTGTCAACCAAAGCATCATATCTTTGTGGTTCTGATGTACCAGGCCAACGAATCCACACAGTCCAAAAAATACGGTTTTCCCTGGCCTCTACCTGGTTAGAGGCAGGGCCCCTCTAATTCTGGTTACCCTTCTGTCTATCATTTCCGGCAGATTGGCTACAGGCAACTGGAGCTACTTTCTTTTTAGTAAAATTTCCTTTCTGAGACTTGCGCTCCTTTAATTCATGCACTCGTGCTGCCAGAGCAGAAGTGGGCTGTCCACCCCACTTTTTCACGTCTTCCCCACTGTCACACAGGAATTTCCACAACTCACTTCGTGGGATGTACCTTCTCTCTAGGGAACGTCCTCGTTGGGTATCAGAATCTCGGATCTGTACTGCCGAGATTTGGAGAAAGCCCTCTTTCATCTCCTTCTTGAGGTCCTCTATCTTATCTTCCAAATTCTGCACACGTGTTTCCACAGCTGCGATTTTCGTATGTGTTGGGCCATGCACGGAATCTGCATATGCTCGGAGCTTCGTTGCCATATCTTGCACGGTCTCATTTGCACCGTAATTTGGTTTCATCAGTGCTAAAGCAGACTTATATTCTGATGGCCCAAGCTGTATGAGCTTTCGCCACATGAAGGGACCAACTCTGGCCCGGTCTGGACTTCTCAATCCTGGGTCATCTGTGAAGACAACCTCTACCACTCCTAGTTCTCTCAGGCATTGAATCCCTTGTTCAATGGTCTTCCACTGGGTTTGCTGCATATAGAGATCATCTGCACACAGATATCTATCCCTCACACCACTCAAGAGCCGTCTCCAGACACTAGCAGAGTCAGCCTCCCTTATCATCCTTTGGTCAATAGCTGGATCACGTGACAGGGATCCCAAATGCCTCGCTTCAGCTCTGTCCAGCATTACGTCATCACCTGCAGCATCCCAAATACGGACCATCCAACTTATTATGGATTCATTGGGCCGTCGGGTGTAGTCCTTTCTTAGGCTGTGAAGGTCCTTTATGGACAGGGACTCAGTAATGGTTTCTGTGCCTGAGTCAGTTGGTGGTTTTGAGGTTCCTTCCCCTGCATCATCATCATCTTTCACTGGGCGATCGGTTTTGGTTGTGTGTTTTTTCCTCGTGACAGGAGCAACTGTCAATGGCTTAGTGTCTCCGTCTGGTTTGGCTGCAGCCTGAGTGACTGGGGTGTCTGCTGGTTTATCTTCCTGCCCCTCTGCCTTTATCTGCTGCTCTACAGTACCCAGCAGTGTGCGATAGGCGTATGCCAAGGCCCAGCATATTGCGATGAGCTGTTTCTCATTAGAATTGTCATTGTATTTCTCTTTCAGATATTTCCCCACCTCAGCTGGGTTCTGAATTTGTTCAGGGGGGTAATTGCAAATTATCGGGTCAGAGAATTTCTTCAGGATTTGGCCCATATCCTCCCATTCTCCACCCCACTCAGGATTTTCCACCTCTGGGACAGGTGTCTCCTCAGTCACCCTGGAAATCTGAGCGCTTATTCTAGACAATCTGCAAACTACATAAAGGAAGCTTACTAGATAAACTACATCTTTAACATCCAGGGGAAACTGAACCTTCTCAAAGATAATGTATCAAATTTAAAGGGGAGGGAGATGAAAGGCTGGGAAATTCTGTCTCCTCCTCTTCTAACAAACTGAGTGCAATTTCCAATAAACTCCCAAAACAGGCCACTGAAACTAGGACTGGGGTTAGGATGGAGAAACGACGTATCATACACACTTTGAACCACTGCCTGTACCTCTGTTGACTTCTTATAAATCACTATCACCGAGCAAAGCAAAATAGAAATCCGGATTCGTGCCCCTGCTCTGTAAAAGTTTCTTATCAGCCATGGGATCAGACCAAGTTGTGGATAGGTAAACAGGCCTAGGGACCAAAAAACCACCAGTACCTCAAGGAAGCCTAGGGACCAAAAAAACGTGAGTATATCCAGCCAGAGAGACATTATGAACTCAACCAACATGGTATCTACTTTACCCCAACACAAATTAGTTAAATTCAAACCAAGATGTAATTAGTACAGGTTTTTTCACTTTCCTTCGAATCCTGCCGACTACGCCAATAAGTATTTGTGCCGGTTTGGCCAAAATCTAGCAATATATCCTCTGAGAGGAAACCAGGTTACAACCACCCTTCCCCCCACAGGGTTCGGGGAAAAGAAAATATTTTCCTCGAAGGAAAGTGAATGAGATAAGAACTATTTATTCAACAAACACACAGGAAAAGGATAATAATGCTAAATAATGAAATGAAATCTCTCGCTATAGAGAGAAACCTGGGAAGATTTCAGAGTCCTTCTGTAGGTGTGGTCTCTCTCCTCCTCGGAGCTGGGTCGGCGAGGGCCCACCCCCGGGCCTCGGGGAAAAATTCTCCCGATGTGTTCTGATGTTGTTGAACAGTCCAGAAGAGAAGAAAGGAAAAAACCAAAGTCCCAGGAAACAAAAGTTCAACTTTCCGTCTCACGCCGGGAAGAAAAGGGAAAAAAAAAAAAACCGAAACCGCTGGCTGAAGGAAAGCGAGCAGGGTGCTCCCTCCTGCTCCTGCAGCCAGAGAACGCAGAGGAGTGTATCTCTGTGTCCTTGGGAAACTGTTTGAAAAGTTTGTTTGGTTTTTTTTTTTTCAAGCTCAGTTTAAAGGCACAGAAAAGGCACAAAATTACTTTTTGGGCATAGAGCATGATAAGAGATACACATGATAAAGTCACCCCAAGACAGTCTTTCCACAGAGATTCCTGCTATGGAAAGGAAAAAAGCGCTGGGCTATGGTTAAACATCTGCATTCTCAGTTTTATTAAATGAGTTTATTGCTCATGTTACTCCTACCTCTGCCCATTTAAAATGCAAGGAGCCCCTGCTCTGCTGCTGACATGAATCAAGAGCACACACTAAAATGTCAGCAAATTATGCTGGTGTAAATCCAGCCTGAGCCTTAAAACATGCCACTATCACATGTGACTTCATACTCAGGGGAAAACAAATGCAAAATGAATGAGGTGGGACTGAAGATCTGTCCCTGCAGAGTCCATTTCCAGGCTTTTCAGTGGAGCTTATCACTGTCCTGTCCAGCTTTTGGCTTCATTTCTTCACTTTTGAAAGATATCTACTGAAATGACAATGGAAATTCAGGCAGTATACTTGCATTATCTAATGCCTCTTCAGTGATACTGCTTTGGCTAATATAATACTATTTATCCAATATTTTCTAAGAGTTGGAGACTAGAATCTGATCCAAAATATGTAACTCTTTTATTACTTAAGACAGCTCAGTGAAATCAATGGATAAAAATGCAGAACTTGATTAAGCATTCTGTTAATTTTTCATTATTTCTGCACACTGTGTGATGCTTGTTCACGCCGCTAATTACTCTTGCATTTCCCCAATTTATGTAGAATATAATATGAAAAATAAAACCCCAGGCATTTGTGGTCTACCCACTGAGCATTTGTGACATGAAGTTACAGTTCAACAAAGGAATGCCAGAGTTATCTGTGTGCACACTGCCTTTACTCCACAAACAATAGAATACAAAGACTAAAAGAAAGACCATGGCTATAACTTTCCAAGGGTTGGTTTGTGTTCCTCCATGCTCCGGTCACAGTTTTTCCACAAGTCAGATGTAGGCTGAATCCATGTGAATGCATATCTGAACATCTGTTTGGCAAAGCACTTATATGTGCATATATAATCTAGAATCAGATAGACAAATACTGGTATCATTACATCAAAAGAAATTCTGAACATTGGAGTAATTACTTGGATATTTATTTAGCTATTGTTGGACATTTGATCCCATTAAATAGGCCCTGGTTCATGTAATAAATATTCAGCCACTGATAACTCCCTGCAAGATTAGAATAGTTCTTAACAGCCCTTGTATAAGAGAAAAAAAAACCTGCCTTTTCCCAGCTATTCACTTTCTTTGGATAATGGAAAAAATCAGTTTCCTAAGGACAAAGATACAACCTGAAATGTCTGACATAGAAATGGGGAAGAAGTAATTATCATACCTGTGAAATTTGGAGTAGTGAACACATTGTGCTTTTTTAATTTTCTTTTGAACCTGAAAGAAGCAGAGGGCTTTGAATTATGCAAATACAGAGGAATGTTAGCTCATTAATGTACATGGGATATTGGTTGAAATACCTGTTTTTTCAGCTACTTACATTTAAATTCCTCTTTAGAAATAAAAACTGACCTCTGTTCTTTCCTGCAGCTTTGCATGTCGTACCTTTAAGAGAATGAACCCATCCTGAACTCAAGGCAGTTTGTTCTTTTCCTGCCGTAGCATGAATCTTGGAGAGATTATAACCAATTTAAACAGGATGGGGGATTCTGTTTCTAACTAGCTAGAAGCAAACTGCTAAGGAACCAGCAAGGGAAAATGAGAGGTATTCACAATAGTCTCCAGCTTGGATTACATGTATCTTGAAAGCACTAGCAGCAGATGCTTGTGGAAGTGATTATGCACTGGATCATGAGCATATCCTTCTGGCTGCCAACATCACTTAGGCACATTTTGTAGCGTAGGAAAAATCCCCTCCAGTTTACAGGAGAAGGAGCTCAGTGTACACTGCAGAAGGCACCAAGAATCATAGTGTTTAAAGGAGCTCAGCAATCACTCTGCTGCTCCGGGGCCAAAGCCTGCAGGATCAAAACTTTACCCACAGGATTATGGATTGTAGCCTTTCAGGGATTTCAGCACTTTGTCTTACTGTAATGTATAGACATAATAACACCTTTAGTGAGAAAAACACTCCTTTCTCTCTTTTTGGCCAACATTGGCTGTTGCTAATTAGGGTAGTTTTATGCATTTATGTAAATAGTAGTTCTAAAAGCTTTTTCTAAGTGATTTTATTCTGTCTAGCCTTTAGGCTGCAGATGTCATTACACAGCTCCACAGTCTATCTGACAGATCCTTAGACGCATACAACAAATGGCTTTGGCGATGACTGAGCTATATCCCCTGTGCTACTGTGCTTTTTTATTTTAAAGAACTACAGTGGAAATGTTGGGATTTTTTTCCCAATCAATTCATTGACATTCTCTGATTTTTCAGTATGGAGTCTCTTATCTCTTTGGTTCTGAGTTCAATTGTCCTGGATTTTCATTCTTCCAAGCATCTCATTCTTTCCCTCGCAATGTGTTGCTGCCTTTTTTTGCTGCTGAAAGCCCAGTAGCCTTTCTCCTGATTTCACTGAGGAGCCAGGAAAGCGGCAGTGACTGAGACTCCTGCAGAGTGACTTGGCTTGTTGTGTGGACTCGCTACAGGTCAGCCCAGGCAGAGGGACTTCATTTTTCATCTGTACTAGAATTCAGAGGGCATCTGCCAAAATAGCTAATCTGGTTGTTTGCATCCACTGATACTGGTTCTGGGTTTATTTTATAGTTGGCTGTCCAGATGCATAGACTGACATTACAACTACAAGGCTCCCATGTTAGAGCCAGAAACTCATTAAAAGCTGCCATTTATCACCTGCCTGGCCATTACATATGACAATATGATCTGCTGAAAGACAGGCAACCTGGTACATGGCTTCTTTAACCTCTTTTTTCTTTTTTACCTACACAAAAATAAATAGGGCAGCTTGGGTCTACACTTTATGACAAAGGAAAAAAAATATCAGTGAGGAGTCCCTAATTTCTTCAAATATGCGATCCCATTTTTCACCTTTAGAAAGTGTTTTTTTCAGTCAATGTTTCTAATCAAAAAAAGAAATAAACCCTTCCCTCTCTTCTCTCCCAGTCCCAAATATCTATTGTTATCTCTAGTGCTGCCTCCAGCAATGTTTCTGAATGCTCTCAGGGAAGAGGGTGTCTGGGAATTCATGTTAGGGAGTAGTAGTATCTGTAAGAACAACTCTGGCTATAAAAATGCCCTGCTTTTCTGGGCTAGTTACCATGAAGTCAACCTAAAAATACAAGGGCGAGTACATAAACCCTTTGGGGCAAGGAGTTTTGCTCTGTTTTACATCATCCTAGTGCAGGACTATTGCTTGCAGATGTTTTTTGCAGAGCATAAAATGCCAGTTGGAGAAAATCAGAAGCAGTTCTGTGAAAATCTTGAGCACAGGGTTAAATTTATCTTTCCTAAAGATTTCCTAAAGATGAAGTAGACCTCCAACTGGACCCACCTCTTGTAAAATGTGGGAACAGACAGTGTATTTGGAGTATTGCAGAGCTGAAGCACATGCTGCTAACTGAGATGCAAAGAATGAATAAACAATGACTTAATGCCATTCCTGTTTCACAGAGAGCCATAAATATGGGGTAGAAGTTGCTGACTAAGGCACTAATTCAGCAAGTGGTAGAAATTAATCAGGAGGTAATGCCACTTTTATGGGGCAAAAAGGATACGGGAACAGGCTGACAGAGCAAAGGGATGGGGCTGAGATCAATTGAATGGGAACAGACATCTTGGACTAATGTGGCTGTTCCCAGTGCAACAAAATGCTATCAGTGCACCTATGTAAGTCATCTTTTATACGGAAGGGATGAGCAGTGGGAAGAATCTTATGCAGTCTTTGCAAAGGTACAGTGCACTAACTACCAAAGAGGGGTGCCAGTAGGAATGTGCTTTGGAGACACCGGAAAGAGAGAGGAACCAAGCAGGAAGTATTGCAGCCCAAGTTAACAGCACGGCCAGTATGCAGAGGGCAGCAAAGGTGCCTTCAAAGCCTGTACGTGGACCTCCTCTGCATTGGGTCTGATCACTGGGGCTATGTGAAAAATTCTCTGCAAAAGATTTTGAGCTTTCATAAAATTTCTCGTCTGAATCAGGATGAAAAGTAAACATCAAAAAATGCTGAAGATACCAGCAGGCTTCACTGCACAGGCCAGACAAAACACTGCTTTTGAAATTGTGATTCATTTCAATCTTTGTCTCTTTGCTTCGCAAACCTTTTCAGTTTGAATTAAGTAAAACTGACAAAATATCTTGCAATTTTTTCCAGCTAGAAAGTAACAGAACTAAGGACGTTAGACGCTTTCAAAATTGGCTTAAACGCATTTTAAACGCATGAGGTATTGCAGCAAGCAGCGCTGGCAAGGCCGGGTTCGGCAGCACCCAGGAGTCAACACCCATCTGACCTGGCCCTGCCCTCTGCAGCACAGGCCAGCTGGGTGTCTCTTCATGCCAGGGATGTTTCAGTGGGCAGTGCTGCCAAGGCAGCATGAAAGGGGCTTCGTCAGAAAGGAGCACCAGGCCTGGTTCTTCTTGTCGAACAGCTGTATAGATTTTTCCATCCAAAAAAATAGATACTGTCACCAAAAATGTGGTTGTAAAGCCATACAGGCTCAAATTACAGCAGTTTGCACTTGCCTTCTTAAGGTAAATGGCAACTAAACCAGTGTCTTACCTTTTCATTTCTGTCCGAGGGAGATAAAGGCACAGCTGCTGTTTTTTTCCTGTTTTGGTCATTGGTACCTGTGCTAATTAAATTACAGTATTCCATTTGCTTCACTGCTAGTACTTTCTCTCCTGTTTCCCAGGATTTAGTGACTTTACAAAGCACACAGGGGGCTGTGAAGAATCAAACCTTGTGTTCACAGAGCCTGTCAGATTCTCCTTGTCTCCTTGAAGGTGCACACCAAAGCCTGCCTGGAGCTGGCTGCATCAGTGATATGCAATCTCACAGCCCAGCCAAGGACAAATAACCCGTTTGTGTTGCTCTTGAGAAGTTTCTGAGGATTATTCTCTGTATCCCGAAAAGAAGTGAAACCTAATGTCCTGGGAAAGTGTGGTGTGGGGGAGGGAGGTCCCTGCCAGGTGGAGGTGGCTGCAGCCAGGCCCTGAGGGGGTTGGAGAAATCTGTCAAAGGCAGCTTCCCTTCCTATATCCTGCCAAGGAAAAAGGATCTTCTGAGCAGAGTCACATTCCACCAGCATTTGGCTGCCACCAGTTTTCATTTCACTATGTTTTTTCCACCTGTTTTTGAAGTGGAATATCCCAACCAACAGAAATTTCTCCTGTCTGAAATGCAAACCTGAAAGTGGTGTGGGGGGCCATGAGGGGAATATGACACTGCTGCAAAGCGCCAAGGGTCTGTGTGATGCCTGCTTTTCCCTGCAGGTGCCCTCTGAGCTTGGGAAGGAGGAAAGAATGGGACCAGGGAAACAGGAGCACTGTGGTATACAAGATCGTCAGGTTCCCCAGCAGTATTTGGGATGAATACTGAGTCCCTCCTGGCCTAGCAAGGATCAGTGCCATCAGCAGGGAGGTTGTGCAGGGAGCACACGATCTGATCTCACCAGTAGCATCATTTGCACAGTTGGAGATCTCTATGGCTTCCCTTCCCAGGGGAGCTGACAGATTTGCATAGATAAGGTAAGGGAGAGATAAGTATCCTTGAGTCTCAGAAGGGGGGATTTGTTGTGAGGGAGTCACAAATGCTAACTGGTGATAACATAATCACATGACTTAGTGATACCATAATCACATGACTTGGAGATAAAAGGTTACCTCAAGGCAGCATGGTTGATGTAACTTCATGTACATAACTCCTGACAGGCACTTACTCTTGCCTGTAGTTAAAAACCACAATTTGTGAAGTCTGAAGCTTTCCCAGATGATCCGTGCTATATCTTCACTGTTCCTTTCTAACAGAAAGCCTGTAACAAATGTCTTACCTGTTTTATTCCTTGCTACAGTTTAGGCTCATTGCTGGTCAATATCCACCTAGGAAATCTGTACAAGGCAGTTCTCTCCTATTCTCTTTTTAGCAACCTTTCTGTTTTTGAAGAGAGTTATCATGTTAATCTTCAGTCTCTTCTTCCTCAGACTAAATGTGACTTTGTTGAATCTTGCATCATAAATCATGTTTCCATAAAGGGGGACATATTTTTTTACTTCTTTTTTTTTCTATTTTTCCTTCATCTCTCTTTCCTTGTCTTCTCTCTATCCCCACTCCTTTACCATAATCTGATTCTAACCTAAATTATTTCCTCCATCTATTTCATTATTTTGTAACAAGGCTAATTCTGGAATCCATTTTTCTTCTTATTCTGCTTTGCCTTCCTGCTTTTGCAAAGGATGATCTTAAAGTATTGTAACATTGTCTGCCTGCCTGGTTAAAGGAGAAACGTGGACTGAAAGCAACTTTACAAGGCAGGAGCTCCTAACCTTGTGCACCAGCTTAGCAGCAGCTTGTCCAGCCCCACGCAAGGCAGCTCACCTTGTGTTTGTTACCAGTTTCTTGAGGGCTTGCTTGATTTTTAAAAATATGGTAGCTTATTGCAAGAAATATATTTAAAAACCCACTAGGACCAGTCTGAAAATTTGAGCTAGGTTTTAAGGGTTCAAGATTTCCTAAGCAGATCCCATTTTTCTGGTCACAGGCAGTCTTTAGCTTTACTTTAAAGAACCGCTCCAGAAATTGAAAGTTTATGTCTAATTAGGGCTCACAGGCTTCACAGCTGCCATAAGGCTGAGGGACATAAAGACGGAGCAGATTAAGTGTTGTTACATGTCTCACATCCATAAATCAGTACTGTCAGTCTTAGCATTGAGTTCTTCCAAGCTGAGGGCTTCCATAGGCTGCTGGGATTCCTGTTTGTGGGGTTTTTAATGTCCACATGCCAAAACCAGGTGATGGGGACATTGTGCCGTATTGGGCCTACGCACACGTAGTGTCTCCTGAACCCACGTTAGTTTTTCCAGCCACAGCTCTGCACATTTGAAAGGCAAAGTTAATGATTTTAAGTTAATCTAGAGATCTTTATTTATGTAACGGACTGCAAGATAATGGATTTGTACAAAAATTTTCCTTTTGTTCATTAAAAAAATACTGTGGAAGAAAACTCTGGGTCTGGTTATTGTTCTGTGCAAAGGACAGATTGTTGACATTCCTGGGCAATTTTGCTCTCTGGCAAAGGAGTGCTTCTTA
This sequence comes from Lycocorax pyrrhopterus obiensis, assembly GCA_014706295.1. Lineage (NCBI taxonomy): Eukaryota > Metazoa > Chordata > Aves > Passeriformes > Paradisaeidae > Lycocorax > Lycocorax pyrrhopterus. Next base: position 93,407,637 of record JACSVZ010000002.1, on the reverse strand, counting down.
TCAAGTGCTCTGATGTACAAGTGCCTGAGGGCTTGTTCACATGGGAAAATCCAGTAGCATTATTCATACCTCTTCACTGCAGAGTATGAGTACCCACATGGGAGCTCAGCAAGGGTATAATTATTGTGCTCTAGAAAAGTCCAAAGTGCCTTTATATAATTTCTCCCAAAAAAGTCAGCAATGGCACTGGTAATGCAGTGCCCCAGAGAAAATGAATTTGGGGACATCAGAAAGGACTGCTTTGTACAAAAGCAACTCTTTGCTTGTGTGACAGCACATTTCCCTGTTTGAGATCCCCTTTTTATCCCCTTTTTTTTCACAAAGAACACTCTGTCTCTACTGTAAAAAAACCCCTCATTTGACAGAGAAACTAAAACAAACACCATGCGTGTATTTATTCACACCCACCCACCCACCCATTCTTTTAATTATGGATAGAGTTTTGCTGCACTTACACTTTTCCTCTGTAAATGCATCCTCTGAGCATCACACTCAGACAGATGCTATCTGAGCAGTGACTACAGCTCATAAGGATGTGCTGAATGCTGATGGAGAGAGGTAGCGCTGGCTCGGGGAAAATAAGCAAGAACAGAATCCAAGTAATGTAAAGCAAACTAACACTTGACAGGATATTAACAGGGCGTGCTGCACCTGCAGCCATGAACTTCATTTGCATAGCAGAAAAGCAATGTCTGTGCTGTAAAAGTACAAGGTTCGGAGGGATGGCAGAGAGACTGGGACGTGGCCTTTGCAGTTCTGCCTTTTGTGTCTACTCTGCCCCTTGCAGTTCTCGCTGAGTGACCCGAAGCAGGCGGTACAGCTCAGAGAGAGACTTCAGAGTCCTCTGGCGCCCAGTGGCACCCGTGTGCCCTGGCTGAGCACACTCCTGCACGGCTTGCTGCAGCTGCAGCTGCAGGGGCAGGGAAACCAGTGGTCCTCTGAGACTTGGGGAAAACCAGCGACGGAATATTTTGTCACAAATTACCTGGGGAAAGGAAAAAGAGGAGATTGTTGTGTTTCAGAAGCTACTAATGCCCTGCTGCTTCCCTGGGACTATAGAAAAATGTCACCTGAATCCAAAATGCCTTTAGCCATTCGAAGAGAGAGGTATAGAAAAGGAGCTACACTCTAGCTAAGGGATGACCCTTCTTCTCAGGCTGCTCCTGCACTTCACAGATCTTGTGAGTGGCTGAGGAACCTGGGGTTGTTTAGTCTGGGGAAGAGGATGCTGAGGGAGGACCTTATTGCCCTCTTCAAGTACCTGAAAGGAGGTTGTAGCCAGGTAAGGGTCTGCCTCTACTCCCAAGTGACAAGTGATACAAGGGGAAATGGCCTCAGGTTGTGCCAGGGGAGGTTTAGATTGGATGTTAGGATAAATTTCTTTGCCAAAATGGTTGTCAAGCACTGGAACAGGCTGCCCAGGGAATTAGATGAGTCACCATCCCTGGAGGTATTTAAAAGATGTGTAGATGTGGCACTAGAGATGTGATCTAGAGGTGGACTTGATGATCTTAAAGGTCTTTTCCGACCTAAACAATTCTGTGATTCTGCATAACGAGTGGTGAGGGTGATGGGGTGGGAGAAGCAGGTAAAAGGCCAACAAGATACACACCCCCAGCCTCTCTGCTGCACTAGTGCCTCCCACCAACACAAGGTGGGTTAGCTGTAAGACACCTCATCCCAGGGCCAAGAATCCCATGGACGCCCCTTTCCACTACCCCCACACACTGCATCTGTACAGTGGAGAATCACAACCCCTGCTTACACTTGGACAGCCCCAACTTTCACAGAATCATAGAATCACTAAGGTTGGGAAAGACTTCTAAGATCATTGAGTCCAAGTGTCAGTGCAGCACTGCCAAGTCCATCACTAAACCATGTCCCCAGGTGCCACATCTACAAGCTTTTTGAAAACTTACAAGAATGGTGATTCCACCACTTCCCTGGACAGCCTGTTCCAATTCCTGGACAGCCTGTTCCAATGGCTGGCCAACCTTTCAGAAATGTTTCCTCATGTTCAACCTAATCCCTCCCTTGTGCAGCTTGGTGTCATTTTGTCTTGCCCTACCACTTGTTCCTCGGGAGAAGAGGCCAACACCCACCTCACTGCAATCTCCTTTCAGGTAGTTACAGAGAGCAATAAGATGTCCCTGAGCCTCCTTTTCTCCAGGCTAAATATCTCCAGCTCCCTCAGCCACTCCTTACAAGACCCTTCAGGAGCTCCGTTGCCCTTCTCTGGACATGTTCCAGCACCTCAATGTCTTTGTTGAAGTGAGAGGCCCAGAAATTAACACAAGATTTGAGGTACAACTCAAGGATGTGACATTACCATCAGTGGAGACAGAAGTGCTAATCCCCTACCCCTACTTACTCTGCTCTCCTGTCTGAGGCATTGGGCTAACACCTACACAAAACCATGGAAAATAAGCACTATATACAGTGAATATAAAGATCTGTTTGTGTGCCCCAAGATGAGATTTCTGAACAGGACTGACGCTTATGTGGACACATTTGAAAATCTGACTGTCTTCATCTCACAGTCTCCTCATACATACCATGCATTTTATAGTCAGTGTGATTTTAAAAGGAATGGATGCATAAAACAGCTGTGTCTACTCACTTGCAAGTTGTTATTAGCCCTCTGTGCTCCACATTTTCTGATTTTCAGATTGCATTTTGAAAAGCAATCAAAGAAATTACAGTCTTCATCTCCCGTGCAGTTCTGTTCCAGGATGTCTCTCATTTTGGGTTCAAAAAAGGCCATATCCACATCAATGGCCACCACCTGTGAATCAAAACATCCCATCAGATCTGGCACGGCACAGCCTCTGGGACAGGGCTGAGCAGGCATTCTTTGCTGCTTGTTTTTGGAAATGCTGAGCTGAGAGCATCTGCTGGCGGGGAACTGGGATCACAAGGGCTTTATTTCACTTAACTGAGCCACACTAGCCTTATAAACACCACTTTTTAAGGAAAACCAGCCAATGCTTATGACACCGGCAATGGAAGAATTATTTGTGAACAATATGCATCCCTGGGGTCAATTGGATTGATTTGCCTTAAAGTGGAACTATCCAACCTGAAGACTGATTTACTTGCTGGTGAAGCATATGTAGATGGCACTTCAACCTCTTAATTGTGCATGGTGGTGCACAATTACCCATGACCAGACAGTATCATTTACAACCCAGCATTCAGACTAAACCCCTGACTTTGCCACTGTGGAAAGCAGCAGGGGGATGTGAAAAGATAGCTGCACCTGGTACAGCTCCTGCAAACCTGTCCTTGCATTCAGTGGGTTTGAGTCTGTTCCGCTGCAGAAGGAGATCCCTGACTTCGCTGAAAGCTGGGTCTGGCTTTGTCCAGTCTTCTTTGACACATTTGACACATTTATTGTGCACAGTTGTTGTTCCTATGGTCTAGAAATATGTCCTGTAACAGAGTCCAGCCAGAAGTTGGTCACAACAGAAAAAATATGAGTGAAAGGGATCAGTCACTTTCCTCCCCCTGACATGAGGCTCTCAGAGCAGTGCGTACGCAGCACAAAGTGTTTGCAGAAATTCTGCCCGTGCTGAGGGTGAGACCTCTCTGGAAGTGAAGGGCTGTAGCCTCAGTTTCTGCCAGTGCCACTCCAGCCATGAATGCTTCACTTAAAGAAATCACAGCAACAAAGAGGGAAAGAAAGGGAACCAGTAAGGGGATGGCAGCTGCCTGACATGAGCCAAGCTGTGGGTGACCACAGGGAAGGCAGCCTGTCTCCAGTGCCATGGATGTGCAGCCAGCGAATGCTCACAGCTGCGTTTCACACCTGACAGTCAGGATCAGGGATGTTCCCTTGCAGAATCTGACACACATTCTCATAGAGGAAAATGTCTGGGACCTGGGCAAAGCAGAGTTACTTGGGCTCAAATGATAGTTTTATTTTTAAGATTAGACCTCCCAAGTAACAGGAGAAGATGAACTATCTGACTGGAACAGCAACTGGATCAACCCCAGGAACTAAAGATGTCTGGTTTGGTAGAAGGCCAAATAAACCTTCCACAGGCAAAATAAAGAACATGGTCTAATCTTAATTTTATTCTACTTCTTTTTCCATAGGGAAAAATCTTACAGAGATGAGGCATATCTTAAAAACATAAGTGTTTTTAAGCTTTTTGGAGAGCTTTATAATGATGATGTAGCCTAAAGAATTTCACATGTTTGGACAGGCAAATCCTTTTTTTTTTTTGTTCTTTACTTCCTTTAGCTTTCTGTGGCTTTGCTGTTCAGCTCTTTGGAGAAGAGACAGTGAAAGCAGTGCAGGGTTTTCCCCAGTCCCAGCACCACTGCATCACCTCCCAGGGGTCTTTGCCAGCACTGAGCACATTTGACAATCTGATCCATTGCTCCCCTAGGAAAATCAGCCCGGTTCCCAAATACATGGCTGCCGAAGGGTTCAGTGGCTTCACTGAAATTCATCTTTTACAAAAGTGTGTGGGTGTCCAGCTAGACCCTGTGAAGATGTACCTGGGTGACACTCTGCCTATAAACAGCTACATTTTGGTGGGGTTTGCTATGATCATAGTTGATGAAAAAAGTACCTAAGAAAATACAGGAAGGACCCAATTGGCTCATGACTTGACTTAAAATAATGTTTCAAGTATCGTAATCTTTCCAGTTTTCTCTGAAGTATTGGTAAAAGAGGAAGCTCTCCCAGAGCACTGTGCATTCACCCAAACCTCCTTCTGACTCTGTACCTTGTGTGGCTCCATGGCAACTTAAAATTCTCCTGGATGATCTAGCAGACAGCTCCTCTCCGTGCTACAGGAGAGCATGTGAAGGCTGGAGACTTATGTCCACCACATGAAAATAATCCCCAAAGTAAAACTATTGCATTCCAGGCACACTTCTTTGGATATTAGAAGTCTCATTACTCAAATGAGGAATAGTGGTACTATTATGGGTTTTTTTATTCTCCTATAGAAGACACCAGCAAGTGAAAAAATTGCTTAAAACAAACATAAGGGACAAAAAAGAGGCTGCCTTGCTGTGTTCCCGTTCTGGAACTGGTTGGTGACTGGAAGATCCTGGCAAAGCAAGCCTCACTGAAAGGACTCATAAGAGAAGACACATCCGGTATTCAGCCCCTTTCCCTAAATTTAATGTTTTTTCTGTAAGTAGATTGTAAAACAGATGCTCTGGCGTGTGCTCAGCCACAGGCAGCCACAGGCAGCCACAGCCCTGAATAACTGAGGAAGATGGGCATTGAGGAATTCCTGCTTTGCCTAAGTAGTGGTACGGCTTTCTTTAGTTTCTTGCCGTAGATCCTCACCCATTCCCTGTTCAGCTGCTGTATTGCACCTGAATAAACAATGGAAGGGAGGGAAGGGTGAAGGGGAAACACTCTAATTGCTCTTAATGGCTGTATGTTTAGGCAATGTTTGCTAGGACTCTGAAGATACAAGTATTACATTAACACTCAGTGAGTACTAAAAACAGTATTAAAGTTCCTGAAAGTGCTTTATATTCACTCAGAGTGCAGAAACTCCACTGACGACACAGCAAACTGGGACGCTAGTTCAAACACTTATTGCACGGTGCCCCCAGTCTGTAGACAAAATTCCAACCAAAACCAGAGGAATTTCTGTCCACAGAATGAATGTGAGCTGCACCACCACTTAGAAAATATGCATAGTTATTCAGGCCTGAGTTACAGCTACACAATGAAAAGTCAAAGAGTGACAGTGGCAGGGAGTTTCATGTCGCTGTCCTTGCATAGTTTCCAGACCAGATAAGCTGAACACTGAAGCACAAATGAGCATGTTTGGACGTGGAGAGTTACCCTTGTGTCAGACCACGAATTCAGCCTGAGCTTTCAAATTCATAAGTTTTTTCCTTTCAGCATCACTAACAGAAATATGACTCAAATTACAGCTTCATTTAGAGCTTTTGAGATCCCCTTGCCTCCAGGAGGCACGCCTCACCACATCCGAGGGACCTTGCACCAATGCCTTTGAAGAAGTGAAACAAAACAGAAGTGAGCAAGAAGTTTCCAAAATAAGCAGGACGATTTAGTGCTCCAAAAATGTGGCTGTACACATTACAAAGAGGAAAAGCAGTAGAGAATCTCCCCTGATGCTTGTAAATTCACTGGCTTTGCAAAAACTTAGCCAAAAGCTGTACAAGGAGGGAAGTGTCATTTTTACACAGTCACCTTCAGACTAGAATTTGACCTCAAATTCCTGGAACACCACCCCAAATACCTAACTTACCGTGAGGTCGTGCCTGATAGCGAAGTTTTCTGGTTTGATGTCACACAGGTGAAGTCGGTGAGAGAAATCATTATCAAAATGCTGCACCATGTCCAGAAAGCTGAGTGCAATGTCAGTGATGGCTCTCACCCTGCTTCTGTGTCCAGTAAGGGAGGGGCTGATCACATTTTCCAAGGGAAAAAGAGTTTTGTGCCAGGCATGTCCAGCTGTGAGATACTCCACAGCATAAAAGTGTCCACAAGAGCCAATAATTCGTAGCACATGTTTGCTGAGGTCCTGCAGCAAACTGAAGTAGATATATTCTTCCTGCTGGAGCAAGGACCACATGCTGGCCACCTGTGCTTTCCAACGTGGTCCCTTCTTCCTTGTCCACAGGGGCCCCATGGTATTGTTAGACAGTTCTAGCCCCAGGGCATTTTTGACCTCCAAAGCTACCATAAGCAGAAGCTCTGTTTCAGGGATATCCTGTGTTTCCACCTCCTCTAGCATACTGAGGTGCTGGTAGCTGGAAAAGATTTCTTTTTTGGATTTCAGTATGATGGGCTGGCCTCTCCAATCAGCCTGAATGACCTTCTTACCTCTGTCATAGTAAAGGCAGTGTTTGTACACCAGCTTCTGTGCCACGCACAGGTCTTCACAGAGGTCCCCAGTCAGGGCTCCGCTGCTGTAGTCGAGGCACTGGAGTGGAAGAGCAGAATATTCATAGCAGAACCATACTCCCGTGGACCACGTAAAAGAAAGACAAATAATGAGCAACAGTCCTAAGCTCGAGAAGTTTGCAGCAGTCATGGAACTGCAAACACACACCTACAACCACTGGGTCATTCAATGGTTTTTCAGAAGTCCCTAGAGATCTATTACTAGGGGAGTTTTGCTTCAAAACAGGGATTCTGAGTGTAGTAAAGGACAGGCTTTTCAGGGGCAAGGAAAGGGACTGGATGACCTGTTAATCTGAAATTTTTTACACATATGAGTTCAGCGAGACAAACTTTAAACACTCGTGGCTGTGCTGTGTGAGATGATGGGTTGTAACACTTCAAGGCATAGAGTAACACAGGACTTCTCCAGAAGGTTCAGGGCAGCATAACTTAGACATCACCACTTAAACTACAGGAGAATCCTTGGGTAGCTGGGTTTCTGGAACATTCCACAGCTCTGCAGGTTTCAGCCTTGCACTCAACATGCCCTGAAGGAAGATCTGATAACCTCCTCTGGTACTACCAGGAAACACAGCGGTTGTGTTCAATGCCTTTCGGACCAAGAACACTCAGAATTTTTGAGTATGTAAATGCTGCAGAACACAAGGACTTTTCAGGTGTTACATGTATTTATCAGAAATGACATTTTAATATTAATTGCTTCAATACTTAAATTTTTTTTTAACTGGAAAGAAATATCAGGCCTTGGAAGCAAGGGAACTGCTGCTTGATAGTTTAGTGGTCAATGCAAATTAGTGAAAGAACTGCAAGGATTCCCTCACCAGTCCTTCTCTCAAGCCATAATAGTTTCCATAATATAATTTCCAAAAGTGGAGGCAGTTGATACATTCCTATGGGCATTCAGAAGTGCAGCTGTAGGGACTGCTTTGGGTCTCTCAGTAGAGGGGATGATCAGAGGTCTCTGTGAAAGGGGAATAGAGGAGGTGGTGTAGAAAGCCAAACATCTGTGAGGCAGCTTGACAGTGTCATCCACCTCCATTGCTTTCTGGCATTTGAACCTTCATTTAAACAAGTTGGCAGGTCCCCCTGCACGTCCAGGACTCGCAGCGGCTGCCTGAGACCCACTTCACTTGTGACTGCCTCTTACACACACGAGGAACGTGACCATTGCATTCAAGTAATGCATTTTCTCGGGTGTGTACACCAGAGGAATATGTTCTGGTGCCAAGCAACATTTAGAGTCCATCCTTAAACAACACACTGGAGAATGGGTGGAGGATTAAGTCCAAAATCCAAGAATGGTGATCAATTGACTGAAACAGCTCACTGAGGGCAGTTCGGAGAGATATAAAATTAATTTATTTACATTCTGATGTTCTCACAGCTGAAGTGACAACATGCAATGCCAGCAAGGAGTGTCTTGCATGATTGTCTGGACACTGAGTCCATGCATGTATGAAACACACACACACATCTGCATCCTCATCCACATCAGGATGGCCAAGGAGACTCACTGGGCTGTCTGCAGGCTTCAGAGCTTGCAGATCAATATTCTTGCTTTTGAAAATCTGCTCCTATGAATCTAATACAGTTTTACTCTACCTTTTTAAGTAGAAAACATAGTTTTCTCAAGAAAAAGTAGGTTAACAGTTCTTACCATCTGGAACTCTAAGCATTTTTAGAAAGAAAATTACAAACAGAAGGAATTTTTTGGGTTTTCTTTGGACTGTAAGTATAAGCACATTTAAAACTGTATTGACATACCACAATCTAGTTCTCTTCTGCTACAGTTAAAGAAGATAGGGCTTAGTCATGTAATTGGGTTCACATGGGTGAACACTTGCCCCTGTGGACAATTTTACTGTGGTTCACCCTCACAGCATCCACATGCATGGACTTCTGGCATACAGAACACATGACCATGACCTGTAGCCAAACATGTGTCCTGGGTTGCAGTGTATTCTATTACCATCCTCATGAGCTGTTGAAACCAGGTGGGGCAGTGTTTCCTGGCCCCCCTCCCTCTGAACTATCTTTCTGCTAATGGCCCATCAATGCCCTGCCCATGGCTCAGAGATAACTCCCTCCGGACTATCTTCTGTTAATGAGCCCATCAACACCTGGCCTCATGACTCATCATCCCATTGTGAGATGCTCCACCCAGAGGGAGGAACCAAGCGTTCCATCTTGGATATAATCTGGGATTCTGAACACCACGGACATCCTTCCCACTGGATTCCCAGAGGACAGGAGCTGCATAGACACCACTGGACTTTCTGAGGAGGAGCAGACCTTTCTACCAGACCACTGCTTTGACAGAGCCACATCCATCACTTCAGGAGGACTACAGCCATCATCTCATTGGACTGGTACTGCCACCCTGATTAACAGGGTGTCAGGTTGTATCCTGACTCTGTCAGTTTAACCCACTGTTTTCTGCCTTTATTTTTTTTAATTTCCCTATTAAATTGTTATTCTGACTTGGTGCCTCCCACTGGTTTGTTTTCAAACTAGTACAACATGTCAAGGTGCAGCTTATTTTCTTGTGTTGACATCACGTCATTCTTAATGGCATTAGGGAGAAAAAGTAGTTGTGGAGAAAGCAGTCTCAGATTTCACAGAGGAGACAGGTCCTTTTGGAACCTGGTTGCTGTTTAGGACTTGTCTGCTGGATTTTTTTCAGTTTAAGCTATAAATATTTGATTATTAACCTAGTATCTGAAAAACAGTGTCTGATTCGTATTCTTCTTACAATGAACTTGTGCAGTGTTTTGCAAACTGGGATCTGTGGAAGAGGACTTGGCCAAAGAGCTCATGGTCTCACAGTGATGAAACACAGATCAGCCTTCCAGAAGTGCATTCTCAGCTGGTCACCAAGGCAAGGAAGGCTTTCGAAAAGGCTTCCTCAAGGAAGCAATCAAGAAGATTGAACCATTTCCTATCAGCCTTTTAGGCACAGACTGCATTGGTAGTTCATCTTGAAGCAATTATTTGACCCTTACATGCATTCCAAAGATACAGTTTTACAGGACAATCTTCCATCATATTGGCATGGCTTGTACTATTGTGCTCCCCAGTGTATTAGCTTGCATTTTACAGTATTAAAGCACAATTTGGGGGCCTGAAAACATTTAACCAGGTAATACAGATTACCCTGCCATGACAAGATGGACCATTTATTATTTACCAACCCAGGAACCTTTGCACTAACTGCATACCTCACTATACAAGATTGTCTATCATCCTGCTGATAAAAGGAAGAATCAATTCCCCAAAGAAATCTTTCAGAAACGGTCCTCCACACCGCCATCCTCATCTTAATGACTGAATTTTGAGATCTGTTGATGAGACAGTTTTAAATCGACTTAATGATAGCCCTTTGAAAGCCACAGATTCTTCTTTATGTGCCAGATTCTTAAAACTAAAATATGACAGTGATACTAAGCCAAAAGCCTTATAAAGAAGCAGCTGTACTACACAAAAATGCAAACACAAGCATGGTTCAGACTCACTCATATGTTTCTTATTAAAATTGGCTGCATAATTTTTAATGTCCTCAGTGCACTTATCAAGATAAGACTAAAAAGCTGGGTTTAAATTAATGTAAAACCATAAATTAATGTAAACCTTGCTAAGGATTTATATAAATTTAGATAACTCACTGTACCACCATCAGTGGCCTGAGACTGATGTTTTGCCTTGTTAGATACTACTTCTATGTAAATGCAATACAGAGCCAGGTTTGGAAGGCATCAAAATGAATTGATTTCTCCAGAGGGAACAGAAATTGATTGCTATGATTTAGTGTGTTCAGTGTAAATGAAGATGAGACTGGAATTAGGAAAGAGGAAGAGGGATTCTTTTTGAGAGTTAAAGTTAGTCCCTGCAAATCGCCAAGGCTATTTCAGCCTTCTCAGTGCAGTACACATCTGCACAGATGTATATCTTACTCAGAATAAGAAAATAAAACCTTCAGGAATGCCACCTTGCAACGGTATTTTCACCCACTTCCTTAAAATAGCTCATCTCCTGACAGATGAATAGTAAAAGATTTTTGCTTAAAAGAAGGTGTGAGACTCAAGCTATCTGGTTGTGTGTTTCTTTGCACTTTCTGTAACTGTGAAACCCATACTGTGCTCAGAAGATGTAGAAAGACTTATTTTGGGGCTGATGAAGATGAGCTTATTTTCTAATTATTCCACTAGAAGGACAATCCCTTTCTAACGTCATCTGGGAAAACTGGTGCTTACAAACCTTTCCGATAGTACTGATTATTCACTTACTCACAGATGAGCACAGCAATCTCAGCTACTCTTCCTCTGGAAGGAGGGTCTGAAACTGAGCTACCTCTCAGTCATAGAGACAACTTTCCAAGCTTGCGCCTGAAATCTGATCCCTGGGCTTTTGAAGCCTTGCCTGACGCTTTCCAAACTGAAGAACAGCAACAAGTCTCTGTCCATCTGTTTATTGGTGACTGTGATAGAGAGGACCTGGACCTCCCTGAGCCTGGCTGCTCCGTGCATCTCCATGTATCAGTGTTCTTCCCAAGCACGTAAGGATGAGGCAGGAACCATTCCTTCAGCTGCAAACCTGAGCTCAGCTGCACTTCAGTCTGGCTCCTGAGGTAAAGAACCTGGAGCACACTGCTATTAAAAACACGCTGTCAGGACCACTGCCTACACTTGCTTTTCCTTTATTATACAGAATTAAGGAAAATCTATGATCAGTTTTTGTTTGCTTGCAGTAATAGATTATTTAATTCCCACTAGGATTCCTCCCTTCCCAGCTAACCACCGGCACTACAGATACCCTAACTAAGAAACAAAATTAACTAAAAGCATTAACCCACTCTGCTCCTCTTCTCAAAGTGTTTTCTACACAATCTTAAATCTGTTCTTTATTATTTTTAAGGGAAATTTTAATGAATATTCGCAAACCCTTTCTTGAATTTTAACCACATCTTACATGCCAGCCCCCTCCAGACATAAAGGAGGCGATACAAGCTGCCTGGCATTTCTGAAAGACGACTTTTGTACAAACAGCTTTTCGGCTAAAAACAAACAAAACCCCCAACACCCGGAGGAAGGTTTTCCTCCCCTTCGGAGCGTTCGGCTCGCCGATCTGCCCTTTCCAAAGCGCTTGGGCAGCGCACCCGCATCCCACTCCCGGGAGCCGGCCCGCCGCCTGCACCTGACCTCGCTCCGGGAAGGGAGGCAGGCAGGGCGGGAGGGAAGGAGGTAGGGAGGCAGCCGCCTGCCCGTGCGCACGGGGGGCACCGGCGATGCGGCACCTCCGGCGGCCGGAGCCGGGCAGGGCGCCCCGGAGAGCGGCCCCGACGGACAGCCCGCGCCTCGTCCTGCAGGGCAGACCCCGGAAGATGCCCCGCGTCCCGCCGGGGCACGTACCAGCCTGGCCAGGATCCGGTGGCTTTTCTCGTCCGTGCAGCGCTCGGAGAAGACGCTCCTGTGGAGGAGGAACAGCGCAGCGCTCACCACCACCCAGCAGGCAGCCCAGAGGAGGAGCAGCAGCAGGGCGCATCGCCGCCAGATTTTGAGCCGCAGCCGCTTTAAGCTCGGGATGCCCCTCATCGCCGCGCCGGGGCTGGGCTGGGGCGGCCGCTTCAGCTGCGGCGGCCCCGAGCGAGCGGCGACGGGGCCGGGGGAGCCGCGCTGCGCCCCCCGCACGCCCGTCCCACTCCCGCCGGCGCTCAGCGCCCACCGCCCCCGCCGGGCTGCCCCGGCCCCGCTCCCGCCCCCTCCCCGGGCCGGGACTGCCCTGGCGGAGCCCGGAGCGCCCCTTTTGAATTTAAGCCACGTAGTTCCGCCGGCTTTTGTCTGCGCTCCCCTGTGCCAAGCGGCCCCTGCAGCCACTTGGCGGCTGCTGCCCGCGCCCCCCGCCTCTCCTCTGCGAGTTTCTCAGCCGAGAATAAAAGGGGTTTGAAGGGTGATGGATGCTGCTGTGGCAACCCTTTGCCGTCCAGGCGGCTGCTCGATACTTTGAAAGAGGCAGCCTGGAGACGGACAGGTACCTCTGGTGAAAGCTTCGTCTCCCGACAAATGAGTAAAGGAAAAAAAAAGTTGTCATTTATTCTAGAGTAACTTCTCCCGCTTTATCCCCTCGGAGCTAATGAAGGGAGAGAAGCGACTCAGATGCCCTTTCAGTAACGCAGCCCCCAGCGCCCCTACGGTGGGTCGCCCCTTGGCTCCCCAGCAGCTCCCCCAGCCCCCAGTGGCGGGGTGCAGGCTGACCCCTGCCCGGCACCCCCGTGTCCTGCCTCCCTCGGCGGCGGCGGACAACACCAGCCGAGCGGCCACGTCGAACACGCTGCCAAAACGGGCAGGGTGTATCGGGTCCGAGGATGCTGGGGTCGACAGATTGTCTCCCTGCTCTCTCATTGTCACCCTGGCACCTGTGGCTGTGTCCCTGTTATGGTGCGGTCAGCTCCACGGGGCAGCCTCTGATATATTTGGCTTCGTTAACTTTTCTGAGGGGTCAAAGACTCAGACGTGTGTTCTTGTGCAGCAAGGAAGATCCTGGCTTCCTTTCCTCACTCCAGGTGCAGATGCTCACTGTCTCTGCTCAGAGAGCTCCGTTCAGTGATATATGTTCTTAGCATCATGTCTAACTTAATGAGAAATACTTCCTTGACAAGTCTTTAAAAAGAAAGATGTCTCTATTGATATGATCGAATTTTACCTCTCAGAACAGCAAGGGAAGAACACAGGTGCAGCAAACTTGCTGTTATCCACACCTTTTACATGATCAGTGCAGTTCTCCTCTACCTGTCAGAGCAGGGCTTGAAATGGAGCTTCTAAGTAGATGGCGGACTGTGGAAGAAAAGAAAAAGTAATATAAAAATATTGCTGGACATATTCCAGCTTTCCTTTCTAGAGACTGTCAGTGGGGAGGGAGATGCAAGAAGAGCAAAACTACTTTCATCTCCAAAGAGTCTCAGAAGCAGAATCATTATCTTTAGCCACATCTTCTATCAGTGTTTTGCTTGATTTCTTCCCCGTCTCATTTCTTCACCTGCTGAGGCTGCCTTTTCAAATTTTCTTTTTCTTTCCCCTGATCCTTTTACTAAGGAGCTTACTTTTGAGGCACTGGTGATGCAGTCTGTTTCTTGGGAATGTGGCAAGCAGCAAAGACCAAGGAGGCAGTTAGGAACTAATTTTAATCCTATTTCTCAGTCTGATACAAAATGTTTTCAGAAGCTGTCTCTGACCAGCTTGGGGTGTTCTTTAAAAATTTCTAGGACAATAAGTGGACAAAGAGGAGTGTTGCTCAGCCATTCCTCTGTAGGAGTACCAGCTAGGCTTGAACACAGCCAACCTTCACCAGTGACTGCTGCCATCTAGGAGATAAAACTGCAGATCTGCCATACTGATGTCTGGAATAATCCTGAGATATGAACCACATGGAAAAGGGACACGGTGGGGGAAAGTCAAGCATAAGTCCCTACTTCTTGGTCCTAAGCTGTCTGGGTAATAGTTTAGGCACTACCAAACCCACATGTATTTTAAAATGTGGATCTTGGCTTCTCTGTGTGTCAGCAATCCCCAAAGGATATTATGTATTTTTATTAAATGTCTGTGAAATTCTGTATGTGTGTCATTTTGTGTTTCAGCAATAGTTCTGAAAACAAATCCTAATTACACCCGACTTTAAGCCAGGAACAAAATATGGAGACTTCAGACCAGGTCAGGTGTCACAGCTGAGCTTCTCTAATGCCTGCTGAAAAAACAAGCATGTTCCTTTCTCCTCCTCCTCCACCACCACCTCCCTGTTTTCCTCTTTGTCTTGCCTGCCTAGTCCAGTCCCTTCCCCCAGTGAAAGATACTCCTTGCTGCCCAGGGAGCTTTCTCAGCTTGCTAACAGGGCAGAGAAATGTAAAGCTGTTTCTGGCTGAGATTATTTTCAGAGAGGTCAGCAAGCCCCGAGGACGCCGCCAGGCTGGTGCTGGGAGGCACATTGCAGGGCCGGGTGCTCTGGGATGCTGGAGGCAGAACTGTGCCACTGGCTCAGCTGTATCAAATGTCTGCACCTTAAAGATGCAATGAGATACTGCAGATAAGGTGATCTTAATGGAAATGGTTGCTGAAAGAAGCAGTCCTGTCCTCCTTTCCACCCCGGCCATATGCTGCCACTGCTCCCTCAGCAGCTGGATCAGGTGAGTTAGCCCAGCAGGCAGCATCAGCAGGGTGTCTGGCTGCACTTTTCATTTCATCCCAAGATACCAGCTAAAATTCACTGCATTTTGGGGTCTGTAAGGAGCCCACATCCTCCTCTTTGGTTTGGAAACAGCTGCTAAACTCAGCAAGAGCAATTCTAGGTTTAACATGCAGGTATCTGCTGCTTTGAAATTAGGGAATATGAAGAAATGGACTAAGAAAATAACAATAGGTTTTAATGTAGTTTTAATATTGTTTTAATAGTTTTAATCAAAAATACAAGTACAAGATGAACAGAGCTTAATGAAGCAAATGCAAGTTTCCTGACACCCATAGTGGATAGTTTACCTGTTTCATTTTACAGTAAATCCCACAGGAAGCATTTGCAGGGAATAAAGTCCTGAAAGATTTCAGCGTAGCACTCAGGCAGGGGAAAGGGTTGTATCTAGTTGTTCAGACTCTGAATTTTTAAATATCTCACTAACTTCAGTGGGTGTGAAAAGTTGGACAAGTCTGGTAAATATGTATGTGTGTGTCCACATACCTTTTTGTACACATATACATAGAGAACTTCAGAACAGATCAAGAATTGACCCAGAAAGCTTGGATTGAGTAAAAGATAAAAGCCTAGGTGACTCAGGATCAGGTGGTTTAGCCTTTAATAACAATCTATTGCTAGCTGCAACATTCAAGTCTAATTTCAGATTTCCCTAAACTTCAAGGTTCTTAAGACTAACAGAGTGAATTGTAGTCCATCCTCTGTGAAATATATGTCTTAGTGTCCCTCTGTGCCATAGCGATTTTTCTTTAAAAAAAACCCTCTGCATCAGAGAACCTTGGCTTTCTGTAGATATTAAACTATGGCTGCTTCACATTGCATTTCTGTGTTCCTAAAGGAAGCTATATTCCTATTCTCATTTTAACTGAGACTAAAGCTTGATGGAAATTAATTAGCAGAAGTTGAACTAAGGCAAGCAAAATCAGGGGCAGTAGAAATAATCCAGGACTAACTTAATTAGCTCCTACCCAATCAATCTTTGAATTAGTGCTTAGAGCATGGTGTCAGCATCAAGTTGGTCTCCTCTTCATCACTGTGTTGGGCACATCACAAAATTGGACATCACTGGTGACGGTTCAGATGTGGAATAACCACAGGTTTCAGTGGCCAGGAGTGAGATGCCTCGGCACAGCCAGGTGAGGAGCCTGGCATGGCATCCACCTGTGCTGTGCCTATGCAGGGGCTCAGCAGCTCCTCAGACCAGGGCCAAGAGGAGTCCTCAGCCCAAGGAGCTGCTGAGCCCTCACGTTTCTCATCACCTTCAGACACAAACTGCATTGCAGGCTCAAGTCGTGTTATGCCGTTAGACCTTATTTTCCTAATTACTGAATTCTTCATGAAGAAAGAAAGTAAATCAGTCATTAAGAACTACCTTGGCACTCAAGTTAATGAAATGTAAAACTGGTTCATTAGGATTTATTGTTCTCTTTGATTTTATCACCTTCTGTCATTGGTTGTCTATGGAAATAGAATACGTGTCTGCTAATCTTTCACAAGGCACAGATGAATCTCCTATTTTCCTTTGAGGAGGTCAAGAAACTTTTAAGGGCTGTTCAAATCTACTTTGAAAATATATTTTAACATCCAAATATTTCTTTCTGATTTCCTTTGGCAAAGTTGTTGCTGAGAAACCTCGCAAGGTTAGACATAGGTTTGAACATGCCCTTTAGGCAGTGAAATTCCCCTGCAGAGTACTGAGTCTACCAGAGGAAACCAAATGTATTTTCTCATTTATGCCATTAATCAAAAAGAGTATGTTTCAAACTACTCACAGAAGTTTTATGGCATCAGTGAGCAGTGAGTTTATTGGGTCACATTGTGAACCAGAAGCAGAAAAATGGCACAGTGTAAAATACAGAGTACACCTTTGTTGGCAAGGGAAAAGCCTCGGATAATTCACTGATTTAAACAAAGACAAGTGTTTAGACAGAAAAAGCTTTCCCATGTATATATAGAACAAAAAAATTGTAATATATTTTTGTCCTGTTTGCTTTTTAACTTTTGAAGTATTTCTTAGGCATAGTTGCGTAGGAAAGCCAAAGGTATTAACTTTCTCCTTCCCTTTTACCACTCTCTAGATTCCAAATAGCCGAGTTTAGTTGTTCTGCTCTTCTCATGTATCCCCCTTCAATTAATTTCTTTATTAACTTCATGCCAACTTTTTCCTCTCATTTGGAAACAGTATTGCCTGAAGAAGCCAGTAAGATACCTTGGCAATCACTGTAGCAGATTGTGGTTTGCTTGTCATTCTTCAAACAAGATGGAAAAATTAAGATGTGAAAAATATTCTGCAATTTTTGTCCACATATCCCAAATGATGCCTGACACAATATTGCCTATTCCTTCTCAGCTACATCCTTTGCCTGTTTATGTTACCAGTCACCAAAAGGAAAATTAGCTGTTAGATGAAGCTTAATCAGTTTGTGAGGGGAATTATAAGTGGAATTTTCTTTGCATGGGATTGGAGTCAGTGGCTTGAGAGCAATTTTCCAAGCCTAAGAGGATGCTCTCCAGTGGAATCTGCTGCTGTGTGGCATGTTGTGTGTCTGTCCACAGTGTGTGAAAGGGAGAACAAAGAAGGGAAAATGCTGAGATTGTTTTCCAGTCTTTCTGTACACAGTTTCTAGTCTTTGCATCAAGTTCAGGCCAAGTGATCTCATTATGCCAACACTGAATCTGGCTCTTTGTAGCCTCCCTTTATGAGTGTCTGAAGCAATTCCAGAAATACTTAGAAGTTGCACCAGGGTTGTGTAGAAAGAAAGAAACACCCCACCATCTAATAAGCTAATTCCCTGTGGTATTGGGCTGCTATTTACATGAATGGTTCAAAGTAATTTAAATGGGCAGAATATTACACATACTAAACAGATGGCATTCACAGGGCTGTGATCATTTAGATAGGTGCTAGCTCAAAAGAGAAAAAGTTAAGTGCCATCTTTTCTAGTCAAATGACCAGATTTATCATTTCAGTGCATTAAAAAGACATTTCTACAGCTGATACTACCAGAAAAGTTATCATGTTGTCATACAGATTAAAATGAATCCAGATTTATGGCTGCAGACTCTGAAATGAGGTTATGCCGGGAATTTGCACCAGACTGATTTTAAATTTGTTTCTACTGGCAAGAGTGACGTAGGATACCCAAAGTCCACGTGTTCACGTCTTGTTATGCCATAGATTGTAAAATGCAGCCAGAGGTCTGCATGCTCTCTGCTACTAAAAGAGAAATGGAAAGCAAAACTGATTCTTGGAGATGGAAAAAAGCATCGCCTTTGTAGGCACAAGTAACCACCAAGTGGATACTTATGATACTGCAAGTGAAAGGTTTAGTAAACTAGAAATACACTTTCCAGGGAGAATCTGTGCTGCTTTTCTCCACTCACACAAGCAAATCTTAATTTATAGCATTTTCTTGATTCTTTTGCTTTGTTCTTTTGGCTTAAGGGCTGTATACTCTAGTACTGCATGTTTAAAAATGAAATTAAATGCAGCCATCCCATACAATAGATCGTAGTGCATTTACATGTGGATATGTCCATTTCTTGAGTTCTCCTCTAAAAATCCAAATCTGAAGTAGAAAAAAATGAGGGTTTTGGAAGCCCATGGATGATTTTCAGTACCAGTTCTGTAACACTTAATTACCTTCATTTATTTCCTTGAAGCTGCTCACTGCAATTTCTTTGCAAATGATGAATAGCTGGGCATGGAGCGAACTACAAAATTATCCATTAGTGAAATCCAATTTTCTATCAGACTTTCCAAGTAATTAGCTTGTCTTTAGGTAATATATAGTTAGTTTGCATGCATCCAATGTTGTATGACATTTGTTTAGGGAAGAGTAGACTATTCAAGTTCTGTATTGCTTACAACAAACAAACAGCTCATAATTATATCAAGGTTAAGCATCCCTTAGTGCGAGTGACTCCCTCGTGTTACTCCTGAGCAAGAAATCTGCATGTGGGATCCTGCCCAGCTGCCTGAGCAGCAGCAGTGCCACTACTGTGCGGTGTTCCTCCTGCTACGTGCAAGCATCCTCCAAGAACCTGAGTGGTTCTGGTGGCCAGGCCTCTTTCTGGGGGGCCACTGCTACACAGGCATCAACAGCCAATATAATAATCAAGGAGTGCCACGGTGCTGCCTCCTGCTTTGAGCAGAACTGTTGGTGACTGAGAAGCCTCAGAAACAGGTTTCCATACCTGCTTCCACAGGCACAATCTTCTGTTTTCTGTAATTTTTCTTCAGTACAATCCCATTTTCTTCCCTGCTTACATTTTCCTCCTTATTCTTCAATGATTTACCTTTTCAGTTCTTCATAGCCCCTAATTGTCTACCCCCAACATCCTCTGTCAGTCACGTCTCTCCTCAGAAGACTTTGTGGGTTGTAGGAGTCCCTCTCCCCCATCCCTAGCAACAGCCCTCTTCTTCTTGGACGAAAAAAGTCCTTAGTTCTGATCCAGAATCAGTGGATTTGCTTTTGATTTACACTAAGGAATATAAAAGGAGGAATAAAGGAGGAATATGCAGAGATGCCATTCTTAGACAACATTTAATATTCCCTGGTTTTGCAAGTCCCTGTTTCCTGCATAGAATTAAACTCTGCTTTCAGGCCATGCTGTACAGATGCACACACACATGTGTTATTAGCAAAAAAACTCATAGCAAGTCTCCCAAAATGAAAAACAGGGATTGTAATGTTCTGGATGTGATCCTCAGTCTGGGAAGAGAGGAAATCCACCAAAGGAGGGGGAATGCAACCACAATGAAACCACAAGAGATACCAAAAGCAGCCCTGCAGAGCTGCATCTCTGGAGCGAAATTCCAGCTGGGGAAGCACACAGTCTCCGTTTTATTGAGGAGAGCATGCATTGCTGGCCAGACCTCTTTAACATTTCTCTTTCACATTGACAAATCAACAACTTATAAAAGACTGAAATAAAGTCTCCCAACATCCCAAAATATAGTCAAGAAGAAATTGAAAATGACATCTACTCACACATTCCATGCACTTTCAGCATGGATAAACTGGGCATGAAATTGGGATGAAACGCTGGAATGAAATTCAGGATAGTTGAGATTAAGAAGAAAAAGGGTGAATGTTTTTGCATTTGGGCTCTGCGGTCATTCCAAAGAAAAGTGCTGGACTGAAGCAGTGTCCAAGGGCTGTGCTTCTCATTTGCAGTGAGAGCACATCTAGCTGGGCTACTGACCCTTTGCTTGTCCTTTACACATGCCTTTTACATGACACACATCCCACCATTCCCATTTGAGCCACTGACTTGTCATATTAATGCAGAGTACCAGGACAAGCAGGCAGAAGCACAGAGTGCTTTAGTCACTCAGGCAGAGGAATAGACAATGAACAAAGGGATGTAGGTGCATTTTTTACTCCTTTTGGAGCACTGGTGTAGCTGGAACAACACTTCAGCAAACAAGGAATCTTCTGGCATGCCCATTCAATGACTTTCTAAGATATGTTGGCTCTGCAGTTTGCAAGCCAGTCCTCCAAGGTGCTGGAAAAGAGCAATTTACTAACAGCATCTCACACCATTCTTTAATCTGTACCTCAAAATCAGAAGCAGGAACAGTACCTGCCCTCTCTGAGCACAAGATCCTCAAAATAGACTGCCAATTCCTGGGCAACATTAGGGCAATGTAATGGGGAGAATGCTGCCAAAAGCACATTGATATCTGGGCAATTTGCACATTGAATTTAGAAGATGGGGGAAGGGGGTATATTTTTTTGGCTGGCTCTCTGCCACTCTGTCTAATTTGAGGCAATCTCTCCAGCGCTCTAGACAGGTCAGCTTTGATGTTTCTGACAGTGACATTGTCACCGTGTCACTGCTGCATCCTGAGAAAAGGACACGGAAAACACATGAAAAAAGGTTGCAATATAGTGTACAGCAAAACAGCACTTATGGGGAAGGGCAAAGCCACCTTACATAAAGCCAGGAAAAAAGGAGCAAAGAGCTATCCAGCAGTGCACAGCAAGACCCTTCTATTCTTCTTTATGCTGTCATGGATTGCAGATAAATCTAGTGCCTAAGATGAGAGATTTCAAGATCTATGGTGTCCTGAACTGGCTTAGTTAGGCAACTAGTGACTGCTGAAGGCCGCGAGTAATCCAGGATGTTTTGGTACTTTGTTAAGATACTGGAGGACCTAAAGTTGCAGCAAGCTTTCGAGTGTGTTTTTTATCAGGAAAGTTACAACCTTACTGATACAGGGGCTACCAGCGCTGCAGAAAAGTTTGATGCATCAACCACTGAGCCAGGAGGCTGAGGACAGGAAGAGGTTTGTAAGGATTGGTGAGGAAGGAGAAGTTCTGTGAACATGCTGGGCCTCCTGAGTATCCAATCCACCGCTGCAGGGCAAATTAGCTCCTCAAGCTTGTGGCAACCAAGCCAGACAGTCACCCCAGCACAGCAGCACAGAGCCACCTTGTGTGCAGGCAGGCACATCTGTCTGCTCCACAGTGGCACAACACTGTGGGGGCTCATGGAAGGCCAGCGCAGATGTCTCTGTTCTGAGTTGGACTGGATGGAGCCACAGGGAATATAAATCCTCCACTTGCCAGGCTCAGCATAGTGAGAGGACACAGGAGATGACAGAAGGAGCAGACAGGAAACGGTAGAGGAAGGGAAGGAGCAGAGGGAGGGAGAAGATTCTTTTAGCATTTATTGTTACTTGGGCTACTGAGCCACACAGGCTCCATTTCACACTAGTACACCATTATGCAAAGATGGGAAAAAGGATCACAAGACCAGGACTCTAGACTTTGATTCAGTTCCTGTCTCAGTAGCAGCATTCCTCGGTGTGCACATTTCACAACAGCAAAAGCTGAGTGCAGAGTCCAGTGAAGTGCCACAGAGCATTCTAACTGGATTCTGAGGGGGAACTCAGATACCCAGACACCTCACACTGGGCTCTCCCATGTAAATATCAACATTTTCTACATGGTTAAGTCTAGGTTAAGTGTAATCTGCCCTGTATTTTGATTAATTGCCTATCAAAAATATTATTTTGTTGGAAGAAGCTTTTGAGGATCCAGCTCATTAATTACTACATGGCACACATGCATGTATAGATTAGGAAGGCCATGAACACACCCAAGTGTTCAGCACTCTACAATTACAGTACGTCACACAAGCAGCCCTGCTTCTTTGGAGGCCAGGGCAAAGTTACCTCTGAAGCCATAGCACTGACTGGATAGTAAATGATACCTTGATTTGTTTTAGTTTAGTGCTGTTCCTCTAAATGAGTTTGGGCTTTGGGGCCACCTGGTTTTGAAAAGCCAGGGGTAATAGGTGAGGCTTACATTGCTGGAATGTCAATGGCAATGCAATTTCCAGGGATAAGCAGCTCTGTTCACCTTTAGTCAACAAAATCAAACCCAGCAGAAGTGGGTGTACTTAAGGTAAGCAACGTTAATGGAGTCCAAATGTCCACATAGGTGCATGTACACAGGTGTGATATAAATAGGACACAGTTTAGAAGGGATTAAAGCAACCAGCGAGGACTTCCTTAAACATCCTGCTTTAAATTTGCTGTCACTAGTTCAAAAACTATTGTTTGCAGGAAATCAAAGAAATCCAACAAAGCTGCACTGTTCTGCACATCCATATCTACAATCTTCCTTTTCAATCTAGCAGTTTACCTAACATAGCGGGAACAACCAATGTTTAGAAAGTTTGGTTTGTGAATCACCTAAGCAGAAACATACAAAATAAAGAGGAAAGGGGAAGACAGAGCAGGAAATAGCAAGATACAGTAAAGAGGCTGAAGACAACTAATTTCAGCTTTCTGTGCTACTCAGACGTGCACTAAAGTAGATGTTGTGCCTTTATCTCACGTAAGAGAAAAGACAAAAAAATCGAGCAATGTGAAATTTTTAGATGGCATACACCTGGAAATAGGGACATGACTGCCACTTGAAACTAATTTCAAAAGAAGTGAGAGTGAGATTTTGCCTGTGTACCGTAGTATCCATAGAAACTTTCTGTCCCCTTTCATCACTTCACATGGAATTTTTCAGAAAGGACAGCCACAGCTACTAAAGGCGTTTCTGCTGGCCTCCCACAGCCCTGTGGCTCTCAGTCCACAGCCATCCAAAAAGCTGATTCACACAGTTGTCCCCTCCCAGACCAGTGCTTATGTTTCGGGCTCCTCACTTACTCAGCTGCTACTGCTTCAGCTGACTGACACAAGCTACACCCCTGTGATTAAAAGCAATGGCACAAGCACCTACAAGTTATTTCTTTAGAACAAAACTACTGCAAAGACAACATGTTAAAAAAAGAAATAGAGCAGCTGAGATGTTTAGATAACTCTGTCAGGACCAGAGAACACTGAGCATCCTTATATTTTCTTTATAAAGTGCCTTGCTTTGTCATCCCCTGTCCCTAAACCATTTCTGATAAATGCGGTTTTTCCTACCCCTCTTTTCTCCTCTGTTCCCAAAGGATTTTTATGTATACATACGTTATTTTCACCTCCAAATTAACAGCCATGTAAAACAAAACTGTGTTTCCATAAAGACAATTTACCAGGCCCTCAAAGCCGATAATTGGGCCTGTTATCTTTCAAAAAAAGTTGTTGTTTTCCCCCGGGTAAGTTGCTGTGTGGTTTTTGTGTTTGTTCTTCACATAATCCTTTGTGGATTTAGATCAATACAGGCTTGCAGAAAACTGTGATAACACAGTACACAATATTTGCTACACAATGTATGCTTCTCTAACGCCTTTCTTTTGTCAGCTCATGTCCTTGATTCTTATTCTGGTTTGTGAATTTTTTTAAGGATGTGAGAAAAAAGTACCAAAAATTGCTTCCATATAGGAACACGAGAATAAAATAGGTCACCAGAAATCTTCCTGTGTCATGTCACTTAATACCCCTCATAAATGCAACAAACTGCTTTTTATAAGCAGTTTCTCTTTCCTTTTTTTTTTTCTTGTTTTTTACTCTTTTTTTCCCCTATTGCTTCCAGGCAAGATTTTTCCTAACGTAAGTGTAAATACAAACTTTATTCCAATTTCTAAGTTCCATTTGGGGTACATTTTGCCATCTGCTCTCCCACCAACACAGAGCAGTGCCAGGTGTCCTGGTGCCAGGGGCTCCTCGCAGTGTGGGGTTCCAGGAGTGGCAGGAGCTCCCCGTGGGGGCCTGTCAGGGGAAGCCTGGCAGCCAGGGCCCATCCCACCCCATCCCCAGCCAGGAGCCAGGCATCTGGGGGCACCAGGGCAGCCCAAGCCCCAGGCAGCTCCCTGGTGACAAACCAAGGCTGGCATCAGCCTGTGAATCTCCACCTCAACGTGGCCTGTGGCCCGACCAGCCTCATGCAAGGTCCTAGCACCTACCCTTACCCCACAAAGCACCACCAGCCAAGTTCCCAAATTATGTAGTTCTCCCCCATGGCAGCTCACAGACCAGCTAGTATGCCTCACTCTTTCTCATTTGTTTCCAGCTCTTGAGCTCCCAGCTACCTAATTTCATCCTGGTTTTATTTCTGTGGTCCTCAGGGTTGTTGAGTTGTTCCTTCCCTGTACTGACTCCATCTCCCCATCTCTTTATGCCCTCAGCAAATTTCAGCAGCACTTTTCCTAATATTTGTGGCACTGGGAAGCGCACTGCCCAATAGGTTTGAGTGAGTGGTGAATCTTCCTCAGTAATTCAGGTAACAAATACTTTTACTACAGCCGAGGGCCAACTGCCATTTTTACACTTATTTTAAAATGTCTGTGAACCAATATGAGTGACCAAATTACTGCATCCATGCATGGATAGCAGCTGTATGTATCAGAGCTATTCATGAACAGCAGCAGTTCCCATCTTATAGACTCTGGCTTCATGCAGGGGAGCCCAAGGTAACAGCAAGCCTTACCTGAATTTTTATCTTTTTGCATGTAAAATTACTTTATTCCTTTCCACCATTGTTAGGAGTTCAGAAAACTCTTCATTAGGTGATCTCACTTCACTTTCTCACCTTACTATTCATACTGCACTTCCCTTATCCAACCAATGATATTAAATTGGTTTGCCAATGATACTAAATTGAGAGGAGGTGTGCCTCCTTAGAAGGCAGGGAGGCCCTGCAGACAGACCTGAATAAATTAGAGGGCTGGGCAGTCACCAGCCCTATGAAATTAAACAAGGGTGAGTGCCAGATTCTGCACCTGGGATGGGGAAACCCTGGATTTACGTACAGACTGGGGAATGAGATACTGGAAAGCAGTGCTGTGGAAAGGGACCTGGGGGTCCTGGCTGATGGCAAGTTGAATCTGAGCCAGCAGTGCCCTGGCAGCCAGGAGGGCCAAGCGTGTCCTGGGGGGCATCAGGCACAGCATCACCAGCCAGGCAAGGGAGGGGATTGTCCCACTCTGCTCTGCACTGGGGCAGCCTCACCTCGAGTCCTGGGGGCAGTTTTGGGTGCCACAATATAAAAAATACATTAAACTATTAGAGAGCGTCCAAAGGAGGGGTACGAAGATGGTGAAGGGCCTTGAGTGGAAGCCGTGTGAGGAACAGCTGAGGTCATTTGGTCTGCTCAGCCTGGGGAAGAGCAGACTGAGGACAGACCTCGTTGCAATTACAACTTCCTTGGGAGGGGAAGAGGAGGGGCAGGCACGGATCTCTTCTCTGTGGTGACCAGTGACAGGACCCTAGGGAATGGCTTGGAGTTGTGTCAGGGGAGGTTTAGATTTAGGCTGGATATTAGAAAAAGGTTCTTCACTCAGAGGGTGTTTGGGCACTGCAACAGCTCCCCAGGGAAGAGATCACAGCACCAGCCTGACAGAGTTCAAGGAGTGTTTGGACAATGCTGTCAGCCACATGGTGTGATTTTTGGGAATTTCCTGTGCAGGGCTAGGAGTTGGACTTTGACAATCCTTTTGGATGCCTTCCAACCCAGGATATTCTATAATTAATTTTATGATTCTAGGGACCTACCTAAACCACATCTAAATCTATCTAAACCACAAACGTAGGAAGATCATAAGGATACTCCCAGCTTCGGGTGGAAAAATTCAGTTGTCCAGACCCCACAAATCCCGACGATGTGATATTCGCTATATAACACACCGCACTTCCTGACACCCCGGTATTACTCGGGCCCCGCCCCACAGGGGCCGCCCCGCGGCAGGCCGCAGCCCCGCGCCAAGGCCCCGCCCCTCCCCGCCTCAAGCCACGCCCCCAGGGCGCTCATTGCCCGCGGATTGCCCGGCGCGGCGCGCGGCGCGGGGCGGGGCTGGCGCGCGGGTATTTAAAGCGCCGCGGCGGCGACAGCCCCCCATTACTTGAGGTGAAAGCTGGGGCGCGGTGGCTGCGGTGAGTGTCGGGTGGGTCGGGTCCCTTGGCGCTGTGGCGCGGCGGCACCGGCGTGCGTGGCCGCCCCGGCCCTGCCCGGCCTGGCGGGGAGGAGCCGGGAATGCCGGGTGCGCGGCGTCGCCGGCGGGCCGGGCCTTGCTCCGTGTCCCGCGGTAGGGAGCGTGTGTTCGACCTCGGGCCGCGGCGGCACCGTGACCGCCCCCGCCCCTCCGCTCCTGTCCCCTTCCTCGCTGTCGCTCTCTCTCCCGCGAGCCTGCCCCCGGCGCTGTCCTCAGGAAGCTCGCCGCGCGCCTGCTCCCTCCCTACCGTCCCGCGGCTGTCACCGGCCTGGCGGGCTGCGGGCAGCTCGTCCCAGTGCCGCAAAACCCTCTAAACTCCCAGGTTTAACCTTTAAGTCAGCCTCGGCCCGAAGTGCTGAGCCTGCAACGTGAGCATGGGGCTCGGTGACGGCTATAGAGCGCTCCTAACTTGATGCATGCTCTCCTCCGGGATACTACTGTTTCTTGTGGATAAGGAGGGTAAAGTTGTAATGGTGCATTGATAGTCCCTTGGGTTATCTTATTTCGAGGTGCAACTTTTATGGTCCCGTGGAAAGGTAAAACTATGGAGCCTCTTCTGCATAGGTAGGAAGATTTCAGCTCTCCATTCTGAAAGATTTACAGGAAGTTCAAACCCTGATTTTGAAGATGAAAGAGGAAGTGACATCCAGCCTTTTGCTATGTAGTAACCAACACTTGCTTTTTGTAGTTCGAAGCTTTCTGGAGCAGGCTTCTTTACTGCTCTTCAGTGTGACTTGCGAGATTCAATGCCCTTCTAATTTCAGAACTATTTAACTATGGTTAAGGTGATATTTAAAACAGTCACTGACTTAACAAGTAGTTCAGATCTTGTTTGTGCTGGACAGAATGTCAACCTCCATGTAACATGTTGTATTTTGTGTCTGTGCTGGGAAGCTAGGGCCCTGGGGTTACTATAGAAACCAGTTGAGTGAAGGGGAGGGTCAGATGCACGGGACTGATGCCTGTGTGCTGGTTTCCTGAAAAGCTCCACGTGAATCCTGCCTGAGCTCTAACTGCATGTAAGGAGGATGGCTTCATTAGGGAATCCCAGCTTCAGTGAGAAGCATTGCTTTAACTTGGTTATGTCTATGTAGTCCTTCTGAAGGTGTTCAGTTGCCACCTTTTGTGACTATTGAAGTGAATGCTTCTGGTGATTTGAGGTTGTTCTAATTGGTGTTTAAAACTAGTTATCCAAATTAAATCGGTGCTATCTCTGGTGAGGGAAAGGATTTTGTATGTCAAACCCCAGTATCTGTGTAAGTACAACCTTGCTTGAAAGAAAATGTGTAAATCTTTTAAATTTGGGGTGGTGCTTGTATTGCATTATGTTGTGTGGGACAACCCACAGCTGGAAAGGATTTGTTTCAGATATGTAGTGTAGTCAGCTGTTGAAGAAATCCTAAAACAAGTAGTCAGATGTTTTAACAACTGTCTTGTGACTACCATGTAGAAGTAGAAGAAAGGCTTAAAGGATCTGGCATAAAGCTGACTCAACAAAATACTGAATCACAGTGGCTGGAGCTGCTGAACATGCTTGTTTAGTGTATTACATGGACACTGGAGATTTTCCTCCTGGTCAAGGCACTTGGATTCCAGAGACTCACTTCAGGGAGCCTCCTTCTCTGGAGTTATTCAAAAGGCTCCTGGACACCCTCCTGAGTAATGTGTTGTGGGGCCACATCTTAGACCAGGTGACCTCCAGTGGTCCTTTTCAACCTTAGCCATTCTGGGATTGAACAGAACTATGTAAATAATGAGTAAAGAGATAAGAAAGGAGTAAAGCTCATTATTTTCCTGGCTTAGATGAGATACTGTATCTTTAGTTCTAACTTGAGAGTTAAGCTTAAGCTTGTTTGCTTTGTTGCTTTAATGGACAGTATTTCTCTTCAATATTGATTTCACACTGGTAAGGAAGACAGAAAACTGAGAAGGGGAGAGGTCTTGGGTTTTCTCACGTGAACAGCAGTTGAAATAAAAACAAAAGAAGGAAGTGGTAGCACTGAAGTAGTCATGACCACTTGCTCATGACCTGCCAGGGCTGTTCCCACGGCTTCATTCTGACCTTATTTGTGAAATCTGAGTGGTAGGCTGAGACTTTAAGGCTGAAGAAAGCACAGTTCTTCAGCTGCCTGCTTTTAACCT
This sequence comes from Lycocorax pyrrhopterus obiensis, assembly GCA_014706295.1. Taxonomy (NCBI): domain Eukaryota; kingdom Metazoa; phylum Chordata; class Aves; order Passeriformes; family Paradisaeidae; genus Lycocorax; species Lycocorax pyrrhopterus. The sequence continues at coordinate 93,378,974 of JACSVZ010000002.1, read as the reverse complement.
CCTTTGCAGAGCACAAAGTGTGGTGCTTTCTTGGACCTAGCTACCAGCATTCAAGCCTATGGCATGCTATTAGTTGAACTCATAATGAAATCTGCTCTTTGAAGTTGCATTTTACTTGAGTAATGTTTTGCCTGTAATTCTGCAGTAGAATGAAGTGTATGATTTCATTGAAGTATCTCTAGAGACAAGATTGCTCAGTTTAACTTAGAAAGTTATTTTGAGGGGAGAGGCAGAAAGAGTGGTGTTGAAATTAAATATGCTTTTGTTTAGCCACTTCACTGTGGTGATTTCATGAAAGGGAGAGGCCTCGAGTTTTATATTAATACAACTTGCTGTGCGGCATTAGAAGCTGAAAGGTGAAAGTCTCCTGTGGCTCTTGATTACTGACTCTTACTTCTTAAACCTTTGAAGGCTAAATTATTTTTCTGTCACAGAATCTTCAGCAACACTGCTCTGAAAACTAGGCCAGAATGTCTGCTCTTGAAACCCTCTTTAAATACATTGATGAACACCAGGACCTCTATGTTCAGGTAAATTTTCTTTGAGTTTTGTCCTGCAGCTACAGGATATTAAAGTTAGGTGGTCAGCTTCAAGTTTGTTGTTACATCTATATAATATGCCCAGTAATAATGTCAAGTAATGGGAGAAAGGGAAGAGCAGGCAGCAAGTGTGAGTGATTTGAGTCAGGCCAGAAAACTGTTTCTTAAGTGTAGGCATAGTCTGTTCAAGAGCCTAAGTGTCCGTGGTAGATTTATTAGGAAATGATCTATTACTGTGTAGTGCAACTGGTGACTTATTTAGAGGTACAAGAGGCTGACACTGGCTTCTGAATGCCAGACTAGGTTTATAGTTTCTTCTCTTTTGAGATGGGAGATGAAAGATATAAATTAGGCTGGAACAAAGCTTTCTTGCATGAAATGATTTATGCTGGGCTGCAGAGGGAGAGGTTGCCCTCTCCAAAGAGGTACTTTGCTGCTTGATCTGCTATTTAGTTACAGGTTGTATTGTAGTCCCTTTCACCATGAAGGAATCAGTGGTGCAGCACTGTGAACTCAGGCAGGAACTATGCCAAGTGTTCAGCTTGATTTCTGCCAATTGTTCTTGCTGATCTCACATGGGGAGAAGAAGCTAAAGTGGCCTTTTTGAGATGCCTGAAAGACTTTACCTGGTTCTGGGTACTTAAAGAACAGTGACTAAAAAGGCACAACAAGCACAAGCTGTCATACTCTTCAGCTTACTTGATGTATCTGTAAGCTTTGTGCTACACTGCAGGGACAGTTGTAGGGGAGTGCAGCTTTAGAGAGATTTTGAGAGTAACATTAATGGTTAAAGTTCTTCTTTGAGCAGAGGACAGAGCTGATTTGCCTCAATATGAGCTTGGCTTAAACCAGTGTTGGTTGAATTACAAGGTGTGGTATTTGCATGGTGCCTGTTGTGTAGTAAAACCTGTAGCTGTTCCATCTCTCCAGCGCCTGGCAGAGTGGGTGGCAATCCAGAGTGTGTCAGCATGGCCGGAGAAGAGGGGTGAAATCAAGCGCATGATGGAGGTTGCTGCGAAGGATATTGAGCGACTGGGAGGCACAACCAAACTTGTGGATATTGGGAAACAAAAGGTATGTGAGCATCTCCATGTCAGCTTAGTAGAAAAAAGGCAGTAGCCTGTTGGGGTGTAGAATGATGTCTTTCCTGCCACGCAATCTGAACTTTCTGTTAAAAACTTTTGTTAATAGTAAACCTTGATACTCAGTTAAGGATGTTGAATTACATTTTGGACTGTATTAAATGCATTTTATATACTTTTTGAACTTAACATGAACAGAGCACCTGCAAACAAAAATGCTAGACATTTTTAACAGGCTAGTATTGGTCCGTAGACCCATAGACTATAAAGATACTGACTAAAGTTTCAGTAGGTCTTCCAAAAGACTTCTGCACTCTTTCAGAAGTGTTGTATTTGTCACAGGATTGCACTGCTTCCTTACTAGATACAAAAGTATCATTAAAAGAATGACTTCCCTCCTTATTTTTAGCTAGCCAGACTGCTTTTTCCCCCCAGCAAAATGTATGTGCTTGTGAGAATGATAATGATAATCTCATCCTAAGGAACTATCCACTTGATATGCTCCTCCTTTGACGTGCCTAGCCACTACCTCAGAGTAGGACCCATACCAAAATTGTTAGACTAGGATTGGGATAGTGGCATTAAAAATCTTGTATTAGAATGTTGCCTAGTTCTAGGAGATTGTCCTTGTAATTGGTGTGAAAGACTGCTGGGTGAAATCTTTGTTTATGGGAACCTTCTGAGCAGTTCTTGCTTTTGGCAACTGGATTACACTTGTTTGTAGCTACAGGTTCCAGCAGGAAAACAGCTGACTTGGGAGGAAATCTGTAGGTTAATTCTAGCTCAACTACTACCTACAGCCTAAAACTCCATCAAAAATGTTTCAATTATTTCAGAGACAAAGTTGTTCTTTTCATCACTGTAACTTTTTGGTAGCAAGAACTGATTTTAGAGTTTTATATGTAATATTTTTATTTAGGTAACTTTAATCCATCTGCAAGGGTTACCTTCAGTGTTCGGTTTTATATTACGTATGGAGAGAGCTAGTCAGTGTATTGTGTATGTTGCTGCTGTATCTGTGAGGGACAATGTGAGGCAAGTGACTACGACACCTGGTCAGATCAAAGTTGCTTCACTGCTGCACAGCAGTTTGTTGTGTATTGATTAGTGTAAATTCTTGCAGTAGTGCTTTAATCATGTAGAGCTGCAGCTGGCCAAGGACCATGTAACCTTTTGATAAAAAATTGGAGCTTGGAACCCATATAAGCAAAAAGTCAAAGCTGATCTTGATCTGCTGAACAGTGTGTAGAAGTATATGTTCACAGGAACGGAAATACTTGCTGACTGGGAATGGCATGTGATAATTGCTTATGGGGTATTCCAAGGGATTAAGCCAAGTTCAACTCTTGAACTCTTGAACTGAGTTTATCAGCACTACCCTGCCCTTAGCTTAACAATGTAGGCCGGTAGAGAGAAATACATCTGTTATGCTGATCTCTTTTGGGTGTAGGCACGTTACACCCAGCAATACCACTGTCAGGAAACTTTTGTCCAGAGAGCTATACTGTGGACAGGATGAAAGTGCAGTGATGCACAGAATGCAATATTGAATGGAGTTTATCACTTATACTTAGGTCAGCATTAGATATGGCAGTTTGGCATGCAGTCAGCTTGCTCTGCTAAAATCTGATGTAGGATTGGTAGTTTAAAGCTATCAGTTCTAAGTGGCTTGGAACATTTTGACTGTTACTGGGGCTTGTCAGGAAACTGATTGGCGTGATGCCATCAGGCCTTTTTTGGCACCCTGCTTCTGGCAATTGGTTTAAGTAGATTAGTTTTGTTTAGCTGTCTGTGCCTCTACTCTCATAACTTCCATTGTATTAAAGTAATTCACGTATCTGATAAAAACATGTCCCTCTGACATTCTGCATTTTAATAAAACTTCTGCCCTCCTATTTCTAGCTGCCTGATGGATCGGAGATCCCCCTACCACCAATTATTCTGGGAACACTGGGCACAGATCCCCGCAAAAAGACGGTGTGTGTATATGGTCACCTGGATGTTCAGCCAGCAGCATTAGAGGATGGCTGGGATAGCGAGCCCTTCACACTAGTGGAAAGAGATGGTAAGAGCAGTGGACTTCACACTGATGAGCACTGCTGTAACGAGTGTGGTATTCCTCAATTGTTCCAAAGCTGTGCCATTGAAAGGGGGAAGGAGAGTAAGAACTGGTATGGGTGTTTATTTAATACTGTTGATGTAAATGTGCAGGTGGGGAAATGGTAAAGAAGCTGCAAAATCTCAGCTGCTCTTGGGATTGTTTCCTTTTCTGATAGTCTAGGCTGTAATTTGCATATGTTCTTCCTTGTAGCTATAGCACAATCTTAACTCTTGCTTTCCATGGTGCCGGTTTGTTGCCAGAGAGCTTTTTAGAACTAATTTCTTGTGCTGTTCACAGCTTGAAGCCTGTAAGGTCATGTCAGACTGCAGGAATTTTGAACCATTACTGAGGAAAAATACACAACACAACTTCTTTGTGCCTGGAGACAGGAGTGGCACAGCAGCCTCCCTGGGTTGCCTTGTGTTTAACCGTGCTACTATGGGTACTACAGAAGCTCTTTAGCAGAGGTAGTGCCCCAGAACTTGTCCCTATCTCATAAATGGGATGAAGAAATGGTGCAGTATCTCCTGTTGAAATAGCATTGCCAGTGATCGAGATGACTAAAACTTTGTTTTCTATTTAAAGCTGGTACTACCAACAACTGCTTCTTTGTTTCACTTTCTCAGTGTTAGTGTCAAAGGTCATATCAATAGAAGGACATTAGCCGCTTGTGTTGCATAAGCATTAATGATTGCCAGAAAAAGGAGTATCTGTGCTAACTGGTACTTCTGCTTGGGCTCTTAGTCACAGGCAGCAGAGTTAACTTAGTCCAAGTTACTAAATTGGGTTATCTCATCTGCTAGCAAGACCTAGACTTGCCTCAGGCTGTGGCTTGTCTCTGTGCAGCCTGGCCATGCAGGAGTCATTCACCAGTGGCTCTTTACCTTTGCAAGCTGTCTGGCCAGTTCTGTCACTGGTTACATGGGGTGCTGAGGGGTTGTAGCCGCAGCTGAGTTGCACTGATAACTGCCTCTGCTGTGAACCCACATGTGCTACATATTCAGGGAATTCCCTGTGGCCTGTGAAACTTGTCTTTGACTAAATTCCTTTCTAGGGAGATCCACTTTTATCTGGAGAATCCAGAGAAGTGACTTGTCACTAGCTACTGAATTCTTGTTTTCAAACAAAGAATTATTGAACTGAAGCTAATACCTGATAAATTTCTGTTAAAAGGAGGGAACTTGTTTCTATACACTTAGGTGTTTGTAGAAAATCATCTTATTGTGAAGGATAAGGCAGTTACATCTTTTCCAGGCTTATATTAAACTCCTGTCAAGGGAACAGCTGGGGGAAGAGGTGGGATAGCTCTGTAAGTGGGAGAACTATTGCAGTCCTGTACCTATCCCACTTGCAAGGGTATGTGAAGCAGGATGTAAAACTGCTACTTATGAAGAATCAGAAAGGAAAGTTTTTATATAAGCAGGGTTAAAAAAGTTATCAAAAAAAAGTGTTCTCCTGTAGGCAAGAGATGAAATTTCATAATTTTTTTTCTTCATTGGTTAATTTGTATCTTGTTTCTACAGGAAAGTTGTATGGGAGAGGATCAACAGATGACAAAGGTCCAGTGCTTGCCTGGCTGAATGCCTTGGAGGCTTATCAACAAACTAACCAGGTATGTGCCCAAAACATATTCCATTTTTTCCCACACAGCTGAGTCCAGCAGTAAATGTTATCCAAGCCACAAACCCTTGTGAGGGAAGCCTGCTTATTCAGCTGATTGGAGGAATGATGCAATAGTCCTGTAAATTCCTTGATTTCCTAATAGGGTTAAGTTGACTTGCTGACAAGTTAGTCTTACAGATTCTTGGGTTGCACTTTTAACAATTTTCCTTTAATGAAATATGTAGGAAGGAAAATACATATGTAAGCATGTGGAGCAGAAGGAATAAAGAAATGTGATCACTATCATCTAAGGATGTCAAATTAGTCTGGCATTTATCAAAGCTTAATGTCTCACTGCCACTGAGCTCTAAGAGGAGGTTAACTTATTAACACCAAAACTGGGAGCTTTGCTTATTTCTGTTAAAGAAAATGTGCAATCAGAAATAGCTCAGGGTGTTTGCTTTATCTTGCAAGACAAATTCCTATCACTTTTGAGAGGAATAACCAGTTCTAAGTTGCTGTCTAGGTATATAGAATATGCTAGACCGGATAGGCAGGGTAGCTCTGTTCTTACTGTGACATGCAATTCCTGTGGTTTATATTAGTTTTTCTAGCCTGGTGGCTTACCTTTGGCAACAGATTTCTGCTGTGTTCCCACGGTTAAATTTTTATTACTTTTTTGAAGTGTTTGAGTTCTATCAAATGAAGGGTGGTGTAAGTGCCCTCAACATAAGCACAGTCCAGACTTTAAACCAGTTTGTGTATAATTAACAAATTCCACTGTCATGGAACTATTTTACCCATGTCCGTTTTTCTGCTTTGAACGCGACAGATGAAAATTACTGATTGCTGAAGGAGTCAAGTGTTTTCACATGCTTAACCTGTTCTTGTTTTTCATTTCAAAGGAGTTTCCAGTAAATATTAAGTTTTGCCTAGAGGGTATGGAAGAATCAGGATCTGAAGGCCTTGATGAGCTGATTTTTGCTCAGCGCGATGCTTTCTTTAAAGATGTGGATTATGTTTGCATTTCTGACAACTACTGGCTAGGCAAGAAGAAGCCTTGTATCACTTATGGTTTGAGAGGTATCTGCTACTACTTCATAGAGGTAAGTGCTGATACACACTGCAAATGCAGTATTATTAAACTGAATTTTCCACTGGAGAAGAGTGGCAGTTCAAACCTTTTCATGCCAGTAGCTTTTTTTTTTTTCAGAAAAGGTGAAGCTGACTGCTTATGTAGAATGTTTTTTCCTAATTGTCTAAACATCCTATCTGATACTTGGGTGGGTGGGATAGCTTTTGGATTTGTGAAGCAAGATAAGCCAGCACCTTCACTGAAGGATTGTCTCATAGCATAGATATCTTCATCCACATGGACCCTTCTTATAGATGGGTGTCACATTTGTGGTTTTCCAGTCAGCTGGAACTTCTCCAGTTAACCAGAACTGCTGGTAGATGATTGAGAGTGGTTTGACAAGTTCTTTTGCCAGTTCCCTCAATACTCTGGTGTGGGGTGGATCCTGTCTGGGCCCATAGACTTGTGGGTGGCTAGTTGGCATAGCAGGTCACTAACCATCTGCTCGTGGATTATGGGCTTCCTTCATCTCCCCATCACTAACTTCCAGCTCAGGGAGCTGGCCATCCTGAGGACAACTGGTCTTGGTCCTGAAGACTGAGGCAAAGAAGGCATTAAATACCTCTGCGTTTTCTTTGTCCTCTGTCACTACGCTACCCTCTGCTTTTAACAAATGATGGGGACACTCCTTGACCCTTGGCCAAATTAAGTTCTAGCTGGGCTTTGGCTGTTCTAGTCTCCTCCCTACATGGCAGTATCTTCGTGCTAAAAATTGACCTGAATCTTCATTCACTTCAATCAGGTGGAATGTTGTGACAAAGACCTTCACTCTGGAGTTTATGGTGGTTCAGTACATGAGGCCATGACAGATCTCATTGCTCTAATGGGTAAGAAAAAACAGGTTCCACTGAATGCATTTAAAATGGGAGCAAGAACCATCAAAGTGTGACTGAGTTTGCAGTGAGGGAGTTGCTAAGGACTGTTCGCAGTAGCAAAGCAGTAACCAGTGAAATGGTGCTTGCCAGGTATGCAAAGCTAATGCCTTAGATACAGAAGTGTGGTGAAGGTCTTGCCAAGAAGTTGTCTATCTACTCTTAGCTTTCCCTAAAATCTTGCTGCAAATTTGCATGTTAATTAAATCAGGTGTCTTCTCGAACTCTGCTGTGGATGTGCTATTGAACTCTTTGGGAATCCTGCCTTCAGACAGCCAGCCAAATGTAGCAGTAGAATTAAATACAGTAGCAAGCAAGTGCACGTTTTGGATAGAGGCAAATTCTTTTAAGTGTCTTCCATGCTCAGTGGTGCATGCTCTGGGAAACAGAAGTCTGAATTTCATTACGTTTACTGAGTTTTCAGAAGGCCAAGACTTCTGTTTCCCAAGGAGAGTGTTCCCAGCAATGACATCTTGTATCTTCTGGTTGAGTATTGATATTAGGTACTTCTTGTTTACAGGTTCTCTTGTGGACAAGAAAGGGAAAATCCTCATTCCAGGTGTTAATGAAGCAGTGGCACCTGTTACTGATGAAGAGCTGGCATTATATGAGAAGATTGACTTTGACCTGACAGAATATGCAAAAGATGTAGGAGCAACAAGACTCCTGCATGATGCAAAGGTGTGCTGCACTCTTTCTCTACCCTGTCTAGAGCAAGCTGTCTGTATTAGTAGGAGGCAGAAACAAGCTTCTGTGGATGTGTGTGTAGCAACCAAATAGTTTATTAGGCAGAGGATTAATCTGATGTCTTCAAAATGGTGAGAATGCCTTGAAGATAATTTTGCTTACTGTATGGTTGGCTGCACACTTAACACTTTGCAGGAGAACTGCTAGTGTTAGGTGCTTGACAACTTAGTCAAGGTTATCCCATGTTTAACCCAAGCAGTCTTGACAACTTTAAATTTGCTCCTTACTCTGTATAAGTAGCATTTGAAACTTGAACAGAACTTTATCTAGTGCCATTCTCTTAACGCTAGATGAGAATGTTGGCAGCTTTCTAGAGGTCAGATGACAATCTACACAAAACACCTGATTTTCTTCATCTGTAGGAAGTTCAGTGGGTTATCAGAAATAAAGTAGTTGCTCAGAGATGATTGCTCATTAGGTGAGAAAACAGCTTGAAACCTAGCTGTGCTGAATTTAAGGCTGACTTGCTGAACATCTTCCTAGACCTGGCAAACAAGGACTGTTTTGTAATCAGGAACTAGGCAGTCCAAATCTTTGAGCAGCCTCAAGCTCAATAAACTCATGTCTAAAGTTAAATCTTCATCCTGGGAACTCTCCAAATGAATGCTTTTAACAGCATTGAATCTTACAAGGAACAGTTATTACATACTAATTTTAAAACTCTAGATGTAAATATATCTCCTGTCATAAAAAGCAGATGCAGGTGTTGTAAAAGGCAAGTTTACATGTGCAGGTCTGTCTTCTGTCCTAGTACTGTCAGGAGGACAGGAGACTTCAAACTTAACTCAAATAGGTATAAGTAACAGTTTATATCCTCAACCTTGTCTTTACATGCTCAGGTTTATATCAACTGGGAGCACAGTTGTTCCTTGTTTAGCCTTGTCCTTTAAAGTACTGGATGAATTATAGGTTGGTTATAAGGAGGAGCTGGCAAGATGTTCTTTGTGATACTGAACTGAAGCTGTTCAGTCTTGGCTAAACTGAAATTCCAGCTAAGGGTCTTGTAAGCTGCATACATGCAAGGAGGGTTTTAGGACTAAGGAGAGAAAAGAGAGAGATGGCTGTAACTTCCAGGTGAGAAGCAAATGTGCTTGAGAGATTTGAACTGTGGCAGCTACATTTGCTTTGAGAGAAGATTGGAGGCAGGTTGTACCTGGAAAAAAAACAGACTTGTAACACAAAGGGTGCAAAATTTCTAAGTCTCCTGCATTTCTGCAGTGAAGTTCAGGCTTGAGACACTATACCTGTGTCTGTACAGGACAACTCAACAGCTGCATTGAATTCAGGATCCAGTGTATTGAACAGCTGTGTCCAAGGCAACAGGGAGGAAATGCAGGAAGTGTACCTGGAAGGCAGTGCTGGTCAATTTAATCAGCCAAGAGTTCAGGCTTTTTAATACAGCTGATGATATAAAGAAAAGAACACTGTAAGCCTCAGTCTGAGCAGTCGTGAGGCTTTTAGAAAATGTGAACTTAAGCAGTGTCTTTGTGATGAAGGTACCTGTCTGTCCTGAGGCAGTGGGAACTAAAGCTTTCAATGCTCCCTACAAACTGTGCTTGAGCACCTTATAAATGGTGCTTGTGTCCTTACCAGAAGCAGACTGGTCATGTCCCATAAGTTCCACAGAGGTAGGAGAGAGCTAGACTAGAACTACTGAGTCTCTTAAGGTGCTGAGAACCTAGCTGTTGTATCAAAATGTGTGCTTAATATGAATAACAGCTTCTGAGTGGTCTTCAGTGAGGTGCATTTCCCCATGGGAAAAAGCACTATTTCTTGCAAATTCTTTATTAGGTTGAAGAAATCATTAGTTTAGGGAACTCTGTCAGACTTCATGTAACCTTGCATCTTTCTCTTTGTGTCTGCAGAGAGAGATCCTTATGCACAGGTGGAGATACCCTTCCTTGTCTCTCCATGGAATCGAAGGAGCCTTCTCAGCCTCTGGTGCCAAGACTGTGATTCCTAGGAAAGTGATTGGCAAGTTCTCAATCAGGCTTGTGCCAAACATGACTCCTGAAGAAGTCACAAAGAATGTATGTTGAGATGAATTGCTGCTATCCAACTAGTGTCTCTAAATTTCTGTTCACCTTGCCTTGGGGGAAGAGTTCTTCCATTTTCTAAAGCAGTTCTGTTCATTTGCTTTCCTGCCATCTTCCCTGTACTGCACCTCAACACGAGATAACTGAGGGTATCCTGTGTGGTGCCCCAGTGGACTGTAGTAGTCTGATTACCCAGCTTCTGTAAACTCAAAAGGCTTAGGAGTAAATGCTGACTTAATTGTAGGGCACTTGGACTGCCAGAAATGCATATTCAAAAGCAGCAGTGTTTGACATACTGGCTTATTGTTCTACAATATACTGTCAATTTGCCTAAAGAAGATATTCTGACTTCAGAGCAGAGAATCATTGGAACACTATGAAATAAGAGCAATAGGAAAGGTATTGCTGCACAGTTGTAGTGACCTACAAGTCCCTAAGATGCTTTTAGAATATAAACTTTGCTGATGCTCGTACAAATACTAACAGTAAATAAGATCATTCAATCTTTCTTACAGGTTGAAGACTACTTGAACAAAAAGTTTGCGGAGCTGCGGAGTCCCAACAAATTCAAAGTGTACTTAGGCCATGGTGGAAAACCCTGGGTGTCAGACTTCAACCATCCCCACTACATGGCTGGTAGGAGGGCCATGAAGACAGGTCAGTGGGATTTTCACTTGACATTGGTAGGATTAAAGAAGCTCTTCCTCCAGCACCTCAAGAAACACTGAGGAGGTTATATGTGCTGAATATTTGGTGTTCTGCACTCACCTCTAATAACTTTGGCTCACTAAGTAAGGAAGCATGTTATGTGCAATCTTTGAACTGAAATCTGAGGTACAGGAAGGAAAGATTCTGGATATCAAATTCATTTCTACTGTTCTGGGACAAGTTTGTTGGTATGGTGTTGCTTTTGCATAAGGATGAAACTGTCAGTTCAGATCACCTGCTTAGCCAAATTCGATGAAGTTTGGTCATCAGAGCACCCCTCTTAATCAGTTTTGCTAGGTTGTATAGGGCAGCTAGAGCAAATCTAACTTGTGCTGGAGTACAAAGAGGCTTTCAGATTAAGTATTGGTGTGTAACTGAACTCTGACAGTGACAATACTCCAGTGCTACAACTGTGGGGGGAAGCTCCACAGTTCTGTGGCCTTTGCAGTCTGGCTGATTTGGCCAGCAGCTGGTACAGATGAATACTTGATGGATTAAGTAAGGACTTGTTGGAAAAAATAGAAACTCCAAACTGACTAGAGTATCACTTTTCTAGTTTTTGGAGTTGAACCAGACCTGACAAGGGAGGGAGGAAGCATTCCTGTTACCCTTACTTTTCAAGAAGCCACAGGCAAGAATGTCATGCTGCTTCCTGTTGGAGCTGCAGATGATGGTGCCCACTCTCAAAACGAAAAACTAAATAGGTAAGAGAATATTTATTCCTGTGCTGGGGTGAGTTTACTGTGGATCTTGGCATGTATTATGAAAAACACTAACAATTGAGCTCTTGCTTTTGTTTAATTCTCTGGATGGCAAAGAGCCATCCTCCCCAGCAGAGAATGACTGACTGGTTGGGTGACTAGTTTGTAGCTGAATCTTGATTTCTAGATTGATACAGTTGAAACCAGAAGCAGGTTTTATACTTTGGTCTCTAAGCTTGGCTACCCTCTCCCCCAAGGGTGGTGTTTCTGTCTTACCAGGAAAGATGTAAGATTTGGGATGTAGTGCCTGTTGCCTGCAGCAGCAATTCCTGTAGAGTTTGTCACGTGCCTAGGACTGATGAGTGGGCTTTGCAAAAAGGGCATCTGCTAGAAATACAGCTCAGTGAAGACACTGCTAAAGGAAACTGTCTTCTTTGCAGGTACAACTACATCCAGGGGGTGAAGATGCTTGGTGCATACCTCTATGAAGTTTCCCAGCTGAAGGACTAAGTTAGACACCTCACCTTCTGGTTTATGGATCAGAAGTCTGAATTTTCTTGCAAAATGTCATCAATTACCAAGTCTAACATGGCTCCCCTTTTCTGCCAACATTCCACTGCTTTGGTAGGGGAGAGGGAAGTGTGCAGTTCCACTTGACAAAGAACATGAGACACCAAAAATACTTCTTTAAATGCTTACTTTAAATGAACAGACTATTCCTTAACTGGTCAGCAGTCCTGAACTGCATCTTGGTCCTCTCTGTATCACTTCAGTTTGCTGTATTCATCTACTTCTCCTGTAAAGCAAGAGGAATGGTTTACTCTCAGCAGTTTAAGCAGCCACAGCAGTGGCAGAACTGCCAGCCAATTTAAGGTTCTTATGCCTGGGTATGTCCTGGAAACAAGTAGTCAGGATTGTAGGGGTTCACTGGAATGTGCTCAAGCTGTAGTGAGACATCTGTCTCTGCTGAGTGATTTAGAAGAGTAGTTTGTGTCTTACAGTTTATGCCTGCCTGCAGGTTTCAATTCACAGGGAATCAGGTTGTAACAAATTTCACTGTGGTAGTGAGTACTGGCTGTTTTTGTAAAGCTGCCTTTGTACTACCAAAAAAGAATAATAAATAATTGTGCTGTAGTTTGGCTCTTGGTCTCTAAGGTTTAAATAATGACTTGGGTGGGAAAGCAACTTTGGGAACTTGGGAGAGACACTTCTGTGGCTATAGAGGCAGATGAGCAACATGGCTATGCAGACTATATCTTGTGGGAATCCAAATTTTTATTCCTAGGCTCTGGCTCCATAAGAACTTGTTGACTTGATGTAAATGAGAGAAAACAAGCTCAAAGTGTTTCATTTTGGCTCTGTAAACCAGGTCATCACGCTGTAGCATAACTGATAATACTTCAAGGGAGTGAATGGAATTTGTCGGCATAAACAGGGAGAGAAGAGATCCCTTGTTGCAACTACTACTGACATCCAACTTCAAGCTATCTACAGGATACATTAAACACCAACTTTAGTATCTACAGGATACATTAAACACTTTTGCTATTGTGTCAAAAAACCCAGAAAAAACAAACCTCTTAAATGTTTGCTAATCTGAACTTTACTGGGCTCCCCGCTTCTGAATTACCTGACCAGCACTGGCAGCCTAAAGTAGGTAAGTATTTCAAGTGATGGTGCTTTGCTGTGAGAGCATGGTACAGTACTGTGTCCTGACACAGGTCAGCAGCATGGGATGATTCCTCCCTTGAGGGGCAGAAGGCAGGAATGTCTTCTCTACCTTGTTTTCACTGTTGCTTGGTCTGGAGACTTAACAGTAGAGAGCTGTTGGGCAAGGGAGCCTTCTGGTCTCACTGAAGCTCATTTTGGTTTTTTTGGTTTGTCATTGATGTTGATGGCTGGAGATAAGCTGGTACCAGTAACCCTTGCACTTGCAGCTGGGGTACAGTCAGACCATCCTGTGTCAGTCCTTGTGAGTACTGAACACAAACACTGGGGAGTTAATGTTTATGAATTACATTGTGAACTATGTTCGGAAACCATGTGTACTTGTCCTGTTGCATTTGTAATGAATTTCTTGAGAATCTGTTAATTGGCTCCAGCTCTGCACTGAAGACACTGTATCAGATCCTATACTTGCTAAGTACAGCATGGCAGAGCTGTGAAGGAGGCCTTAACAGAAGAAAGGGTGTCAAGGGGTTTGTAGAAAAGGCTGAGAAGCAGTTACTGTTGAATATGCAGCAGAAGTATTTTGGCATGGGGAGAGTGCCAGAACCCTGTGAAAAAGAGATTAAAATGGGACTTTGGCCCAAACATGCAGGGGCCTATTTAAGCCCACAGGAGTAGGCTGCTCAAGTAATCAGTACTTAATGAGATTTAATGGGACTTCAGATTTGTTTGGATAAATAATTTCAAATTCAGAAATCATCAGTATCTGCTAGCTTGCTACAACAGGGCTTGCTTTAGCTGCAACCTCTCTTGTCCCTGCAGAAGGTGACCACAAAAGCAGTAGTACTTGGCCTCAGTGAACAAGGCAGGCAGAAAGAAGGGGACTAGTGGTACGAGCTTATTTCTGTAGCCTGTGTGCTTCAGACCTGGCTCCTTGAAGGTTTCTAGTTGCAGAGAGCTGGCTTGCCTGCATCCATGAATGCTTGTGCATGGTGTGAAGAGTTTGCTTAGCCTGAGTTGTTTGAATAACAGCACTGTTGTTCAACACAGAAGTGTCTGACACAACAAAGTGTGAGTTGGTAATGGAAACCAAAATGTGTCAGTGAAGCACAGGCCCCGACATCCCTGTCTGCTGAGTGTGCAAAGGCCACTTAGCATTTCCCACACAGAACTTCACAGCATTGCTTTACCTGTTGAGTTTCAAATTGGGACATCTCTTGATCAGTGGCATGTGGCTGCCAGCAAGTCTAGTTTGCTTGTACTGCCAGTTCTCCCACTCCAAGAATGGAGAAAGATCTACAAACATGGATTTAACAACTACTTGTTCTCAGGATGCAACTACTGCAAAACTGAGAATGCAGACTTGTGGCCTCATTGCTCACTAGATTTCTTGTGTCTTAGCAAAATCCATGACAATGCATCTTGATATGGAATATGCACTTACAAGAGCAGCTGGAGTTTATTACAAGCTATTATCCTTAAATAAGCCCTAAGCACCACTTAAAATGTGATTTTTCTTTATTTTTTTGTGTTCTGGGAAACACAAGCATGCACATTAAAACACAGCCCTGATTTTCAGCTATGCTGCGATCCATTTTAGGCTCATCGAGCACAATGTTTCCTAATTTGAAACTGTTTTTAACTTGCAAAATAGTCTTTGGTTTAGCATAATGAGTTTGGATGCACTAACTAAATCAAAACTTGAAGAGCTTCAGCTTTGTGATCTTGACCTTGAAGCAATGTGAAGAGTGGAGATAACATAGAGCTAATCTAGATAAAGTATTCCACTTTGTTCATTCTGTTAAACTACTAGCTCAAAAACATTACCATTTTTTCAGTGTTATCTGAACTCATTCAATTAAAATATAATAGATTCATGTGTTAAATATGCATTTACATTATGAGGAGTCAATCTGAATAAATTGCCTTCCTGATAATTAATAAAGTTATGCAAGGGATTTAAATCACTCTTTGGAGAATCTTCTTAGGCTACACAGGAAAGTTTAGTGGGTAATTTTGATTCTAGTCCCTTGCTAGCTTGATCATACCATTTTACTTCACGAGGTTAGGTTATGACAAGCCCTGAATGCTGAGACATGTTTTTCTAGTCCTTTTAAATATTCATCTTTCTATTAATTTTGCATACCCTTAGTGATTCTGAGGTTTCTTGAGGAAAACTTAACATGCATGCCAATGAAATAGGCCTGCTGATGCTCAAGCAGCAGTATGCAGTGTTCTCTTCTCTGTGCAGGTTTGTTCTTCTCAATCATGGAGGCAGCTCATGGGCCTCTTTGTTTCTGCCCTTCAGACTGAAAAATGCAATAACAAACACGGTCGAGCAGCTTTTTTTTGTCACTGTTATTGTGCTGTGCTCACCTTTGGAAAGGCAGCTGTCCTGTATCATTCCAGTGGGATAACCACCACGTAGTTACTCTTCAGGCTATCTGTATGTACTGGGTTTGTGTGGAAGGTTCTGGGCAGGGCAGGGCTACAGGGGTGGCTGCTGTGAGGAGCTGCCAGAAGCTTCCCCCATGTCCAGCAGAGCCAATGCCAGACAGCTCCAAGACAGACCCACCACTAGCCAAGGCTGAGCCCATCAGTGATGGTGGTAGTGCCTTTAGGACAACATAATTAAGAAAGGAAAAAAGTTACTGCACGGAAGTAGTTGCAGCCAGAGAAGAGAGGAGTGAGAATATGTGAGAGAAACAGCCCTACAGGCACCAAGGTCAGTGATGGAGGGGGAGGAGGTGCTCCAGGTGCCAGAGCTGAGATTCCTCTGCAGCCTGTGGTGAAGCCCGTGGTGCAGCCCACAGTGAGACAGGCTGTGCCCCTGCAGCCCATGGAGAAACAACATATGATGAACTGTCTCCCTGCACCTCTGGGGTAAAGGAGGTAGAGAATTGGGAATAAAGTTAAGCCTGGGACGGAGGGAGGGGTGGGGGAAAATGTTCTATAGATTTGTTTTATTTCTCATTATCCTACTATGATTTGATTGGTAGTAAATTAATTTCTCCAAGTCAAGTCTGTTTTGCCCATGACGGTACCTGATGAGGGATCTCCCCCTGCCCTCACCTCAGCCCATGAGCCTTTCATTATATTTTCTCTCCTCTATACAGGAGAGGAATGGAGTGATAGAGCAGTTTTGGTGGCCACTTGGAGGCCAGCCAGAAACAGTCCCTCACGCTATTGCAACACTGCACAAAATGCCAAAATATTTGAAAGTGAAATATGTTCAGTTATTAGAGTCTCAGAAAATCTTTTAGAAACACTTCTGTGTTGGCTGTTGCTTGTGAAGGCGTGTGCCCCACAGTTGTCAATCACAGTCCACTGGTCTGTACTGAAAGAGCCTTATTAAAGTTGAAGCGTTCATAAGCAATGTGTATGAATAGTATTTATGGCAGGGTCATTTGAAGGCTGCTGCTACTGCCTGTGTGTATATTAAAAAAAAATGCATAAAAATGCTGAATGTGTTCATGTACAGGTGAATCTTTGGAGGACTGTTTCCTTGCTATTTTGGACAGAGTAAGTTAATGGAATTGCAAATATGAGCTGTTAATCTATGTGAAATTGTAGCCAATTCCTGAATTCCAAGATCGATGCTATGATATGTGATGAAATTCAATATGATGTTTCTCAAGTACTTAGTGGATTTAATGTTGATGTAGTGAATACTGGAGTCAAGGTCAGATTTGAGAATAAATGCTGTGTTGCCTTGGACTGTTTTAAATGTTTGTGGGTAGAATTTTGAGGTTCTGCTGCTTAATTTCAAGAATACCTATTAAACTCTTCCTTAGACTTGTAGAAAGCAACAATATAACTAAACTAAGTGCTAAGGTAGTACAATGGCTGCAAAAGACTTCTGAAAACTAGAATGCTGTAAAATAGCTATTTATTTATTTATAAATAAGCATTTGATAAGGTGTTGGTTTAGACTATCTTGCTGTGTTAGTAATGGGTTGACATCTTTTTTCTTCCATTTTCAACTGTTTAGCAGTGCATCATTAGAAACCTTTAAAACACAAAAATTACGTTTCTTTTGACGGATTTTTAAGAGTACATGCGGAGTACAGAGTACCTGCCCTTTGCTGCCTCACATATTCTCTGCTGTTGCTGCTGTTTCTGCTCCCCCACTCCTATTTTTCCCAGTCATTCACATGAGGGGAACTAATCCTGCAATGGGAACCCACGAAGTTTCCTAGGAACACTACCAGGCTTTCACTGTATAATGGGATAGTTACAGGTTGACTGGATTCAGTCTCTTCTACTTTTTGTATAAAAACTGTAGTTCTAATTCTAACATGGGAGCTGCTAGGAGGCAATGGCCTTCAATTTTGCCTCTTAAATAGTTTTCAGTTTTTGGAAGCTGGCATAGCATTATAATAAAACCAAACAGAGTGGGAGAAGGTAACTTTTTGTTTCCAAATTCCTCTCCCTTAGCCTCTTTATTATTTGAGTGAATAGCAATCAGTGAAAATTTGGGCAGAAGAGCAGCTATATCTGCAAATCCACTGGAACATGGTACTTTTTAATTTGTGGAAATGCCAGAAGTTAAAAGCATTGGACAAAAGGCACTTGGAAATGGTTCCAGGCATATCTCTTTAGGTTTTTCTATTGTGTTGAACACTTAGCTGCAGGACTGTAGTTCAAAGCTGCAAGAACACAATAGAAACTCAAAATACCATAGAGTCTGCATGTCATTTTTAGGAACTGGTTGTCAAACAGAGAATTAATACAAAGAAAGCAAAAGATTTGTTCTGCGCAACTTTGAATCTTGTTAATATTTCCAAAATATCCTGTAATGTGTTGCCAACAGTGTCCTAAACTTTTGTACAAGGAGAGGCAGTGCTGCTTGTGATTATTTTAAGGCAGTATTAATTCTGACCAGATGAGTTCAGGAACACAAACCAAGAAGGGAAAGACTGCATCAGGAGCTGAGGCACACTGGGCTTACCAATTCTGTTGCCTGGCAACAGAATTTCAGTATAAAGATGTGAATAAAGATACCTTGAACATGGACAGGCTTGGGAGAGACACAGGTAGAGAGCAGGTCTCTGAAATGAACTAGACAGCTTCATGAGAGAGGTATAAGTGCATGTATAAATATATGTTCCTGGAGAGCCAGAATTCATTAGCTTCCAGTCTTTAGTCTGCTAATGTTCTTTTGCACTGATCTGGAAATGATATTTAATGGAATTTGGCTGGTTATGAATTTAAAGTTTGTAGAACTGCATATAATCTTTGGAGTTGTCTGACACTCATAGATGAAATTTAAATACCTGGAGACCAGTTCAGAAATAATTTTTTTTAATTTCATAGGAGTTTTGAGGAAGGGATTTGAGAAATGGGACAGTAAAATTTTGTTTTTAATTGCAGGTAAGTTCATACATTGACTGGTTTAAAATAGAAATACACTAAAATGTAGCAAACACATCTGGGTGGGTTTTTTTCCCATGGAAAATGGGAGCACCAGATTAACTGAGCATAAAATTAATAGAAAACTATGCTGTATTACATTGCCCGCTCTGTGAAAGTGTTCCGATAGGATATGACAGGTAATTGAGTCATCAACATAAAATATTAATAATTAAGATGGTACATTTCGTTTTCTTAATGTGCTGTAGTTCTACATCTATCTACGTGCAAATATGACACAGATTTACTGGGACACAGCAGTCACCTTGAAGCTGTCCTCAGTAGCAGCTGATTAGCATTATCTGTGCCAAATGTAAAATAAGTTCAGCTTCTCTGACCTCATTAGAGGGAGCTGAGAGTGCCTCAGTAATAAACGCTCATCTAGCTTCTTCCAATAATTTGATTTATATGGAAGGAAGTTTTAGTGGCACATTCCCTGCCACTAATAGGCCAGAAGTCCTTACGGATGTAGAAGAAAGATTCTGAATATAATTAGACTTAGCACTAAAAATTAGAAAGGGGGCTCAAATAGGAAAATACTATTTTTTTCACACAGTCTGTAATACAGCTGTCTTTTCACCCACTTGTATTCATAGACATCAACACAGAAGTAAGGCTAATGCATCCAGAAGTGCTTGGTAATCTGTCTGTAAACTTAGATATATGCACCTGTTTGCTTTTGAATTTGAATTACTAGAGTCTATGCCCATCAAAAATAATTATCATTCTGGCACACTATTAGTCTTATTTTCTATTGCTGAATAGTAAGAATTTGGTTGATAAAATGACAAAGTGGTCTATGAACATGAGAGGCTGCTTCTTTAAGTTTGGGTCTAAATCAAAAGTAGAGGAGGTGGTGAATTCAAATTGTGAAATATTCAGAAATTGTTTGCCTTATAATAGAACAAGATGCTAAATTTTAATTTCACAAACTTTGCATTAGATTATAATGCAAAAATACAGATTGCAATCAGTCTGTTCCAAATATAATCTTATCTCTGTTGATAGAAATTAATATGTCATCCTGAGTCCTGTAAACCTATCAAGTTAATTTGCAACCCAAAACTAACAAATAGGAAAATGGTATAAAAGCCTCTTTTGTAGTCTGTGATTAGGGAGAATTGGTTACTTCAGGAAAGACAAGTATATTGGCAAACTTATGATCTTGATCTGTCACTCATTTTTCACAGATGTATCAATATTCAGAGTTTTCAAGATGGCAGAAGCAAAGAGTGACTTAGATCTTACTATTAGCAAAGGAACACACCAAATACCAAAAAGCCTGGTCCCCAACCGCCTTATTTCAGTACCTGAAGTGTCACATGGATAACATCCATTTATCTTTCAGTTTAAAGATCAAAAATTCTCTTTGTGTTTTTGCAGTGCTCTGAATATGAGAGCTTGATCCTGCTAAATCTGCTAGTCGGTTTAGGGCCCAATTACTAGTCATAGGAACAAATGAAAACTTCAGATAAGATGACACCATGCTGAGATAATTCAAAAGCAATCAGTCACACTACTTCAGGCTTTTTTTTTTTTGCTTGAAATGTGGCTCTTTGAAAACTATTTATGAGGGGAAAAAAAGCACTCTTTTATTTTTTTTCTTCTACTTGCAGAGTTCGCCTAAAGCCTCAACTGTGTGAGATGCATTATCTTTCTAATATCTCCACAGAGCATTTTCTCCCCTCCCAGGTAAAACAGAGCAAGTCTAGGCAGATAAAAGACACGTTTACTTGTGGCTGGGAAGGCTGCACACAGATGAAGGATCTGACATCTCTGACACCTTTGTATTCAGCTGAGATTGCTCACAAGGTACTAAATGGATGGTTTGGACTCTTTAAATCGATCATGTTCCAGAATTAGATTTTTCAATACGAGTTCTTCCTGTAATTTCTGCTTTGGAAATGGGCATATGTGCTGCCTCTAGCAATATTTTCAGTAATAACTTTTCTTTTACCCTACTAGTGAATGATCAGATAGGTAAAAGCAGACTTGCTGCAAGTGTAGAAACCAAGGCTGACATTATAAACATGTTTGTACTTCTCTAAATGTGAGAAACTGGGTCCATTTCATGATGGCATTATCTTTGGTGCCCTGTAGTAAATTACCTGTGTATGGGATTGTGTCTGTTCCCCAGGTAGCTCTTTGTTGTGGGAATATTCTTGCCCAGCCAGTTTCCCTGTAGGTATTAACATGAAAACAAACTATCCTAAACTCTATAGCCTTGATGAGGAAAGGCACTGTGGGAAAGGAAGGGGACATCAGAATACCTTTTTTTTGGTTCCTGTGTGCTTTTCTGTAATCTAAGATATTGACTTCTGGCATAAGAAATAAAAAGAAAAAAAGGCTGATTTTTTTCCTTTTTTGTATTCTGACAAGGAGGCATAGCAAAAGAACACAGATACTGTGAGTTTTCCACACAGAGAAGTGAAAAAAATGCTATGTCTAAATTTTGAGTGTTTCTTTATGGGCAGTTTCTATGCAATTGCATGTCACAGATTGAGATTTACAGTTGAACTTAATGATCTTTTCCAACCTAAATGATTGTGTGGCTAAAGGATATCCAGCTCTACCACTGACTATGTCTGTCCAGCACAGAGGAAACAGCCAAAGAATACAATGGGGTTGCACAATAAATGAGAAGCAAAAGAAATGGGTATGTCAGACTGGTGAGGTTTGTGGTTAAGAGCCAGAGTTTGAAAACCTGGAGTTGTTTGTTTAGGCTCTTCAATAGCACTCTGGTACTAGGGAGGGCTTTGGATGATGATCAGTTAGGAATGAGCCTTTGGAATGTTTGAGAAGCTTGGAGCCTGCCTATAGCAATGCACTGGATGTGGTTCCTTGCTATCACCAGCTCTGCAAGCCAAGGCAGCAAGCTGGGGGCTGCCCTAAAGCTCAACCTGGCATGGTGTGCACAGCACAGCACCTTCTTTCAAAGGTAGGTGATGATAACCTTGTATTTTAGGGGCCTGATCAGGAAACTCTCACTAGAAATAATTGAAACCAAAGCCTGTGACAGTGTCGCTCCTCTGGAGCACCAAGAGTCTCGTGACTCACGCACACATCCAGGCAATATGTACCTATGTACCTAAGATGCAATTCCCTCCCCAGCCTTCCCCTCTCCCATCTTGTAGGAAAGGGTACATAGGGTGTTGCAAAGGGGGAGAAGGTGCTTTTCTTCCTGGTCAAGCTGTGCTCCCCTTAAAGATTGGCTTCCAGGCACGAGGACAGGAACACGAGGTGGAACTGCTCTTCTAACAGCTGTTTGTGCACTTGACATTTCATAGCTAATGACTTAGATGCATTTTTAAATATTGTCATGGGACTTCCCCTGTTTCTCTATTTTAGTTCACAGTAAACTTAATTCCCCCTGAAGTGCAGTGAGTGAGGGGATACAAACTTTATGCATCTTCATGAACTATCTCAAATATTTCAACCAAAATTTCATAATTTAAATAAGGATCTAGGCACCCAGTGTGTGGGATTAATGGCTTATATCCAAACCAGTGATTTGCAGAACTGTCATTTTCTTAGAAGTTAGGAGCTATAAAAAAAAATTAGTTCTAAATGTTGGGATTTCTATAGTACTGAAAATGAAAAGCCATCATTGCCTTTTAAGCCATGTCAAGGCACTTGCTACAGTTTTGTTGAAAGGCCTTTGAATATATGAGAAACTTCTCTGCTTGGAAAGACTGTAACAAAGAGAGCAAAAATACTTGTCTGTAGAGAAAGAGTGGAATGAGTAGGGAACTACTTTCCAGAGAAGTTGTAATTAAGTCTATAGCAACTCAATTAAAGATCCTGATCCACTAGTTGTGCATCCACCTCGGTTGTTAGCAGGCTCAGCACCTGTGTGTAGGTGCTTAATTAAGATGTCCAGATATGAACCAGTTTTCTAACCAAATGCTCCAGTCTTGTAATTATCTGTCTTTCTGTTTTTGTTGAGGTGCTGTCGCATTTTTCACAAAACAGCCCATGGCTGGCACAAGGTGCACAACGTGTAAGTGGTGCAGAGCGCTGGTTCAATGGGCATTTCCTCTGGGCTCCTGAGGAAGGTGCTTTATCCTTGTAGGCAGTGGCACTTTGATAGAAGAGATGTGCTGTGAAACAGCCCTCACTCCTCCTTAAGGGGGTCACAGTCACAAAAGCTTTGCAATGGTCACATCTGTTAGCAAGCGGCAGCACTGCTGTGAGTGTGTGTATATATACATTCACATATGTATAAACAGTGGGTTCTTCTATGTTTCAGATATTTAAGCTTAAGAAAGCTTATATTTAAGCTATGTTTTTTTCTGCATTTAAGCTTAAAAGAGCTTGTGTTTGTCAAGAGAACCTCCGCTTGCCTTGGCCTTCTCCCAAATACACTTCAATGACAGGAGGACTGCAATGGAAAAATACTCCTAAGCCTCTCTTCAGAGGCTGTGGCTCCTGGGACACTCGGCTGAGATGCAGAAGTCAGCGAAGTGTCAAACTGAGTTAACTTTGTGGTGCTCCAGACATGTGCCTTGAAGGACACCATGCACAGCACAACCTCAGTGACTCGTGCCCTGACTCTGCCAATTCCTGGATCTCACAGAAAGTTGGGAGGAGGCAGTATGAAGAGCTGCATAAACAGAGTGCTGCACGGTTAGCGTCAGCTTTAATCTGTGAGCCCAAAAAGCCAGTCTCTGATGTGTCTGTTTGGGAATGACTATGAGTTATCAGCTGGATAAAAGCCTCACCTGCAAGGAGAGTATTAATCATCCTTAAGGAACACTGACGCTATTTGGCTGAGAAAAGCTGTCTGAAGGATATTAACATGGGAATAACCTCTCACCATCATTTCAGTGTGATTAATATCTGAAAATATTTTGCTTAATCATTAAGCCAAACGAATTTACAATGGTGCTTTTGGAAAAATTGGACAGTCTCCTATCTCAGGACTCTGAGCCGTGTACTGGAATTGGCACTGGACAAGAACTTGTTTGTTTCTCTTATCGCTTAAAGCCTGCATGCTTGGAGCTCTGGGTACAGAGAGGTTGCTGAATGAGCCACCAGGCGGTGAGAGGGCTCCGTGTTTTATTGCTCTTCCTCCACAGAGTACCTCAAATCTTTGTAGCCCTGCTCCTGGAAGGTGCTGAGCATCATTGCTCCATAGAGAGGACAGTCTGCAGGCAACGATCCTCGTGAAGCATCTCCTGCCTGGGTTAGGGGACCTTTTCTAAATCAATCTCCTTCTACTGACATACCTGGGTGGTGATTATCGACATCCAGGTAACAACTACTGATTCAGGGTCTTGGGGATCTTTTCCTCTCTACCAGCACAGTCTCACTCCACTGTTGACAAGCTCTCACAGTGGACAATGTTGCTTAATTTGTGTTTTGGCATCCATTGTGATTATCTTGAAGGATGGTGGCTGGGAAATACTCTTCTAACTGCAGTGTGAAGTGGGAAGGAGTGAAGAGGTGGAAGGGCTTGCTGCTGCTGCTGCACAGGGAAGCAGAAATACCTGTAGGGGAGAGAGATTTGGGGAATTGTGTGAAAGGGCCTCTCCGTTCCACATCAGTAATTCTGGGATGCAATGATAAGTTGTATTTAGGGAGTATATTGAGAAATGACAGCTGCAATAATAACCAGGTACCACTGATTATGACATGATAATACCACTCCTGCTTTTCTGCAATACACTCCAAGAAATGAAAAATAGCTGGCTTGAACTAGAGGCAGTTGCTTCTAGAGTGACAGGTAGCATTGAAAACTATCATATCATTTCTCTGTCAGTGAAATATTGCTCCTAACAGCATATTTCTTACATATTTGCTCACTCAAACTTAAGACTGTAATTATTTAAGATACCCTTTAAATTAAGGTGACAATTAAAGCAAGCAAATTCTGCTGAAGTGCCAGTGAAGTGAAGGTACCATCACTTTGTAACAAAGTGAGGGTGCTACACTCTAGCCTGAAGTAGCAATAGAAACGAAGTAGGAGACCGTCTCTGCCCTAGACTGTTTACATTTTCAAAACACGAGAGAAAAAAGCCAGTGATGTTTTTTCCCCCCTTTATCCTATTGTTTTAGTTCTGCTCTGATTTTCCTTTAATCAGTCTATTTCATCCTGCTTAAACACTTACTGTATCCCAAAGAGGATACTCAACCAAGCTATTCGAGTTGGTTCTTTCATTTCTTGTAGCTAATAAGCTACCATCAAAGAGTGTTTTTATCAAAGAGATAAACCTGCCTACATTTAAAAATCCTTCTAAACAATGTTGGCAGTATTTATGATACCCCATACATGGAATAAGGACGATAACAAAATAAATCTTTTATATTGTGGACCTTAAACCTTGTTCCAAGTTATAGGTTATAAAATAAGGGGCAATTAGCAATGAAATACTAAGCAATAAAGTAATAATAGCTTTTTTCCCCATGATAGTATAGTTCCTCAGTAGCATTATGTGATAAGTAAACAAATAGTTGAATGGATCTACTAGATACAGTAGATCTATTTTTAATCTCACTTGTACTGTTCTAATTCAGGAAGAACTCCAGTGTGAAACACTTAAAACTAGGATAAATGAAGGCAGGATTAATGTAAAAATAGAATTATTTTAAAAAAATGCAAATAAACATTTAATTTCCCCCCGAATTTTGCATTTCATTTGCAAATGAGTTTTTACACATTAACCAAGTGAAGAACAAGTACTTAAAAAAAGAAAAGGTCTTTGTAAGGCTGTGAGACCTGGACCACCCTTATTACTTATTACCTTATTTTGCTTATTACTGAATTTGACCATGTCAATAGAGGTTCTTTCAAAATGGGCAGAGGAGTTTAAGGGTAAAATTTGTATGCAGACTCAAGCACCTAAAATTTACTACAAGTTCAGGAGTTCTCCCTTCTGCAATGGAGAACTGGCAGCAAGAAGATGGTGAGGCTATCCGCATCTAAGTACAAGTGCTGCACATCCCACAGTTTTTTCCTACAAACCTTTTTGCCATGAAAAGAGCAAGAGCCAGCATAGCTGTCTTTCCAGGAAGAATATTTTTATGCCCATGTTTATCTTATTGCAAACCAATGAGCAGAAAATTTTCTTAGGTAAATAGTGAATTACTCCTCCTTGCTGGGCAGAAAGGGCAATACTACTTCCTGGGAGAAAGGCTTTGCCTGAAGAGAAATGTATCCTTTTTTTTTCCACTTTTCATGTCAAAGCAAAATCTACCTCTTTTCTCTCAGTCTTCCCACAAACTACTGTAAAGCAGTAGCACTTATCAGCAATGCTAAAGTCCTTTCTGGCACTGGGATTCCTGCTGGGATGTTGAGCTTCCAGGAGGAAAAGGAAATGGGAAAATTTCTTAGGACTTGACGTATTATTGATTTGGCTATGCTGCTTTGATTATTACACGAGAGAGAGGCAGAAGTGAGCATCTAAACCAAAAATTAATCTTTAACTTAAAACTATCTCTTCTTTAACTGCAGAACTTATCAGTAAAGCGAGATAAAATTTCCCTGTTCTGCAGGTGAAAGAGGAGACCTTTCCAGTTCAGGGTCTCATCATCAGAAACAAAGGCAGCTGCAAAGAGGAGCACCTAGAGATAAGGACTTTCTTTTTAAATACCATCTGTATTACAGCAAAACAAAACTGATAAACAGGGTCTCACTTTTTTCACTAAAGGATTCTCTTGAGCACGGGCAGGGCTGGCCATTGCCGTTCTCCAAAACACCATTCAGGCAACTCCCATTGCAACGCTTTAAGAGCTGACTGCTGGAAATAGCACTGGGCTATTTCAGCAGTGTCACCTGCCAGCAAGTGCAGACCTCACCTATGCTTCCCAGCAGATATTTGCATTGCTGCTACACAGTCTATTGATTTGGATGATACTTCTTTAATAATCTTCAAATGCAGTCAGGTGCTGTGAGCTGGTGTTCGTTCCCCTGCAGGTGTCTGGATCTCTGCAGCTCCTGGTCATTAAGACAACAGCAGCTGCACGTGGCCAAGGCTGGGCTTGAGACCTGCCACATGAAGAGTTGTCATCCTCTTCCTCCAAGGGTCTCACCTACTCAACTGGAGAGGTGACTGTGGCTTGATTGCCTGCTTCCACCAAAGGTATGCCACTTAACAATGAATATTGTTAAGGAAGTTAAAAAATAACCCATTATCTCAGTTATCTTCCTTGATGGTGATTGCTTCGAGGGAATGTTCCCTTCAGTGGAGTCCACCATTGATTTGGTAAATACTACTTACTGCTATAAAAATCTTTATCTCCTTTCTTGTCAAGTGTACTTTATGTTATTTGCAAACCAGATGAGTCCTGACTTTGTTTTTCTCTGGATTGGTTGCAACCCAATGTTCAGTTTTCATTGGCACACACCTGAAACGCTGCATTGCAGGGAGGGACGTGCATGAAGCACACGCTTCAGGAGAGACAAGGAGGCCTTCAACGCACGTTCAGGAGCTGCTTCTCAAATGTTTCTAAGTTTAGTTGATATTTTATCAAAGAATCATCCTAGTTAAAGAATCAACTCAGATTTCTTGTTAAATAGCTGCGGAAGAACACTAAGTTTTCTTTTAACAGTGTTTAACGGGACGGGAGGAAGCGAGACAAAATGTTCTTGCTACTAAGGAAGGAAGGAAGAGAAAGTGCACAACCGACTGTCATGTATTATTTCTAAAAATAGGCATACTACATTTTTCTATAGAGCAGCAACTGCTCCTTAAAATGACATCAAATAAAATACACTTGACACTGAACACTGAAGTCTTTGTTTGATATCCCCCCCAGCTTTATCAACCTTTCGAATCATTTTTCCCCCCCCTCATGACACTGAGATATTTCAGCCCTGCCTGAAATCCTTCTGCAGCTTTATTAAACTGACTCCCTTTTCAACACAAGCTTTTCCAAAGGATCCAAGCTGTGATCCAAACGCTCCTGAGCAGCACTGCCTGTGTATTAGTAGTGCACTAACATGAAGTTCCACCAGCTACTCCCCTGCCTCCTTCCCTCTACTACAGCAAAACATAGCTGCTACCTAATTTCTTGTTTGAATTATTAATATTTTTTACACTCTGCTACTCTGTATTTCCTCACATTTCTTTTCTAAACTTTGCCACTGTTCCTTACTTTTGTTTATGAAAGGAAGTATTTTTGTGATATTCTGTGATCTTTCTTGAAGTTTGATCAGTTTTGAAAATATCACAGAATAATTCAAAATATCCCTAGGATATTTTGCTTGGTTGGTTGGGTTTTTTTTTCCTTCACAGCATTTTAGCTTCCTTGTTTCATTTTCTTAAACAGTTAAATGCTAATGAAACATGACGAAGACATACGTCTCTTGTCTGCATCTTTCCAGGTCATTTGCACGTAACCAAGACAAAAAGAGAAAGATACCAGCACCACAGCACACATCCTCTGTAAAAGCAAGCAACCCTTTTGTGATTCTGACGTTAAAAGGTACGTGTTCATTCCAGTCACCATAAGGTGTCAACTATATATATAAACATACTCTTTTTCTTAGAGTGAAAATGCATAGAATTCAGCAATATAGAATATTTGAATAGAAGAAGGGGAGATCTCTTGTGATGGAGACACTGATATTTAAATCCATTGCATGAGCTTGGTGCCTTTTGCAGCCATTTTCTGACCTCTGCTATGATCCTACTTGTTCAAGTGTGGCATAACCAAAAGATTTATTTTGTACATAAGTGAACCTGAGAAGCCTGTCTAGTTTTCTATGGTAAGGCTAAAGGAGGGTGCATTCAGTGGCCTCTGTTGTAAATGTTTTCCAAACTGAGGTTTGGAAATAGCAAGATAGAAAAATGAGTGAAATACATGTGAAACTGAGGCATCCAGCAGGCTTTAAGGTAAATGAAGATAATGGCCATGATGTCTCTCTAGATGAACATCTGATTGGAAACCCTGGGATCTCTTGACCACGGAAAAACTAGGTTTCATCCCACCTTTGGATGAATGCTCCTTGTATAATTCCTATTCCTATCACTTTTTTCTGGGGGTGCAGTGCCTTGCACTTTTCTGGAGCCCCTCACAAATACACCCAGAGTGGTCCCATCCTCAGCTCATGTGGGAACAAGCCTCTCCTCTGCGAGACCCAGCTCCCAGGTGGAATACACTGTATCTGTCAAAAGGACCAGCATTAAGGTAAACTTCGCTCTCCTGGGACCCACTGCTGGCTCAAGTGAGACTGAGGAACACCGCAGAGCCATTGCCTGGTTCCCCCAAAAGCACACAGCGACAAAAAGAGAAGCAAACAACATAAATGGCCTCCATGCTCAGCTTTTACCTAATGCTGACCATCTCCCCGTACCCTGAGCCCCTTTTGAACATGACCTGCAATGTTTGGCTCAGATGCCCTCCTGTGTCTACCCAGGCACCGCCCCACAAGTGACAGTGTCTTGTCTGTGCCAGGAAACTCAGCGTCCAGTTCACCAGGGTCCAGTTACCACCACCCCAGTCTGGGACTCGTGGTCTCCTCTGCCCTGTGCAGCCTGGAAAGTCCTCCTGACGATGCCTGTGGTCTGCACTCCTAACTCCTACTGCCCTCTGTAAAATGGATTTCAGTTGCCAAATATCTGCAGCCACTTGCACAGTCCAAGGCTGGAAGAAATAGCCAGACTGAGGGTTTTAAGTCATTGCAGAATTCCTCCTCTTAAGCCTTGCCTGCAGAAGCTCAATCCAAAGATGACTGTAACCCAAACTATCAATACTTCATTCTCTACCATGTCTTTGTTGCTAAATCCCACAAGCTGCTTTGTCTCTCCTAAAGTGTCCTGATATTTTTTCCATGCTTGCTTCAAAAATTCCTGTAATAATCCCTTTTGCTTTAGGACAAACTGCTGCTGCTGTGACTGGTGATGAAAATATTTGAAGGGGGTTGTTGATAAGATCCACCTCTTTGGAGGTAGGGTTTGCTGTTTTATGGAGAAAACAATGTGAGAAGAAAATGGTACTTTGACCATCCCTTAAGGCTGGGGTTTAGTATTTAAAAATATTTCTATATTTAAATAATATGGCTAAATTTAATCACTCCATCCTAAAAACCACCTCCAAACTTGGATTTTCTTGTCTTGGTTAACAAGTCATCTCTACAGCAGTGCTTTGCAGCTTCACTCTCCTGTAAAATCAGCATTTGGTCTCTTTCAATACCAGTGTTTCCAGTGTCAAGAGATGTCAGGAACTGGACACTGGGAATGATATCTACTGCCAGAGGCCTTCTCAAAGCTTCACTTCAGAAAGCGAAGTAAACCTCGTAACCTTGCTTCTAAGGGAAGGTTGGAAAATGGGGCCCATCCTTCATACAGCCAGGATCTCCAGCCAAGGTGAACAATGTTTCCCTCATCTTGTTCATCATGCTTGGGTTTTCAATCTTCCTTCTCTGTCAGAGAAACATAATTGAAATTATTAATATTACCATAGCCTATCACCTTAGCAATGCATCAAAGTTAAGGAGTTATGGATAGACCTGCAACTACACCTTCTCTTACCAGTATAGAATATTTTTAGAATAAAAGCATTGGGTTTTGACCTTGGGGTCCATCCCATCACAGCCTGATACAGCAGCTGTTCTGAATTTAACCCAACCAAGTATTTAGCCATCCAAGGATTACTCTGCTGCAGCAACAACTTCAAGCAAACGTGAAAGAAAAACTGCAGGAGTAAGAAAAACACACTTTAAAATCTTATTTTGTAAAAAAAAGAAAAGATGGGAGAGAGGTTTGCAAGTACTAAATGACTTCTGCACCTATCAAGTGTTTCAGTATTGACACTGTTATTATTTGACCACAAAAGCTATTTGTTTTCTAATATTTTCAGGCTTATTTTCCCTTATTCATGTAAAATATGGCAGTCTGGACGGAAAGTCATGTCCTGTGGTGCAGCATCACCAGCTGGGCAAGGGAGGGGATTGTCCTGCTCTGCTTTGCACTGGAGTGGCCTCACCTTGAGTGCTTGGGGAAGTTTTGGGTGCCCCAATACAAGAAAGATATGAAAGTATTAGAGAACATCCGAAGCAAGATTATGAAGATGATGAAGGGCCGTGAGGAGAAGCCATATGAAGAGGGGCTGAGGTCACTTGGTCAATTCAGCCTGGAGAAGAGGAGACTGAGGGGAGACCTCATTGCAGTTACAACTTCCTTGTGAGGGGAAGAGGAGGGGCAGGCACGGATCTCTTGTCTATGGTGACCAGTGACAGGATCCCAGGGAATGGCTTGGAGTTGTGTCAGGGGAGGTTTAGCAGGATATTAGGAAAAGGTTCTTCACTCAGAGGGTATTTGGGCACTGGAACAGCTCCCCAGGGAAGTGGTCACAGCACCAGCCTGACAGAGTTCAAGAAGTGTTTGGACAATGCTCTCAGGCACATGGTGTGATTCTTGGAGTTGTGCTGTGCAGGGCCAGGACTTGGACTCAACGATCCATGTGGAACCCTTCCACCTCAGGATATTCTATGATTCTGGAAATGAAGAAAAAGAAAGATGGGTCCCTTGGGCTGTTGGTGTCTGCAAGTCTTCCCTCAGAGTTGTCTTCCCAGAACATACAATTTGATGTTTCTGTACTGAAAATCTGATGCAACAAATGTTTCTTTAGAAAGTGTTACTCCTAATTTTCTTATAAAGCTGAAACTAAAGATGTTCACTCTTTGGTAATTTTTTCAATTTTTTGTTTCAGCAACTTGACTATGAGTCAATTGAAGGTTTTATGTGATAAAACGAGTACACTGTCTCCCGGCTTGAGGAGATTAAAGGAGACTTAAATAAGATCAGCCCTTTGTAAATGTCTCCGCTTTCTAGTGCTGAAAAGAAATGTATATTGCAGGATGTCTGTAAGGTTGAATTTTATCCTTAACTTTCAGATAGCATCCATTTCAGCCCTGTGCTGCTCTCCAAGGCAGTAATGTCCTGCTCATCCTCTTCAGCATTGGAGATGGAGATCTTCCAGTACATTGATGCACATCAAAGTGATTTCATCAAGGTAGGAAGTATATTGCAGTGAAATGATGAGCACAGAGCTGGTGCCCCAGAAGCCTGAGCTCTGCGTGTCGGAGGAGCATTTGTCACAAAGGTAATGAGCAGGGTTCCAGTTCTGGCATCAGGAGTGCAATATGCTCTTCACACAGCAAGGCTGCAAGGGGACAGACTGCTGGGGACCCCTGGGGTGAAGGAGGCATTTGCATGGACTTCCACAAAGAGATGGTTGTGGGCATCCTTTGAGTGTGTTCGGAGACAGGCTCCACTAAGCCAAAATGCACCTGCATGGGAGATGCAAGCCAGATAGGATGCTCCCTCTCTGTCTTTGCTTCAGAACTGATTTTTGTAGGTTTGCTCTTGACGAGGAGAGGAATCTTGGTCCCATGCTGGCTTGTGCTTTCATTTTTGTCAGCCCCCTGTGAAAAGCAGAAACATAATTAGTCCAGTCAGTATCAGCTATACTTTGAATCTATGAGCACTTCTGAATCCTCATTAGGATCACCAAGGTAAGTTGTACATAATGCAATTTCTATAATGCAAATTAGTCAGCATCTAGTCTACTCCCTCTTCCACTGGATTTTAGATCCAGGGTTGACAATGTGAATGCCTAAGTGTGAGCACCCTCCCTGTTCAGAAAATCAGGAATCTCAACCCTGGGGAGACATCTAAGCGATTCCTCTCTATGCTGAAACCTTAGACCATCCGTGATAATGCTGTGATGATACAGAAAGGAAACCATCTTCCAGTGTGAGATTTCTGGTACAAGGGCCAAGGACAACAACTTTCTGGATCACCTAATTGCACTTTTCTTCCTGTGCAGGATCTGAAGGAATGGGTGGCTGTGGAAAGCGATTCTGTTCAACCACATCTGAGGAAAGAAGTAACGCGAATGATGCCATTGGCAGCAGACAGACTTGCAGCACTGGGAGCCACTGTTAATTTAGTAAACCTGGGGTCACATCAGGTGCTTCTCTGACTCTTGGACTTTAAACATCATATCTGCACATGATCTACCTATTGCTTTCAGTGCTATGTACTTGTATGTTATGACATAGTGTTATTTTTTTGAAAGCTAGATAAAGATTTATCAGTAGCTGTGTACCTACATGATACCTGCTGAAATCAGGTCTGAGAACTGAGAGCATACTGGGATTCACACAGACAATCCAAAAGCAAACTGATGTTCTGTGCATAGGAACAAGTTTGATGCTTTTAACAGGAGCAAAGCAGTTTGCAAAAGTAAAAGGACTGAGTTTTTTACTGGGGCTTGTTTTTACATTCTTGTATGTAATGAAGCATGAGAATTAATGCATCACGTGTCACTGAACTCTGTAAGAGGGAGGTAGTTCTTACAAGGAAAGTGTTGTCAGACAGAAAGGGTTAGCTACCTAGAACATCATCTTTGGTTTTCAGAGCTTCTGACAAATGATCCAAGCTATTTTCTTAATAATTGTTGGGAAGCAACTGGGAAGAATTCATTTCTGAGAAACCCTTGTCTCTAATTTACTCACCTTACTGTAGCTGTGGGCTCTTTTCTGCCCTGGGCTGTTACATTTCTCCTCTAACAGGAATTCAAAAGTTCAGTAATAGTGATTCCCTTTTCTTTTCTCTGAGGCTTCTGGTGAGGATTCTGATTCTTAGCACAAGGACCCTGCAGTACAGCAACAATTTAGTATTTCAGGTTATGTCATTTGATAGTTGCAGGGAATGCAATTGGGCCGTGTGGAGCTCTCTTGTGCACAGAGCCACATTAGAGGATTAGCCTTAACCTGGTTTTAAGACAGTCTGACACAGCTGCTGCCTCCTGCCAGCAACACGTTTTTTGGTTTCTGTATTTGAGGTTATAAGCCTCCTGCCCTCTCTCTGTGGTGAAATGTAACCCCAAACTAATTTGTGTGGCTTTTGACTATTTCAGTGTTACAATAGACTCTATAGCACAAGGCTACCTCTGTCTTCTCCAGTGCTGGGAAGTGAGAGTTTAGTAATGAGGGCATTTATGACAATAAAATGTCAGAAGAGCTCTACAAAGTCCAGCAGGAAATAAACAATTGAGGAGAAAGATCTTAGTTTCTCTGAATAGGTTAGAACTGGATTCAGTCAGATTTGTGGACCTAATCAAATCCAAGTCAATTGAGTGTAGAAGTACTTTCAATACTGAGAATTCCAGATTTTTTTGTACATTTGTAATTTTTAGAAGGTTTGGTTTTCCTTAGTTGCCTTTTTTTAACCTTTCTCCACAGCTGCCTGATGGCCAAGTCCTCCCACTGCCTTCTGTGATTCTTGGGGAACTGGGGAATGATCCACAAAACCCCACTGTATGTTTCTATGGCCACGTGGATGTGCAGCCTGCCAAGAAGGAAGATGGCTGGAACACTGACCCCTACACACTGACTGAAATCGATGGTGTGCATCTTTTCATAATTTTTGTATCATTATTTGAATACATGACTGAGGTTCTGAGTGGGAGAAGGGTTCCTGTATATTTAACCAAAGCATGGAGACTTCTCCTGTGGAAATCTATGGGACATGTCCAGCAGCTTTCAACTTTGATGATTATACTGTGACTAGCGAGTCCCACCAGTGACTGGTGATAATATTTGGTGTAGAAAAGCAATGTGAGGTTAAAGATGCTTTTTAGAGTATTCAACAGAGAATCCATTTCTGCTTAGAAGTTCTTATAGGATTTTTGCATCAACCATCATCCTCCCTCGCACCTCCTGCTCTTGCTCTGTGCCACTTCTGTACTTTGACCTGCCAGGCTGGAGCTAAGGAGCATTTGTGGTGTAAGAATGTGAGGCCCACTTAATGTAATTATCCTTCCAGCTCAGCTAGCTGACTGAAGGAACAAAAATGATGGATAGAGGGTCAGCAGATAAGTAAGACCTCAGAAATCCTGATTCCCAGGCTATAATCATTAAGTTGCCCTTTCTCATTATCTGGGATCAATTCCCAACAGCCTTACTGGTGTAATTCTTCTGCCTTATTTCAGTGTATATCCAATGTATCCAGTGAGGTCTGCTCCAGAAGTCTATACACAGGGACAGATTTCAGTTTCATGTACAGTGATAACTGTATGTGATGTACAGTTGAAAAAGAAATTACATACTTAGACTTGTAGCTTCATATTTCTGCCATGGCATTTATCTGTAGGGTTGTTGCTGCTTGTTACCTGCTCTGAATGATGTGTCCAGAAGCTGCATATTGTGCAAACCCTTCAGGCATATCTGGTATGAACAAACAGTTCCTGAGAAGAAAAGTGAAGCTCAAAAATCGGCATGTAGCAGAAACCACAACATGATGTGTATAAAAGGAAGGAAAGGGAAAAAAAGTCCATTGGGAAGCACCTGAACGCTCATCACCTTATTTAAAATCAGCCAGTGAGATCTCGACACTTTTGACACTTGACACATTGCTAAAGCCTCTGTGGCAACTGGAATTTGCCAATTACATTGAAGTGATGAGAGAAAATTCAAAGATTGCTTAAAGACTTTCCTCTTTTCTTTTTAAGGAAACCTCTATGGCCGTGGAGCAACAGACAATAAGGGACCTGTCCTAGCTTGGATAAATGCAGTGGAAACATTTAGAGCCTTAAAATTAGTAGGTATCAATGAGGACTTCTTTGTTATTACTATTATTGCTAATTTTTATTATTTATTATTATTTGTTGTTATTATTTATTATATCTCTGGAGGGATGTATTTACGTTCCTGAGTTAGATGATACATCTTTGTCCCAACAGACAACATACACTTTGAAATATTAGCTTGTTTCTAATGCAACACTTAGGGCACCGGTCCCACTCCAGTAAGAATTTGTCTTTGAGCATTTCTGTTTTGAACAGTCTGTCTGCAATGTAAATACAGTCTTGCTGCCATTGCCCTGCAGAGGAAAACCCATGGGGAAACATTCAATATGTATTACATACATTACACAGCTCTGATACCCTGTTCTCTTGAGAGCTTTTAAAATGGTAAAATAACAGACATTACAGAATGCTCATGAAGACTCATCTCTGCTGTTACATTCTGCTGATCTTTGGTTTAGTCTGCCTACAAGATGCCTTCAATTTATGTGTCTGTGTGAAGAGAATAAGTATCAAAAAATGTTCATCCAGAATGGGCTGTTATGTCACCAACAGATTAGATTTATCAAAGCAAATACTTTGAATGGGTGCATTCACCAAGTACAAACACAATCACTCAGAGTCTGACATAGTTCTGAGGTCAGACATTTGCCTAAATTATTACAATGCCCAACATAGTCATGTCCAAATAATTTAATAATTTTGGAGTAGTTGTATCCCCAAACAAACATAAATTCTAAGCTTGTAACTTGGTAAACTGTCGTCCTTTACGGTGAATTTGCATGACATATTCTGTTAGCATGCTGAGAAGCAGTCTTGTGTCTCTTTTATGACATTATGACATGGTACAAATTGAGCACTAAGTCTTGATTTTTTTAAAGTCCTCTTACAGCCTTCTGAAAAACATGTTTTTCTTGCATCTATAGTACTGAATGGACCTTGATGTCTCTTAAGCACTAGAAAACACACACATTATTTGCCTAAAGAGTAGTTGTTGTAAGTGGATATGGTTACGGGTCTGACATCTTTCTAGTTTTTCAAATCACTAATAGCTATCTTGACATTTTAACAAGCAAGCAAAAAGAAATTTTTGTCATTTGAAGCCTTTCTCTAGAAAACAGCACAGACCATCAAACAATATTCATGAACAGTTTGTTTCTAAAATTTCTGTGGCCAGCTGATGAGCCATCAGTGAACCCATCCATGACACAAGTTCATTTAATTTTACACATTTGTTCTTGCCTTTAATCTGAGCATTGAATCAAAAGAGAAAACATCTTAAAACCTCTAATGAGAAAATGAATTGTAACAGGAAACTAAGTTGAAATTTATGTCCTCTATGGGATGTGTCAGCATTTTCAACTCCCACTATTCCATAATAAAAGTTCTCCTAATTACTCTTGGAAATGCATCCTTATCAACCAGCAGGCTTGCAAATTCATGAGTGCTAAAAAGACAATTCTAGTAGAATCACTGACAACGTTTTTACCACTGTGTAAGTCTGGTGATGGACAACGTTGAGAAAACCGCAGCCAGTGGCTCCTGCATGGGCAGTAACAGTGGAAACAAAAGAGGCAGGAAATTTTCCGTGAAAATGCAATTGCTATTACACAGTTAGAATTTCCAAAGCAATTAGAATATTGAATAGCACTGACAGAAAGTCCATTTAATGAGACATTCCAGCAAGTTTTCTGAAAACACTAAGAAAAAAAAGAGATATGACTTACTCTCCTTTAAAAATGAAAAGTAGATAAAAATATGAGGAAAAGAACAAGTTTTTCTGGGAACCTGTATGTGTCCATCACTGCCTTTTCTACTGAAGCAAGCTACATATCCTGCATACTTATCCTACATCTTTCTTTTCCTAACACAATGCATACAGCAAGCCAGTCTGCTCCTAATTTTAAAGTTGGTTTTTTTTTTTAATGTTTTAAAATGCTTGTTTCTTAACCCAGACTTTTCTAATTTTCATGTAGGCTATGCCAGTGAACTTCAAGTTTGTAATTGAAGGCATGGAAGAAGCAGGATCCTTGGGGCTAGAGAAGTTACTTGAAGAAGAAAACCAGAGCTTCTTCGCTGATGTTGATTATATTGTAATTTCGGACAACCTGTGGCTCAGCAACAAGAAGCCTGCCCTTACCTATGGGAGTCGGGGAAATGCCTGCTTCTTTGTGGAGGTAAAGGACACAGGTTAATTTGAGCTGAGCCTCTGACAGACAGCAATGATGTAGCTGTAATTACATCTGCATACAGAGAAAGACTGAAGGAAAGCTTAATATTCACAAGCACAGAGCTTTTTTCTGCATCCCTTTTGCCTTCTGCAGATTTCCCTCCTCATTTCAATGCAATTAGCCTTATTTACTTCCATTAGCTTCTGTTCAATCATTTCCCCCCCTGATTCCTTTCCTCATGCATTACTTTCCTGCCACTCTTCCAGTCTTTTCTCATCCTCCCTTCTGCACATCAACCCTCGTGCAGCACCACCCCTGCACCTGACTCTCCAAAACCATCTCTTCTACTGCCCTGCCCTTTTGCAGCAGATACTGCTTAGTACAATGGATCAGTCTAAAGGGACTCAGTTTGGTTGGATCTCTGGGTTTAAAAGCCACACAAAATTTTTGTAACCATTGGCAGGAGCAAATAAAGTTCACTGTAGCCAACATGGTATATTCAGCAGTCAATGTGAGCTACTGTGAAATAAAGAGCAGAAATTTCTCATCTGGAAATGCTTCCTGATGAAGCATAAAAGGAATTCACTGAGAAGATTAAAGAACTTGAGAACTAAAGAAAAATCTGCATTAACCTTTATGTCTGAAAAAGAATGAAATTTTTTTTAACTGAAAGAGCCTTGGCAGCCTTGATTCAATTCTTCTAAGTCTCGGTTAAGAAAAATGGTGCTATTAAAACATCAAAAATGATCTCTCCCTGCTAGTAGACAGTTAGCTGTAATGAGGTTTTGAGAAGAATAAACAAGTTCTTTGCAGGAAAATATTTTATGATAAACCCAAGCATGAAAATGTGTCTGGAAAAAGAACCCATTTAATAACTCAAATGCCTCTATTCTAAAGCCTTGCTATTCAAGAGACCTATAAATTTTTATTTGTTGCAATCTGGAATTAAGGTTGGACATATATTCTTAATATAAAACAAGATTAATTTTTGCCTTTTTTAAAGAAGATTTTGCATTAAATAAAAAGGGTAGACAACTTGAAGAATTTATTCTCCAATGTTAGAAACAGTAATATGCAAATGTTTAATGTATGATGTCTTTAATCTTACTGAAGCAAGAGAGAGAGTGGAGGGGCACTCTTGGTCTCAAATGTTTAAGTGCTACAGACAGCTGAATTTCTCTCTCTGTTGTTGACAACAGAGCTCCATCTTCTCTTTGCCAAAGCAGCTTGTTCCTGACATGATGTTTTCCATTTATTACTTAAAAAAAAATAAATATTTTCTGTTCATTTGTGGTCTTGTTTAAAAAAACTGGAACCACCAGTCACTGTGGAAAACAAACATTCACAGAAGAATAAGGTAGCGAGTGTTTATATGTAACCAGTGGTTTTGGTACAGGTTGAATGTGGCAGCAAGGACCTTCACTCTGGAACTTTTGGAGGCATCATTCATGAGCCACTGCTGGACCTGATAGCGCTGCTGGGTAATAACACACATCATTGCTCGGGAGCAGCTGGGGAGTGATGCCCATGATCAGCCTAATGAAGGTCAGGGCCACATTTAATTGTTGTAAGGCAAGTCTAACAGAAGCAAGATTCCCAGGTTTCCAAACCTCAACACAGCTGTGGTGGCAG
Organism: Lycocorax pyrrhopterus obiensis; assembly: GCA_014706295.1. Taxonomy (NCBI): domain Eukaryota; kingdom Metazoa; phylum Chordata; class Aves; order Passeriformes; family Paradisaeidae; genus Lycocorax; species Lycocorax pyrrhopterus. Next base: position 93,340,032 of record JACSVZ010000002.1, on the reverse strand, counting down.
CAACTGAGGAAAGGAATGTCCCCAGTAAGGCCAGGACTTCAGACGTGTTAAGCTGATGTCAGTCATGCATCAATTAAGAACATTTAAGGATTACATGCAACTTTAATATATACACTCATAGCGAAACCCGGCTTTGTAATGCTGATTTGTATCTCAGTAGGATGTTTTCATGTCAGAAGCTGGGCTGACACACCACACACTACACACAAACAGCAGCTCAATGATTTTCTTAATAAACATGCAAATATATCAAGTTAGGTGTCAGCAGCTTGACAGATGCAAACAGTTGTTAGGCTTAATAATTTGGTAAAGAGCTAGGTTGAAGGGAAAAGGTGTTATGATTGCCAAGGGAAAGAAATAGGCTGCACTTGTACTGATATCTGTATCTTATTTTGTAGACAGCCTTGTGGATTCCACAGGTCGTATTCAGATCCCTGGAATCTACGACAGTGTTGCTGCCCTGACGGAGGAGGAAAGGAAATTATATGAATCGATTGAATTTGATCAAGAGGAACATAGAATTAATTGTGGTGTGAAAAAATTCCTCTACGGCACCAAGGTAACATAAAATCTGTATGAACACTCAGCAGAAAGAATTTAAATCACTTATTTGTAGCATTTATGTAGAAAGCCAAACTGAAAGATATTTTTAGTCAATGGCAAGCTCAAAATAAAATAAAGGAGTACTGAGAAGTAAAAGGTAAATAAAGTTAGTCTGCTGAAACTGTAAGGCACTGCATCTGGGGAAAGTGATCTGAAATGTGAATAATCAACAAAAAGGAATCATGCAAAACAGTATAACTCTCCCTTCTTTGCCTACCCCTTCTCTCCCCCCAGGCCTTATCAGCCAAATAAAAGATGCATGAAAATGCCTACATTTAGGTTACATAGTAGGAAAGAAGTTGTATTCAGCTCTGAAATAATGGGAGGCAGCTTTAGGCAGATATGTTTTGAGTGGTTTTTATTTGTTTAATACAGATTTTGATATCTGTCAAACCTGCCATAAAAAGCATCCAAAGCTACAAGCTTCTCCTTACCAGCAATTAAAAATTATATCCTAAATAAAAAAACCAGCAGGTAAGGGCTGGCTTGGAAAGATCTCTCTGCACAAGAGTGGTAGCTGGGAGAAAGGAGTTGATTAATTTTTTTATCACTAACATAATTATTCTGGTGTAAGTTCTACTAACATGGATGCTTTAATTCCATGAAAAAGCTTTCAAATTACCTACAGCTAGTCTGTAAGAATCATTAATACAAAAGTATAACATACCTACACTATCTGAGTTTTGATGCTTTATCTCTATGAGGATGAATTGATGTAAACTTTACGTGTAGATAAAGGTTTAGTCTCATAAAACTGAAGGAAAGCAGCAGCACCCTGAGGTTCTGCATGAAGACCAGTTTATAATTTATATATTTCTCCTATTTTCCTTAGAATAATAATCATAATAGTTTTATTTCCCCTCTGCATCTTCTCCAGAAAAACTTGGTTACTGAAGATTATCATCTTTCCTATTGTGTTATTTAGTGTTCGTCAGTAGAATTTCTTCACTGGTATCATCTGGGATGGGTCTGACTGAATGTTTTTTCCAGTGACAAGTTCTGGGATAAACAAGCAGTCAGATCAGAAGTTGTTCTGATCTTACTTTGCACTAGGAAAATTAACTTCCAAGATATTTTAAAATAATGCTCTATTTTTCTTATTTTTCATGAAAAGCTGTTACCATCCAAATCTTTCTATGACTGAAAGCAGTAGGATTTTTTAAAGATGAAAATACATGTGCATGGGTTTAAATTAAAAATCAAACATCTTTAAAATACAGAGGTCTCAAAATACAAATTTTAGGATGGAAAAAACTTGTTTATATCAATAGGGAATGGCTCCAGCATCATCTCTTATATTTTCAAAAATTTTTCTTTTCAAGGAGGAAATACTCCTACACCTGTGGCGTTACCCCTCTCTCTCTATTCATGGGATTGAAGGAGCTTTCCATGAACCAGGAATTAAAACAGTCATTCCAGCAAAAGTAATTGGCAAATTCTCAATCCGTCAGGTCCCCCATATGGACCTTTCGGTTGTGAAACAACAGGTAAGAGACAAACCCTTTTCTTTGGCCTCTGCTGCAGAAACTAAGTCCCTCTTATGTGGGTATAAGCTTCAGTTGCAAGAAGATTGAAAGTTTTTGACTGAAAAGTATTTTCCCTGTAGGTGGTGGAACACTTGGAGAGTGTCTTTTCCAAGAGGAACAGTCCAAACAAACTGAAAGTGTCTATGCCTTTGGGTGCAAAGCCCTGGCTTGCTGATGTTAATGATCTACTGTATAAAGCAGCAAGAAGAGCGATAAAAACAGGTGTGTTCTTTTTTAATTTTTTTTTTAAATTTTTTTTTCAGTTCCTAATATGTTCGCAATTGTGCAGGGGCATTGTGCTCAACAATAGGAGAGATTTCCCAATTCAGTGCTGCAGCCACTTACCCTTACAAATATCACAGATTTTGATAGAACAACTCATCAACATCTTCCACACCTTGCTAAATTTTCGATATGTTTATTAGGAGTAGCCAAAAGACCTCATTTACTTATTTTTGTATTGATAAGAAACCAGAGGTTTATAGAGCAGAACTGATTTGTGAAATCGATTGGCTACACACTCAAACCCATTTCTACTCAGATGATCTTAGTATCAGCTCTTTGCTTAAATATATGGTAGCAGAGAAAAACACCTGGATTACACCTATCTTTTAATTAATTCTTCCCATGTATTTCAGTTTTTGGAGAAGATCCAGATTTCATTCGTGATGGCTCAACAGTTCCTATTGCCAGAATGTTTCAGACTATAACACAGAAAAGTGTGATGATGCTTCCGATTGGAGCAGCCGATGATGGGGAGCATTCCCAGAATGAGAAAATAAGCAGGTTTCTTTTATTTGTCTGTTTCTGCTATCAGAGAAGGGGGGGAACTGAAGTCCCTTGGTACCCATGAATGAGCACGGCCACATGGGAAGCTTTGCTGTGCATTGGATAGTCCAAACCTACCGTCTCCAGCAAACTCGTTGCTGTGCTAAGCAGAAAGCAAAATTCCCAGTCTATCACATACCATTATACAGCTTTCATGAGGTGTCTACTCAGTCTTTAAATTCATCACATTGGCCATTTTCATTTCACTAGCAATGAAATTTGCCTCTGGTGTGAAAGACGATTGCGCGGGTGGGCACTCTTCCGTCACAGCATCTATTTTGAAGTGTGCCAGTCATAGACACTCAGAGTTATGTAAGGATTTTGGTGGTTTTCAGTATAAACAGCTATAAAGATGTATTTATAGTCCAGGGACCAAAACTAGCGTAATTATACAAAAAATAGCTTAAACTTGCCACTGGTATTCACTATTGGAGGTACCATGGTAAGCACTTTCAGTGTGTTGGATGAACCCTTGTGCAGGTTCTGAGTCAACTCATGCTGAACTCTGGAAACTGGAGAATCCTACAGTAATTCTCAAATTACTTTTTTCCCCCCCCATTAAAACATCAATGCTGACGGCTACAGATAATAGCAATTTGGGGATGTAAACTTGGAAAAAGTTTTCCAGAGGAGTATCAAATGGAAGTATGTCCAGCATTCCTGTGCACTGGGTAATTTTTGGGGGTTACCAATCTTGCAAATTCCACTGAAGTCTCATAAAACTTCACAGGACTATATTTCTAATTTTAAGAGCAGGATAACCTGACAGGACTTCATTGTCTTTCTTTCCTTTTTCACAGACACAACTATATTGAAGGAACCAAATTGTTTGCAGCTTTTTTCCTGGAGATATCAAAGCTACATCAGACCTTACATGAAACTTCTCACACAGAGACTATCAACTGACAGACCACACCAAGAAAATGAGCAAAGCACTTTCTTAAACTTTCTAACTTATATTAAACATTTAAATCACATATTCAGTGGCTGTGAATTGGTGGGGAAAAAAAATAAATGCCATGCTATTTCTTGGCATACTACTAAACTGCATGCATTTGTGATATGGTCAATCAAGTGATCTTATCCCTAATGCTATAAAATAGGGTTAGGGATAATTCATTCTTGATGAATGGAACATGATACATTTTAGTTTTAAACTTCAGGACAAAGGGAATTTTTACATTCATTTTATCAAAATTACTTTATTTCTGTTTTGTAGTATCACTCTTCATCCTGCCTAGCTCACATTCCAGTTTCTGAATATGAGCAATACACAACACTGTAGTTTCCTCTTAACGATATGCAAAATTTCACTTATGTAATTCTTTGAAGAAAGATATACTATCAAACAAATATCTTCCCTGTCCTTCACAGAAGGCTTTAAATAGGAAATGCAATGAAATTAGCTTGTTGAGTTTGATGTGAAGACTTGCCTGTTAATGTCTATTTATGGGTATAATCATTGAGGCCAGTAGAACTGCAAAAATAAATAAACATTTCCAGGTCTGGATTCTGCCTTCCATCTCATCCAAATCTCCTCTTACTGTGCTGTGAGAAGTTTTAAGAATCACTAAATAATGTTCCCTTCATGTGACTTTCTTTCCATACAATATAAAGAAGTTTTTGTAAACATCTGTGCTAGCCAAAGTCTGTCATCAGAAGGGTGTTTTTCCACCCCATTAGCAACTGGTTGTTTTTAATTACATTTAAAGCATCAGTTTACATTAATAATTAAGTCAAACGCAAATGATATATTTTGAAATGAAAACACATTAGTTGAGAGCTCTGTTTGCTGTTTAGGCAAAACATCCAGCACAAAGCTCACAATTCAAATCTAGATTTTTTAACTTTGAAATGTGATTTTTACTCTAACATAATTAATTCAGACACAACAAAACCAACCGAACCAGTACTGTTATCCCTACTGTCAAAAAAATGACATTAATTAAATTACAGAAAGTACTTGGGATCTTTCCTTTCTCTCCTGCTACCTTCCTTCAAAAATCTGCAAGAACAAAGATGTGGAATTCTATAACAGGGAATATTGTACTGCAGATAACTTGTATGAACAGATGATGTGGGAAGTTATTAGGATAAAAGCCTTGGCTAAATTAAAAAAAACATAACCAAGCTTCTGATCTTCAGTAGCTCCTGTGAAATTTATAGGAGCTGGGCATAAAAGTACCTGGCCTTTTAAGAGATCTGGGAACAGTAATAATCCAGGATACTCGAGTATCACACCACATTCTCAATAAACACTCATCTTCAGCCCTACCTGAGGCTGTGAGGCTCACAGTTCAGCTGCAAGAGCTGAGTAAGGATTCTGCCTCTGGCTGCTGACGCTGTTCAAGGGGAAAAGGAGGACTCAGCTCAGTCTCTTACTTGTGTTGGCACTGCTGACTGCAGAACTGCAGTGTAACTTTTAGTGCCTGTGTCAAGAGAGAGGACTTCAAGACCAGGAACAAAAGCCTCAAAGCCAGAATACTCTGGTTTGCACATCATCAACTTGCAGAATAATTCTCTGTGAACTCTTAGTTCCCTTCATTGTTGAAAGCATTTAGGAACCAGCATGGTAATGTCTGTTGCAGAGGTGAGTATTCCAGTGTCTGCACAGGATTCAGGGAAGATAGGTCCATGCTTAAAAGATATCACACCACAGAGGTACATGAGGGAATATTGCTGAAGTATTTGAAGACATATAATTGACATAAAACATTGCAATCTCTGGGTTTGCAGTGGTTTTACAAGTTACAGAATCCCACAGAATCACAGAATATGCCAAGTTAGAGGAGACCCCATAAGGATCATTGAGTCCAACTTTTAGTCCTGTACAGAAGCATCCCCAAATTAGTTTAAAACATAATTGAAACAAACATCTGCTCATAAATATGACCCTTTTGTCAGAAGAATAGAAAAGCTGGTGGGATGGAGGTGGCAGATTTTGTCATGAAAGAGGCATGGAGACTGTGTTTGAGGAATATGACTGCTCTGAAATACCTCTATAATATATGCTGTCTATGTGTTCTACATTACGAAGTTGGAATGGAAGATGGGCTTATGTATTTTTTACTGCTGCTCTTTGGAATGACAAATAAAATAGAGTCAACAAAGAGCATCATTTTATAAGCACAGACACTATCAGAGCAGTGCACTGAAATAAGGTTCTGCTCTGAAATAGCCACTTACTGTCAAGTTAAAACCATGTGAGCAAAACAGTGGGGCCACTGAATTATGCAGATCATCTCCATGCCTCCTTCAGTCCCAGAGGAGAGAAAGAGCATAAAACTTCAATTTCACATTCTCCTGTCCATGAAAGAAAGAAAGCACTGGGAAAGCAACTCCCACCCACAGGGGTATTGAGAGCTACTCTTTCCTTCTTAGACAAAGAGTCCACCCTGTCTTTTCCTTTTTTTTTTTTTCAATTGTGCAGCATCTCATCAGCCTTTTGAAAAAAGGAACAGTGCGCATTTTTCTAAGGTCTGTACTGTTGTACAACATTTCTAGGAATGTTACTTCTTGGTTGCACTAACAGCTATTTGTTGCCACAGTAAGTTAGAGATAACTCTACAATACTAGCGTTAGAAATAGGATTAAAGTTTGCTTCTGTTTGTTAGCCTTACTCTGACATGCCATATCCCATGCCAGAGCGTATTAGATATTCTCAAATCCTGACCAACTAACTACAGAAATCATATATACAATTTGTGTGTCTACATATGCAGGTACGTAGGTGCATGTATATGTACATTTGCAAGATCTAATCCAGTCATTGATTTTAAAAAAAAATCTTGTCCATTCTGATTCAGGTTTTTTCTTACTATGGACTGAATAATGGGAAAACAAGCTCTCAGAGACACAGATGCTGCTTTTGGACATCCCCACAACTTTGATACAGGTATCAAGACTTAGATCATAGGATCATAAAAGGGTTTAGGTTGGAAGGGACCTTAAAGATCATAGAATTTTAGAATAGTTTGGGCTGAAAGAGACCTTTGGAAACCATCCAGTCCAAGCTCACTGCAATGAGCAGGATCAAGTAGATCAGGCTGCTCAGAGCCCCATCCAAGCTGACCTTGAATGTATCCAGGGTTGGTGTCTCCAACCTCCTCTCTGGGCAATCTGTGCCAGTGTTCCACAGCCCCCAGAGCACATCTAACAGTACTAGGTGCCTACACACAGCTGGACAAATTCTGCCCGTCTCCCTGGTAGAGGAAGAATTGTCCCAAGTCTTCCTTTTTTCCTGTAGGCTGTACATCCATGTTGTAGGGAATCGAACACTCAAGAATGGGATCATATTTTTCTATTGATTATTAATGTGAAAGAATAAATAAGAACATTTTAATTTCCATTTAAAATCGGGGTTTAAGTGTGAAAGTCACTTTTTTATACTAGATAAACACAGTTTTTAATCCTTAAGTAATGTTTCAAAAGAGAAGACTGAAAAGTGTGTCAGCTAAAATCATGGAGAATAAGACACTGACAATAGGAGCTGAAGGCATAGTGAGATGAACAGCCTCCTGAGACTGAGAACTAATCAGGTCATCGTCTGCTTAGCCTGTGAAAGTGCAAATTAGGCTTACTCACATGGTTACGGTTTTGCTTTTCAGTCTGACTACTCCCAAGAAGTTGACTTTGACTCCTGCTAGTTATTCCTTTCAGAATACAGCATTTGGCTTGTTTCACATAATGTTATAAAATGCCTTGCTAGTTAAGGATGTTCATAGTCCATGTTTGGACAGGGAATGTTGTGCAACTGTGCCTTTACCGGTGACACAGAGGCCCATGCCACAGTGGCTGGTGCCAGTGAGGACCACCGAGTTCCCTTGTTTCTGCTGGAACATTCCAGTGCAAGTAACATGTGAAGTTAAATACTTACTGCTCCAAGGTGAAGCTTAACTGATTTTCAAGTTTATACCTTGTATCATAGGGTACCTAGAATTTGAAGAGACCCATAAGGATCATCAAATCCAACACCATGCATGTCTGTATTTAGAGCTGCAGACACATCATGCCCTTTAGGAGGCGTCATTAAATATTTTAAACAAATATATGAATGGAAAAACATGAACAGTTCCTTGTTAACAGAGTGTATATTTGTCTACTTTGCTCTACTGCCAAATATTTCAGTGATCTTCTCACTTGGATTCTTCGGAACAGTGTATGAAGAACACCTCCATGTTGCAGATAATTTTGACAAATATATAGCAAAGGTTTTTCTGCAATGCTGCTATGCTAGATTACATAAAAGTAGACCAGGAAATTCAAAATGATCTGCTAACAACACAAACATGTTGGTATGCAACTTTGAAACCTCTTTTCATATTGTTTTTTCAGCTATGAACCTGAGCCAGTGTGACTCTTCTTCCTGAAGTCACTTAGAAGTCATTTTGACATTTCCACTACTTTCTAAGGAGATAAGTGAAAGAGTCACTGTCTGTTGCAATGGGAGGATCAGCAGTTCCTGCAAAGCTTTTCACTTGGTTCTCACATGGAATGAGTTGTTTGGATGGAGGACAATGGAGACAGTTCCTTGTTACTTCATCCACTCTCACAGAGTTCTAAAAATTGCGAATACTATCTGAAAGTGTGCTTGCATTTTGTTATGTAATTTCACTCAGGTTCTTTAGGTGAAAAATGCCACATTCACTTACTCCTCAAGGCAGGAACAACAGCTGTGGTCTGTGGTTTTTTGTGGACTTAAATAGATGAGTGAAAGTGCAAACACACTTCCACAGGTGTGGAATTTGAATTCTTTTTGCTAAGAAACTTTACCCTTGGGAGGGGAAAAAACGCCAGCAAAACCTTGCTTAAGCTCCAAAGTCCACACTGCGTAAGGTGCATCCTGACAGCAAAGAAAAATGGTCACATTCCTTACTTGATGAGCATTTGAGAATTTCAGTGTGTAACCAGGAAATTCTTCCCTTAAAGCTACCAGTTTACACATATTCTTATTTCAGTGGATGTAGTTCTAACAGGACTAGGATGCGTGTGCCAGGTGGATAATATGTTGACTTAGTGAAGACGAAAAATAAGGATTAAACCTCTATTTCATGTAGTGTACTTTTTTTGCATATTATTTTCTGATCTGATACCACATTAAATCTTAATGTATTGATGCATAATGTACCAGACTTGATGATGGTATTTGAGATATATGTCTATTTGAGAAACTTGCTTTGTGAGTTTGCAAGAGATTAATTCTACAGTGGCAGAGCTGTAAATTCTGGCAAGCTGGACATCTTCACACATAGCAGACAATACAGGGTAATATATGACTCTCATTTTGCTGCAATGAATTATTATTAAAATTAAAGGATTTTTTATTAAAAACCCACAGTACAAGAAAACCAAATCCTTGGAGGTTTGGCAGAGTCGGCCTCCAGACAGACTTATGCATACCCGTAGTTAAATGAAACCAGATGTTGTGGATGTATGTGTGGATACTGCTGATGTTGCTACCTGTCTCAAAATCCTTCTGATGATCTCTCACTGTAAATTAACATGAAGTGCTGGCCAATTGAATGTTCCCCATCCTTCTGATGCAGTTACAATTTACTTTTTCTCTTTTTTTTTTTTAATATCTGTAAGAATAATTCAAATATCATGCTAGTCTTTTTATTTGTGGAACTGAAGGGGATTTTTTTTTTCTGAGCTTAGAATTGCAACTGTAAAATCTCTGTAACAGAAACTGGAAAATATTCAACATGACACATTCCTGACACATACCTTTCTGGTAGAAGAAAGAAGTGGTGGCAGAGCCCTCGTATGAATTTCATGTAAGCTTGCATCACTCTTTTTTTACAATTAGAAATTCAAGAGTTAGTACTGCTTTACTCATCTCCTGTGCATTATTGACTTCCTGACAAGGCATCAAATTCCATAGGCAGGGTTAACATCCTCAATTTGGCAGCAACCCTGACATTCCAGTGATAGCTTCAAAAAATAAAGTTTCATTTTGTCACAGTGGAAGGACCAGTATGATCCTAGAAGTACAATCTTTCTAAAGCTGGCTTTTTTAGGGGCTTCTGGACACCAAAATTTATATAGCCCACTTTTTATTGCAAAACAGTGGAATGAAAGATACATTCTAAACAAACTAACAAACAAACAAATAAAACCATGGCAGATGCTGTGCTAGCGTCACTCCTGGTGAACAAGCTAGCAATGGCAGTCTGTGGTGCCTTTGCTAAGTCGCCCTTATAAAGTGCACAAAAAAGTGTTATCAGCTCAGGAAAGAAAATATTCACCTGCAGTGCTCTATAGGTGCTGGTGTATCTTAACACGGGATTTTCTGGAGGGAACAGCCTGAAGACTTAAAGGTAATGTCCATGGGTAAAATTCCTGCCTGTGTGCTTCAAGTAACTTCAGTTATTTGTCAGCATGGAAAAAAAACCCAGTCTGATCTATTGGTATATTGATATTGATGTATGTATCTAGAAAGCTGCATGCACAGAGACATAAGCGAGGTCTCCTATCTGCATGTTTTGTACTGTCTGTGTAAACAGTTTAATTGTTTGTGCTTATATACAGTTGCTTTCTACGACCATTTTGAGATGCTGGCTACTGTGACACTGAGCAGACAGCTGGCTGACTACTGTTCTAGACTATTATGTATCACGGATGTTACACACTTCTCTTACCACTCCTCAGCTGGACTGTAACTTGACTTTAGAGAAACGTAACTCAGACTATTCAGGATCCGATGCAAGATCACATCTGACTCTTCAAGTGCCTCTGTGAAGATACCTCTCTGTGCACAGGCAGATAAATATCCGTGGCCCCCGTGCTTCTGTGTTGCAGACTGAATAGAAAGCCTTTAATACTACTGGCAAGACTAGGCCAGGATGATGCATCTTGTGGGCCAAATGAAAGGATTTGCAGTCACTGTTCCTCTCTTTTGTTAAGTGGGGGAACTTCAAGCACTATCTTGTTTTTTTTTCAAACTCTTGCAATTTCTGTACACTTAAACTCCTATAAAAGTATTTTAATTTCAAAAAACCCTTTTATTCTCTTCAAGCTGCTCAAAAATATTTCCCCCCCTAGATTTTATGTAATTATAAGAAATTCAAACAAATACCTTCTAAGTGTTCCATTAAAGTCTTTTTATTTTTCTCAAACATTTATATTGCACTTACAATAGCAGGAAAAGTTGGGAAACCACATAATTTTTATCTCATTTTCACCTGCTTGCATAAGGTTTTTATATCACACCAAAAAATTTAACAAAAGGTACCTAGCAGTGGGTAACCATTTTGTTTATGTAAAAACGGGTAACTATTTGTACATCAAACAATTTCCTTGGCACAACTGGGCTGTGAACCCAGCAGTTAACAAGAAGTGAGTCAGAAGGTGCAGCCTTTAATGAAAGAGCAGGTGCGGGTGCCACGGGCAGTGTGACCTCGGTGGCACAAAGGTGCAGCCATGCCCTGACGCGGCCACACCTCCTCTGGTTCCTAGAGTTGGTGTGGCTGCCCGGCTGTGGAGCAGGCTGGGTGGCCCCGTGCAGGCTCACTGTCCATCCCTATGGACACCAGGCACCATGGGCACTGAAACGCTGTCATGGTTCCCTCCACGGGGGCAGCTTCCCACAAATCCACATCAGAGCTGCAGCCACCTGGCCTCAGCCAGCCCATCCATGCTCAAGTGTGGCACTGGCAGTGCCCCGGTCCCTCTGTGACCATGTCGAGCCAGCCAGAAGCTACCTGTGTTTTGCCCAGGCTGCCGTTCGCCTGAGGCAGTGCTGGAACCAGCTGAGCCATGGATCACAGCAGTGCTGCACCAGTGCTAAGTGAGGGACCAGGACCACAGGACCATGGCGGATTCAGAGAATTGGTCATTGAAATTGTCCGTTGTTAAAAAAGACCTTTATCGAGTCCAACCATTAACCCAGCACTGCCAAGTCCACCACTAAAACATGTCCCTAAGTGCCACATCTACACATCCTCTAAATACCTCCAAGGATGCTGACTCAACCAAATTCCATCAGTTTGAACAGCATGCAGCAGCAGGTCAGTCAAACTGGAATACTGCACTTTGCTTCCTGAATCACACACCTTGACAAATGGGCAAAATAACTTGCATTAAAAAAGGGAAAGTCTACATGCACGTGTATATATATGCATAGGTAATTGACGCTAAAAGGGTCCTTGGTGTTTATATCCTAATTATTCTGTTTCATGTTTTCTTAGGGGTTGGAACTGTAGCATAAAGATATATGCAAGTTTTTTTCAAAAATTTGCTACTCTGTTAAAAACCAATGGTGGTTAAGAAACCCTTATGGACAGTATTGCTGATGACGCGATATCCTACAGACACCACGGTGTCCTTTGAAGGCCCTGCCAGTGACATTCTATTTATGAGATCATCGTTGAGTCATGGGGTTATTTCTTCTAAACAAATTTGATGGGAAAACCCATGATTCAGAGTTGGTAAGTAGTATTACGGTGACTGCCTTTATCTTGCTGAATGTCTGATTTCTGGTACTAGTAATCACAAAGCTCTGTGTGTTTTCTGTACAGGAGCAAACACAGAATATTAAGTAGGAAAGGTAGGGAGAGTTTTAAGTTACACAGCTAAGTAAAGAGCTGGTACTATTCTTAAAATGAGCAACACTTCTAGTGAAATCAGCATTTTGGTGTGGTAGAAATACAGCAACTGCAGAATCATTCCTAGTGTCACATTCTGTCAGAAAATAAACATAGTCTGTATTTACAATCCATTGATAAACTAACCTATTAACTAATTAAATCCTTGTTAATTACTCATTGACTTATTCAGCTTGGTTTCTAATATATTTTTATTAGCATAAATATTTCAGAACACAGATCAATCACTTTTCAGCACAACTTTAAAATTCTGTATATACCTAAGTCAGAACATTAAATGTAGGGATGTCTGTACACATTTAATAAATACAGCTTAGAATTACAAAATAAAATTAATAATTTTTGGTACAGGTATAAATTTTTTTTAGATTAATAGTGATTCTGCCTCAGATGCTATTTCTCCCATACCAATGGCTCCCTCTTCAGGCTGTTCCGAAAATATGCTGCCTCTTTTCATTTTCTGTTAGAAATATTTCCACTTAAAAAACTCCAGCTCTCAGTGTCACATCTTTTTCTCCACTATGTTTCCTCACAGTAGGTAAATGATGAAGTAACTGATGGACCAGGCAGGCTCACTTGGTGTTACCTGAGACCCAGACCTACAAATCTTTTAAGGCATATGAAAGGAATTTTTTAAACTGCAGAGAAACTGAGCCTAAAGGACATCAAGAGGTTGTTTAACCTCTTTTCCCCGTGCTGAAAAATATCTAGAAGCATCACATTGTTCTTAATTGTATTATTCTTACAACTGCCAGTGGTTTCTGTAGACTCTCAAACTATTACATCTAAATATGTCTCTAAAATCCCAAAGGTACTTTTACTACTAATTTAGCCATATTCCGTGTATATTTCCTACTATAAACAGAACAATTAAATTCTGCACTATAGCCCTTAGGTTTGACCTAAGGAATGACCAGGAAAACGAGCTAGTCCGCTTCACTGATGTCCTGTGCGGTACTTTACCGTTTTACATTTTGTTCATTCATTTCAAATCTTTCCCAAGACACTGGTAAAGTCTCGGGTGCTCCACTTTGCTTCAATGAAGGGCTCAGGCCACAGCAACTGCTTTGTTTTCAACCCATTGTCATAGTCTTTACAACCCACAACAGAATTGGCGTTGCTGTGCCATAAACGTAGCAGATTAGCCAGGGACTAACTGGCTGAATAGAACTGAAGTTGTCACTTCTAGTTGGTGAGCACGTGCACACTGCATGACTGGAAAAAGTCAGTGAACTGCAAATGTATTCCCAATGAGGTGTTCTCTCCTAGTGTCTCTGTGCCATGGCCTTGAAGAATGCTAAATGCTGTTTAACTAAGCTATTCTGTCTATTAAAAAATGCTGTGTAATCAGGACATAAATGGGAAGCCTGCATTTTAAAAATCATAAGCAACAGTGAAAAAGCAACTGCATTTCACCTACAGAAGTCTGAAGACTCTTTAGACGATACTTCACTGCTTTGATATTATACTTAATCATGTAACTTGGCTTAAGGAAGAGAGAAAGAACACTTAGGGTTTTATCATCATGGTTTCTTCACAAATTTATAAAGTACAAAGTACTTTACAAATTGCCTCCCTCTTGCCTTTTTCAACTGTTTCTCCCTTGAACTGCACTCCCTGAAAGATATTTTAAGCACAGCTTGGAGCGCCGGCACCACCTTCGACTGATAACCTTAGTGAATGGCTGCGGTGCTGTACGAGAAGGACTTGTTTCCCCCTCCTCCAGAACGGGCTTCCCATGGACCAGATCCAAGTCTTGCTGCAGTGCGATGCAGCGTGAGAACGTGAAGCACAGCTTTAGGCGCAGCCCTGCGCGGCCCAAGGTTACACTGGCGCAACGCAGCGCCGGGGCTGCAGTAGGGGCAGGGGGCACAGGCAGGCCGGGCTGCGCCGCGCACCAAGGAACGGGCAGCTTCGGGAAGCTCCACAACCGCACCCGCTGGCTCCTGCCGCCCCGCCTGCTTTCGTCCGGCAGGCGCACGAAGCTCCGGCCTCACCGGCACGCGCATCCCGGGCAAACCCTCGGCGCTCCGTCCTTCCTTTCGGGAGTATCCCTTCCCGGGAGGATGTGGGGGGCAGCAGGAGCCGGGAGCTAGGGACGATGGCAGGGCAGGGCAAGATGGCGCCAGGGCGTGCGCGCGCGGCGGCGGCCGTTGGGCGCGCGGCCCCTCGCGCCCGCGGCGGCACGAGCGGCGCCTCCGCACCGGCTCCCGCCCCGCCGGCGCCGCCGCGTCACGTGAGCGCGCCTCGCCCCCGCCCCCCGCGCGCCGGGCGTGACGCAGCGCGGCGGATCTACGGCGCGCCACTGGTGACACGGCTCAGCACAAGCGGAGGCGCTCGGCTCCCCCCGCGCGGTAAGCGCTGCCCGCCGCGGCGCGGCCGCCCCTTCTCGCCGCTCGGCGGCGCGGGGCGAGCTGCTACCTCGGCCCTCGCCGGGGGGCTCATGGGGTTGCCGCTTCGCCGTCTCCCCTCGGGCTTTTTGGGCCTCTGCGTTGCCGTCGTTTTTTTTTTTTTTTTTTTTTTTTTTGGAGTGGGCGGGCGGGCTGTGGCGCACCGGCGGAGCCAATCCCGTGCCTGCTTCCTCCCAAGCTGCTCGCCGATTGGCCGGGGCGCCGAGGGCGGGAAGAGCGCCCCTTGCGCCCATTGGCCGCCGCAGCCGGCCCCAGGGCCGTGGCGGGTCTTCCCTTCCGCTCTGCCGCGGGCGGGCGCGGCGGGGAGAGGGCACGGGAATGGGCGGGGGGAGCGGGGACAGAAGGAGGGAGGGAAGGAGGGAAGGAGGGAGAAGCGGGCGGAGTGGGGACGCGCGCGAGCCGCCACCGCGTTGCGCTGCTCCGGCTGGAGCGTGCGCCGCGCTCCTCCTCCGTTCCCTGTGTCCCCCCCCCCCGCCTCGCCCTCCGCCCAGCTCCGCAGGGTCGGTGCGCACGCGCGAGGCCCGGTCGGGCGGGGCTGTGGCGTGAGGAGACAGCGGGGCACAGCGGCGGTGGCGGCGGCGGCGGTGGCGGTGGGCGTCGGCCCCGTGGAGCCGCCGCCCCGCGGGGACGGCACCGGGCAGCGCCCCCGAGCCGCCGTGCGGAGACTGTTCGCGCGGCGGCGTCTGCGCAGGCGCGGCGGGGCGGGTCAGGGGTGAAGTCGGTCCGGGGCGGGCGCTCCGCAGTGTCGGCCTGTGGGGTTAGGCGCTGCCCTGAGTGGTTTCAGCCGCCCGAACCCCTCTTTTCTTACTTCTCTGTCCTTTTCAGAAGGCTGCTGTAGAATAAGGGGGGATGAGCTTTGAGAAGTGCAGCAGTTGGTGGTGAGGGACGATGCACGTGACTGCAGGAGCTCTGTACGTGGCTCTTGTAAGGGATAAAGGAAGGGTTGTAGTTGCTTTCCCTTTATTCTGCTTCAGTCACCAAGCAGAGCAGTGACAGAATTACAGAATTAGGTTGGAAAAGACCTCTGATACACCGAACACTGTCTTGTCAACAGACCATAGCACTGCGTGCCACATACAGTCTTTCCTTAAACACTTCCAGGGACAGCGACTCCATCACCTCCCCGGCCAGTCCATTCCAAAGTCTAAACACACTTTCAGTAAAAAAATTCTTTCTAATGTCCAGCCTAAACTTCCCCTGGTGCAGTTTTAGGCTTTTGTGTTCTAATCCTGTCGCTGGTTGCCTGGGAGAAGAGGCCGATGCCCACCTGGCCACACCCTCCTTTCAGGTGGTTGTAGAGAGTTATAAGGTCTCCCTTGAGCCTCATTTTCTCCAGGCTAAACAATCCCAGCTCCCTCAGCCATTTCTCATAGGACTTGTGCTTCAGACCTTTCGCTTGTTTACTGCCCTCCTCTGGAGGTCAGGCTCTTGAGCTAGGAGCACCTCCTGTGCTCTCAGAGTCTTGTGATTTTCAGCATGATTTTGTCTGATCTAGGGAGTCAGAGTGGACTCCTAGGGAACCTGTCAGATTGTGGCAGGGAAAGCAAGTTCCCATAAATAGCATGGCAACATTAATACATTTCTGAGGGTGTGTGTGTCTTGAGTAAGAAAGATCGTTAAACCGAAACTACTGCTTTAGGTAGCCTTTGAGGGATAGTTCATCATCTATATGTCATTTATATATAAGAAATTTTTTAGTGTGAGGGTGATGCCTGAAAACGCCACCAAGACACAGAGACTAGACAAGAGTAAGGGAATAAAGGTAAGTTTTTATTTGAAAGGCCTTCAAAGGTACACTCTGGGGAGCCAAAGGCTATTGACAAGATGGACCCCAAGATGGACGACAAGTCACGAGTTCTTCACACTTTTATAGGTTTGGTTCATTTGCATATCAGGGTTAATTCTCTAATTAAAGCTTTAGTTTAATGATGTTATTTCCCCAATCTTGCCCCCCCCTTCAGAGTCTTTAGTTTACAGATTTTGGGCTTAGGACGGCCTGAGTGTCCTTGGAGACTAGGCCTGGAGAGGCTTTGTTATGTCTAACTAGCACTAGAGAGCAGAAATTAACAGGCTACAGGTTACACACTAAGCAGTACAGGATTTGAAAAATATAAAAGTTAAAACCTAAGGCATCAAGGGTGGTAAGGCACTGGTGCAGGTTGCCCAGAGAGGTTGTGGATGCCCCATCCCTGCAACTGTTCCAAGGCCAGTTTGGATGGGGCTCTGAGCAACCAGGTGTTGTGGAAAGTGTCCCTGCCCATGACAGGGGCGTTGCAATTACGTGATCTTCAAGGTCCGTTCCAACCCAAGCATTTCTATGAGTCTGTGATTCTGTCTTGTTTAATTTGACTCGAGCAATATTTCCTGTTGCTCCTTCAAATAACTAGTGTGGCCTGTGAACCACAATGTTAATATTAAATGTAGTGTTGGAGGAAGGAAAGGAAAAAACATTTGTGATCTGAATGTTGTAGCAAGCAGTGATCTTAGAATTTACATAGTTAAAAGTTTTGTTCTGTTTTCCTGTGCCCTCTTTGCTTCTTTGTGTGCTTGTGCTGATGCAGGCTTGCAAGACCTTGGCTTTGTCATGTGCTCGTGCTCATCCATATCATACTAAGCATGATGGTAACATCTATGGCTTAGTAAACAATGGAAATCCAAAAATGCAAAGGCAATAGCAGCAGTGGTGGATTTTCTGATGGTGCAAAACCATAACAGACTAACGTACAATTTAAACACTGGATGTAATTCCCTGTGATTCTCACCTTAATAACCCAAAGGTGTGGCATGTGAAGACTATAAATTTTCCATTCCTGTATCAGAAGATGAGTAATCAAGATGTTTGTATGAGGCTGGAGCTGTAGATGGTAGGATCTATATTTTTCCCAGGTCACACCTCTTCATGAAAGATGAAGACAATTACAGGCTTCAGTTTGGTCTCTTGCAATCTCCTACACTATTCACAGCAAGTTACATTCATCATAGAAGTAACATTGCAGTCATTCCATTCTTATTTCATAAATTATTTCAGCATGGACATATAATCAGATTGTAGCTTTTATATATAAAATATGGAGCCTGGCAGTAATTGTATAATCCATACATTTTAAAAAAAGTCAAATGCACTGATGTGACAGCATGATGATGGACTGTGACTTTTTCAGTATGTTCAAACATGTCAGTTTTATTAGCATTTTGGGAAATATAATTCAAACGACCTGAATTAAATCCTTTACTATCATTCTTCTGTAGGAACTATTGTATAGTAAGAGCATCAAAGATTTCTAATTTATTTGCATGAGAGTTTTCTTTGTTAGAAATGCTTTTAAAACTTCAGCTGTGTTGTCTCTTTTTACAGAAAAACATTACTTGGTGATAGAATGTGTGTGAAGCAGATGTCAGTCACAGTACTCCATTAAACCCAACCTTTTGTAGTGGAAAGCAGCATTTTCTTGTTAGTGTGCACAACATTAAGGATGAGGTGGCTTTGCTTTTCCTGGTTTTTGTTAATTTTTTGAATGTGTACAGTGTTGTGGTTTTGTGAGTGAGCTGAAATATGCAGACAGACTGGCACATGAAACGTGGTTGAACTGGAATTGTTGGGTGGCTCCTACGATTGAATTTCCTAATGTGGTTTAGAATTTAAATATTCTCTTTCTTGGGAAAAAAGAAAGGCTTCATTGGATGGATGACACCATCAGTCAAATAAAAACATTGGTTTAAGATACACCTGGTCTAGTCATTCATTGAAATTAATGCCTTGGTATTATGGTGCATGTTAAAGGTATTAAAAAGTTGACTTTTTAGATTGAAATCTGGAGTATAACTTACTCTTTTGAAAGCTTGAGGAGAAAGACAAAACGATGTGATTGAACAGATGTAGTGGCTGTGGTTCCTTCAGCTGTTCACAAAACCAGACGTCGTGAGTGGTCGCTCTGCTGTGCTCTGTGTTATGTGGAGTCAAATGGAAATGGTGCTTTCACTTTGACAGATTCTCAGCAGCTGCCCAGCAGAGCATTTGTGGTTATTCTTCTACCCCAGAAAGGTCTTGTTTTGTGTTGGCCTTGCCACCTCGGGGTAGCACAGCTGCCCAGTGCTGCCACCACTGCCCGAGGTGCAGCTGCGTCACACAGTGCCTGGCCAGCCGCAGCCAAAGCATGGAGGCACCGCTCCTCCCGTGCAGCATGAGTGGAAGGAGCAGAACCAAGGACAGCGCTTCTTGGTGGACACAAAGGCACGAAGGAAATGAGCACTGTGCCTCACCAGTGACCACAGAATCAACTAGGTTGGAATAGACCTTTGAGATCAAGTCTAATCTATGACCTGACACCACCATGTCAATTAGACCATGGCACTAAGTGCTGAGTCCAGTCTTTCCTCAAAACACCTCCAGAGACAGTGACTCCACCACCTCTCTGGGCAGCCCATTTCAATGTCTAGTCACCCTTTGTGTGAAGAAACTTCCTCATGTGCAGGCTAAACTCCCCCTGGCGCAGCTTAAGAGTTGTGTTCTCTTGTCCTGTTGCTGGTTGCTTGGGAGAAGAGGTTGACTTCTCTCAGGCAAGTACAATGTTTAGTACTAACAGGCATAGGGTTAACCATGGATGTCTTGGAGAGAATGAGTTAGGAGTAGAGTCGCATGGGACCTGGCATTGCAGACTGCTTAAGTCTTGCGTGGCCCGTGGTGTCTAAATTCATGCGAAATCTCTCCAATAACATCAGAGTGGTTTAATCTTTGGTCCATTTGCCTTTACATGGTTACACAGAAGTGTATGAAAGTTTAAATAAGTCTATACCTACTTCTAAAGTGGAATTTTTTTTTTTGTCATTTTGGGCTATGTTAGCACATAAGCTCGGATTGTTTATTAGCCTGTGTGTATAAAACCAGTGAAGAAGAAGCAAAAAATGTAAAGACATTCTTGTAATTTCTAATTTCTCACCTGTGGAAATTCCAAAGGTGACTTTTTGCTTTGCAGAAAGAAGTTGTATGTTTAAAACAGGGGAACCAGACCTGCTTTCCTGCTCTGCAATTGTGAGTGCTGTTAATCCTGTTTCTGCTGTCTGCCAGTGAAGAGTCTGTAGTTACAGAACAGTCTGTAGCCCATTGCGGGTGTTTATGTTCAATATATGTGGAAGTTTTCATATTTTACTTAATCTCAGTTCTTCACCATGTGAAGATGCAAGAAAGTTGTGTCCCAAAGTTATGTTAGCAATCTATAGCTTTATAGCAGAAAGAAACCTAGCTATGTATTTTTCCTCAGTATGAAAAGGAAGATTACAGTAAGGGCTATCCAATTCACATACATTCTTACAAAGAAATAACCCAAATGCCTTTTAGAAACAGGCAGTAATGGTGTTCCAAAAGTAAAATGCTTGTTTGCATGATCGTGACTGCTTTCCAGTCCTGTGTTAACAGAGTTGTTGATTGGTAATTTTTTTGCTTTTTTTGTTATGTTTGCTTGTTCCACAACAGGCTGACTTTTCTCAGTAGTCTGGCCTACTACTGAGCTACTGTCTGCAACAGTGTGGGTTGTTTAAGTGGGCTCTGAGGCTGTGAATGTTCTTAAGGTTTTTTGATCCTTAGTGGTACAGGCATAAATTTTAATTGCCTCTGTCTTTCTGAGTCTAAACGTAGAAGTTGTTATGTGTGTGTGGCATATGCAGTGGCCCTGGAGGAGGTGTGCAGAATTAGGGTATGCAGTATTTCAGTGTATAGATCTGAATGTATACATCTCTATAGGTTACTATTTTGCTCCAAGTGCATATATAGACACTTTTCTAGCTGTTCTTTGTCTCGTTGTAGTTACAAAGTTTATTGCTGTCCTTAGCCCCATCTTTGGAATTTCAAAAGTTCTTCTCAAAAATATAGGTAGCAAGACGTAAAAAATACATATAAATGTTCAAATCCACTGGAATGACAAGGGGTAACAAAACTTATTGGAATAGTAATACTAAGTCATCATTTTGTATGGAAATCATTATTTCATGTATTTTTGGTTTTTTTTTTAATGGAATCCATACAATTACCTGGTATATAAGCTTTTCTGTAGGAAACATTCCAGCAAGAAGTTTGAAATTATGGAGGTCCTGACAAGAACTCTAATTTAATTAAAGACGGGTTGCTGTGTTGCCATTTGGATGGCCTTGAGAGCTCTGGTATGGCTTTGTATATGTGAGTTCTCTCTTAAGTCAGGTTTTCAAGCTTGGGCTCACCCTGGAAGAGCCTGTGACCTTCAGCTGTTTCTATTCAGTGCGTTAGAGTTTGGATTTATTTAAATGTTTGCTGTAAACATTTGCTATGAACATATGAGATAGTCTATGCAGAGTTGGCTCTAGGACACATAATCAGGAGGAAACTTACTTTACCTGTATTGGTGGTGTGTAGCGTGTTGTCATCACCCACTTCTGTGCTCGAGGGAGAAGCATGGACAGGGGCGACCTTTCCATCTTGGTTCCCAAGTGGAAGCATGAGACTTGCTGCTCTTGTACTGCCTGGGGGGTTGGTGCCTCCAGAAAGCCCTGTGCTGTGGCTGTGTGTGTGCTGTAGCTGAGTCGCATCCTGCCGTATGCCCAGAGCTCACTGGATGTGCCAGGGTTCCCTGCTCAATATTCTGCAGTCATGCAGGACATCCTGTGTGGCTGACAAGTGTCAGATTTCCTGGTGCATGGGGTGCAGCCAGTAAGTGGAAGGCTTCTGAGGAGCATGTCTTGACATTCCTGGGATAGCCAGCATCTATGCACATCTTTCTCCACAAAAACCATGGCATAGGATTATGGCACAGGATTATGGCACTTTTGCATTTTGCAATGCCATGTGGTCTTTCAACATGGCAAAATAAATTCCTGTTGCATGCTTGTTTTCTACTGAATGTTTAAGTGATATTGAATATTTAAGTTGGATTGTTCCAAGTCCTTGAGAAAAGGATAGCAAACTCCTTAAATTCAGTGAAGGCAAAATGTTGCACTTTCCTGGTTCCTTGGTATGTAACACGCTTTCTGCAGGGAGGTATTGATATTGGATTTGGGACACTGAATACGCAGTGAGGACAGCAGCGATCCTTGTGTTTTGGTTTTTTGTTTGACTTGTTACTTTTGTCTTCTTCACTTTCCATTTTCGATGCTAGTGAAATAAAGGCTATTTCTTTTCATGCTCCCCATGTGGGGCAAACTGAGGTTTACCTTAATCTTTAAAGAGAAGGAGGTTCTTGAGTTGTGTCATATAAATTGTTCATGGGATATACACTTCTGAAAAGTCAGAATGGATAAATATAAAAGCTAAAAGCATCGATAAACTGCAGCTTGTTTGTTTGTTTGGTTTGGTTTGGCAGCTCCAGAATAAAGTGCAATGAATACTAAATATTGCTAGTTCAGCATGTGTATCCTTTACTGGCCAAAGCCTGGTTGTTACAAGTCAGAGCTAATTTTTTTTGGATTGGATCCAGTACTACCACAACGTGTAAGTTCAAAGATACAGTACATAAAGATGTTTTCTGGATGTTGTCTTCAAAATCTGCCAACTTAGTTTCTATTGTTCTGAGTTTTATTGGTACAACAATGGACTGATTTGAATTGCATTTGCTTTTTTTCCCCTGCCTGTTGTTCGCATTTTCATTTTAAATTATTTACAAGTCTGAGGCTTGAAGATGAGAGCCTAATGAATGCTTTTAAAAATAAAACCTTCTTCTTTAAGCATGTTATGCTTCATGTTTTGAATTTATAACCCAAGCCTTAATGAACAGTTTCCTAGTTGCTCTCATCTTAGAATTTATGAGCTGTCCTATTTACAAGTTTACCTATACAATGGAAAGATAATTCCTGTTTACCTTAAATGAACTGTTCTTGTTAACAAGCTTTAACTGCTAATTAGGAATAATATGGCAATGAATACTATGTCAAACCTTTTAGCAAGAATGCGAAGACGCAATATTTAGTTGTTGAGCCTTTTTCTGGTACATTGCGTGTAAGAATACAGAGTGTTGTGGTTTTTGATGTCTCATATACATATCAGGTTAATAAAAAGTATTTTGGGAAGAAACTATGGTCTATAGGTCCTCATAGGAGCAAGTTGACTTCTGCCCTACATTTAGGATGATGTGTTGGTGTCCATGTACTACGATACTGCTAAAAGCCTCTTTGTTGCAAGGCTTCAGATAGATGGCAGACATGTGAAAGAACCCTTATGACTTCATGTTTATGTCCAGGTACTATTTTTTAACAGATAAGTTATTCTCCTGAAAAAACCACCAGGAATAGCAGTAGTTGTTTTAAGTGTACATTAATGTAATTTAATCAGGAAGGAAAGAAAACCTGGGACTAGAATTTGATGTTATTTACCTGACTATAAATCGGAATATTTCCATTTAGTTTAACAGAATTTTTTCAATTTGTGTCAAAATGATCAAAATCAGAACCTGACACAACCTCTCCATTTCATAATTTTTGTATACAGAACCAAAGAAATAAAATTGGATTTTATTTTTTTTGTCCAAATCCTACCACAAAAACCAGGTTGGTTCTTGAGCAGAGGTTTTATAACACAGTGTTGTTACTTGTTGGTACCAGGAACTTGGCAGATATGTTATATGAAAAAACTACCCTTTTTTTGCTTTAGTTGTTTCTCATTAGACTTTAAGTGTCAAAGATGCAGACTTGTGAATTTGAGTGCCATTCTGAATCTAGATAGCTCAAAAATTCCTGACAAGTATTGCTTTGACTTCTTTGTGAGTGCCTCTGATATCTGCCGAGGATTGTATATAGGCTTTGTTCCCTGTCTCCTTTCCTTTGTGTCACCCAAGGAGTTTGCAACAGGGATGGCAACCTGAGGAGGGAAGGGGAGGAAGAGACTGAAGAGAAAGTTGACTTAGGTCTGGTGTTGACCTTCAGCTGCTGTGGAGCAGACATCCGATGAGATATAAGGAACTCCTTCTCTCAAACCCCAAGAATCCTTCCTGGGCACAAGGTCACTGGGAATGGAAAGTGTTGTTTGGAGAGGACAAGTCAAAACCTGACAATGCATTTTGCTAGCTCAGGCTATTCAGGTTCCATTTCCAGGTAAAAAACATGATGGACTTTGCTGGTGGTGGTTGACTTGCAGGAATACTTTCTGTTTTTCATCATTCACATCATCATGATTTTAGATGTTGCTGATTTCAGTAAAGTGTATTTTGAGGGTGAGTGTTAAAGCAACTTTTTTTTTCAGAGAATGTGTACCTTTTTTGTATGCAAAAGGTATTTACCTTATAAGGGGATGGATTTCTGAGAGGATGACATATAGGCAGAGGCAATATATTATGTCAGCTACTACAGAGGGAGAAGTAGGCAAGCTTTCAGGCACACAAGCTTGTCTTTGTATCCGCTACTGGTACCAAGATAATTAAAATATACTTGAAATGAAAAAAAAGTTAATCTCTGAAGTTTATACTTAAATATTGTATGGAAGTGCAGGAATGTAAGCAGTATGTCTTTTTATGGAGTCAAATAATATTTTATTTATACATTTGTTGTAAGTACTCAAAGGTCGTTAGACTTGCAATTAGAGAGTTTTGGGTGGCAATATAACTGACAGTGCTGAGAAAACTTCAGTTGATGTCACTGTGGCCATGATTTCATTTTTACTTCATTTTTCAATTATTTTTCGTCCTTGTAAGTTTTGTTTCTAAGCTCCATGGGATCTGTTTTGGGAGAAAATAAATACTTCACATAATATTTAAATTTTGTTTGAATAAACCACCTAGAAAGCGCAGGGAAAAAAAAGTTATATTCTCTAAAATAAAATCGCAGTAGGAATTTTGCATTATAAAAGATGATGTTCATAGTGCTGGATTTGTTTAAACCGTCAGAATTGCAAAGCATAAATAATTACATAATTTCACACTTTCCAGTGAAGTCAGACCCTGATTAAGAAGATGACAGCCTGAAAGAGTCTGCTCTTTGACAGTGATGTCTGTATTCCCTCAATTTGTGCAACTGCATCTAGGAAAACAAACTTAGCTTTATACCCTTTACTTTGAATGAGAACCCTTATTGACAAAGGGAGAATATTCCTTTTAATAAAAGTTTTCATACTTTAAATGCACAGATATTTCAGCTTTTCTGCTTTCAGCTAGCGTATATTTTGCTGATACCAGGTCTTCTTGCTGTCTTGGTCCTCACTGTCTTTCAGTATGTTTGATATTCATATTTCTTTTTTATTCCTTCTTCCTTGCTGTGCTTTTTTTCTTCCTGTTCTTAAACAAATAGACAATATGGTAATTTGAACTCTAATAGGAAAAAGGCATTGTTTAACTCAGTTGGGGTACTACTAATCCAGTCACCAAATGTAACCATAACACAGCATGCATTTTAATTATTAAATATAATGGAAATTTTGCATTTTAAATCTAGAGCTATAAACCACTTGTTTGAAAATGCACAGTTCAGCGCTATGATTTTAGCTTGTAGTGAATTACAGGGCAGTATTCTTTGATCAGTTATTACAAGTTGAAGATTAGTAGCATTCAGTGCTTGTGTTAATTTTGAGCGTACATATCGGAGTCACTGCAGGTCAAACTGAAGCTCAGTCGTGCATATTTTTAATGATTTAGTGAGCTGACTGGATAAAGCAATGTTAAAATGTGTGGCTAATACAGTCATTTCAGTCATTGCAAATAGGGGAAATCTAAAGGCACATTTCGAGGACTAGTATGCCCCCAAATTCTAGTACTTTGTAAAATATGCTTTATTATTAAAAGCCATATTGTTGAGGTTTTGCTTTTAAAATGTTTGTTTGAATAGTTCTTGAAAGCACTCCTAATGATTTTTTGGTGACCTTCCATTAAATAAGAGCTGCCAGGTAGAACAATTAATAACTGTTTTCTTGTGGTTGTTCGATACATGTTTTTGTAATGAATACATTTTGACCATAAATACAGTGAATTCAAATGAAATAATCTCATTGTCTGTGCATGTTTTGACCTGAAGTTTAAAACTATTCCTAGAGTGAATGTGTATTTTACTGACTCTTCACAAAAGATTACCAGTTCCCTGCATGAGACATACAGGCCTGAACAGGCTCTGTTTTCAGGAGTGGTGGACACCAAGTTATGGAGCAGCTGCAGTAGGTTTGGAGGAGTAGGAGGCTTTGCCTAGGTGCTTGCTTCAGGGTGCTTGCTTCAGGGCGCTTGCAGAGCAGGCGTGCCCTAGGTACAAGAACAAGACTTTTCAGGTTCATAAGCAGTAGATAATATGGTAGTAGCTCTGCAGAGTCAGTGTCTTCTTTTCTCCAGGGTGCCAGATTTGGCAGCTCTCGTTTTCTGGGCTTAGGACTTGTGCTCACTGTCTTTCTCTAGCTGACTTCTTTCTAGGGGCTGTCTCATGCTGGTTGAGAAGGAGCTGGATTTTTTTCTTCCCTCCCTGAATCAGATGTGAGATACCAGTGCCTAAAACTCCCGGTCTCACTTTCTGATCCAGACGTTTTAAATCTTGACATTGAGCAGTACAGCAGTGGTTAACATACCAGGTGGATACAGACATGAGTGATTTTGGACTGTTGAATTTTGGAAATTGAGTGCAGATTTTTGTGCCATGGGGCCATCTGATCCCTTAGGGGATCCTTGCCGCCTGGTTCAGCCTTTCCTTTCCCTTCATCTGTTTTCCTATTGGTGATCTGACATAAATTCCATAAACTGGTAACTGATTCTACATTTGCAGCCTTTGCTCTTTGAGTCTGGTTGTTTTAAGGATAAGTTTGTCTTAGAGCACCAATTTTCTCATTCTTTCTCTTGTTCCTCACTGTTCATCTCTACTGCATATCAGATGATATCAAAATAATGAATGATATCAATGTCTAATAGATCCTTAAAATTCATATGCTGTGGTTCTCTTTGCTCATGTACCTTTTTTGAGTGTGTGGCAGGAGGGTGTGTAGGTAATGTCTTTGTACTGTGTTTGGGTTTTTTATGCGTATTTCGGAAATATTCTCTGCTGTCTGTGTATGCCAGATTAATCTAGTCCACTGAAAAATCTTCCCATGAAGGTTATTTTTTAAAACTGCGATTACCTCCAAGGCTGAATCGCTGTAGAGAACCAATGAATTTATAAACCTTACTTATTTGTATTGTTCTGGGAATTGGTTGCAATATATATACATAGTCCTCATGGACTGTAAAGAATTGCTAAGAGAGAGGCTTTTCTGGTGAATAAACTTAGTTGAAGACTAAATAAAGGCTATGTTTGAACACATGGTCTTGGTGGTTTCCTTTAAGCAACACCTGGGGCACATGGGAGCATCTCTGGACTTCAGGTCTTTGCGAGCTTCCCTGGTGTCCCTGAGACAGTGTCTGCGGGCAGCTGCCTGTTGTAGCTTGGCTGTTGCTCCTGCCAGCTTGTCCAACTCACCAGCTGCACTGTGAGAACCAGCACAGGGTTTTATTTTTTTGCTACTTCTTTCTATTCCTTTCAGACTGTAAAAATGGGGACTCTGAAAATAAAGGTAAATTTCCCTTTTGTGCTTTTTGTTGTGCTCCAGAAAAAAGCTGAAAATAAGCTATTGCTAGCAGGAAATAGCCTAGGTTGTATCTTGCACCTTAAGGTAATAGGTTGCTTGTCTCTTGTTCCTTTATTTCATGCTTCATTCTGGAATCTGCTGTCTTATGTATGAATTGTTTTCCATGCTGTCTTAAATAAGACCTTTTTTATACCTTTTAATCCTTTGGCTTCTATGAACTTCTGATGGTGTTTATCTGCCCTTATCTTTCTGTTCAGTTTTCATTGCACTATGTGTTGTCCAGTCTCCAGTTCCTGAATTCTCGAGACTTACATCTTTTAATTAGGAGAACCTTTTTTTTACATGCTGTTTTGTCTATTTGTCATTTTTATGATGTGCTGATATGTTTTGTCTTGTCTCTTCTCTGACACAGGTGATTTTAATGCTCTTTGCTGTTCTCACTTATTTTTCATTTTTCCAATTCTCAGTTGTACAGCTGACTTCAGGAGATAGCAGTAGGATAAAATGGCCTGAACCTGGCAGGTCAGCAGCACCTGGAGGCCAGTACCTGGCTCCCATCTGCCCAGGGGCTCTGGTGCAGCCACCTGACCATCTCCCAGTGATTCTTCAGAGGATGGGGTGGGCAGATGGGTCTGAATTACAATAGACGGCTCTTACCAACTGATTTAACTGGCCAAGCATAAAAATTCTTATTCTGATTGCTCTTCCCCTTCTCTTCTCTCATGTTCTTTCTTGCCTTCCTTCTGAAACAGATTTTTTTTTTAAATTTGTAAAAGGAAAAGTATACCAACTTTAAGTATGAAGTGGATTTTTACAGCTGAGTTATAAATTCCAAAACTAGGTGGTTTATAATGGAAACACTTATGGGGGAGAGGGGAGGGCACGTTATAATACATATGTAACCTTTTTTCCCTCTCTTTAGTGAATAGACCGTTTAAACTAAATTAAGTAAAGGATATAAATTCTGTTGTTTCAGTTTTTAATATTTCATGGCTGATTTTATAGATAAAAGTTACATTTAATAATAAATATGAAGAAGAATTTATACAGCCTGTTCTAGTTTGATATGGAACAGCAAATCCCATTTCTCTGTAGCAGTAAAGAAAATTCATTATAATGTCTTTGATTGTAAGAGATGTCTTCATTGTGATTAGTTACACTGATAATAAAACAACCTTTTTACAAATGGCACAAGGTACATGAGATCTCATGTGTCTGCCTTTAATAGCATTGAATGTGTGCATTTGCTACCTTTATTCCGTAGTCCTTTCATTTATAACTGGGAACTTTTAAAATCTACAAGTTATTAAAAATAATCTAATATAATTTAATTTTTCTTTTGAAGCATTCTGGAGAATGTGTTATTAATGTAGCTAAACATTGTTAATTGTTGAGCTTTCAAAATATAAACTACTTTTAATTAAAAAGAAGTGGGTTTATATAATTTTATTTAATTCTAAATAATAAGTTTTGTAGATAAAATAGCGCGATCTGGATATATGGCATTACTTTACAAATCCTTTTTAAGCCCCTAAAGAAATATCTTGATTTTCAAACACCCTATTCCCAGTGAATTCAGTTGGATTTGGATGTTAATAGGAATTTGAGTTATTTAAAACATAGACAGTGGCATGACGATGCCTGGGTAAAAAGCTGGCATGATGGCAGGGTCCAGAGAGTGGTGGTCAATGGAATTACATCCAGCTGCTGGCCGGTCACGAGTGGTGTTCCCCAGGGCTCAGTACTGGGGCTGGGTCTATTTAATATCGTTATCAATGATCTGGACAAGAGGATCGAGTGCACTCAGTCATTTTGCAGACAACACTAAGTTGGGCAGGAGTGTTGATCTGCTGGAGGGCAGGAAGGCTCTGCAGAGGGATCTGGACAGGCTGGGTCAGTGGGCTGAGGCCAATTGTGTGAGGTTCAACAGGGTCAAGTGCTGGGTCCTGCCCTTGGGTCACAACAACCCCAGGCAGCGCTACAGGCTGGGGGCACAGTGGCTGGAAAGCTGCCGGTGGAAAAGGACCTGGGGTGCTGACTGGCAGTGGCTGAACATGAGCCAGTGTGCCCAGGTCACCAAGGAGGCCAATGGCATCCTGGCCTGTAGCAGTAATAGTGTGGCCAGCAGGAGCAGGGCAGGGATTGTCCTCCTGTAGTCGGCACTGTTGAGGCAGCACCTTGAATCCTGTGTTCAGTGTTGGGCCCCTCGCGTCAAGAAAGACATTGAGGCACTGGAGTGTGTCCAGGGAAGGGCAAGGGAGCTGGTGAAGTGTCTGGAGCACAAGTCTTATGAGGAGCTGGGGTTGTTTAGCATGAGAAGAGGAGGCTTAGGGAAGACTTTATCACTCTCTACGAGTACCTGGCCACATGGGGGTTGGTCTCTTCTCCCAAGTAACAAGTGACAGGACAAGAGGAAATGGCCTCAAGTTGCGCTGGGGGAAGTTTAGATTGGATTTATGAAAAATTGCGTTACTGTAAGGGTTGTCAAGCCCTGAAACAGGCTGCCCATGAAAGTGGTGAAGTTTAGCATCTCTGGAGGTATTGAAAAGATGTGTGGATGTGGCACTTGACATGCTTTAGTGGTGAACTTGGCAGTGCTGGGTTAACAGCTGGACTCGATGAACATGGTCTTTTCCAACCTAAACAATTCTATGATATGGGGAGAGGGGGAATTTTGTGAGGAATTCATTAAAAGGGGTTTTAATTTATTTCTTCCATTGTACATGCATCTAAGAATACTTAGATCTCTTGCACACAGTAGTATAGAATGAGATTGATTAGAAAAGTGTAATGGTTGTAATAAGATCCTTTGCATATTTATATTGCTATGATTTGTGCTTTTACAGGGGTTCAACCAGTAAAATCTTCTGTATTGTTTAGTATATGGAAATAATATCAGATATTAAATCCTGGAAAAATGGTGCATTTGCCACAAAATTTTAACTTGTAAAATGTAATTGTATTTTAAATTGTAAAATGGAATTGCAGGGTCACTGTTAGAAGCGAATTCCTTTCCTGCTTCAAGTAAAAAGAATTTGGTGCTTTAGAATGAGGAAGGCTGCTTAGCTGACAAAACAGAAGTTGCATTTGATTATCAAATATTTATGGAATTTACCAGAAAGTGAAAGTCTGAATCATAGCTCTTGGGGAAAAATAGGATGTGATGCTCAAGTCTTCTGGAAAATTCATGATGGAACAGCACACTTAATATTAGGTTTCACTGTAAAAGACATAAACCAACATTTTTGCTCTGTTGTCTGTAAGGTTTAATTTTACGCTGTTTTTTCTTTTCCATTGACGATAGCAGCCAGGAAAAGAGGTAACTTGCTGAAGTTTTTCCCAGGGTGAACACTAGGAAAATGACTGTTGATGACTGCAACACAGGACTAAATATTCTTTTTACCCTCTGAGAGATAAACAGGCTGCATCAGGACCCTTTACTGTAGGAAGCAGCCCCTTTGACTTGATGTCTCTTTCTGTGCCCGCATTGCTCCGTCAGAGGAACTGGCTCTGTGGTGTGGGCTGCTCAGTCAGCTGAGAGCTGCCGGAACCCTGCCCTTCTGTGGGGGGCAGATCTGACTTTGTGTCCTGGCTGTGCTTTGCTGTGATAAGTCACCACACAGGTCACCCATCTTGTGGTCCCTCAGATCCTGTGGGTATTTGAGCTGAGCAACAGCCTGCTTAGTGATATGTCAATTTTTTCCTGCCAGGAAAATGTTGGAGCAGGTGCAATTTATTACTGTAGCTTGGTCTCCGGGTACTTGCCCGTGGTTGCTACAGAATATGTTTTTTGTGTTCATTAAAACCTATTGATCTTGGGAAAGTTTGTGGGATTGATTTGAACCTGTGTTTTTCAGGGAATTAGTAGTATTTTTAGTAATAACACTCTCCTAATGGATTCCTGAGAGAAAGAGTGATCATGTATTGAAGAAATACAGAATGTATGCAACCAAGTTGCAGTTCTGCCTCAACTCCCAAGGTTCCCTTGCCCAGGCAAGCACTCTGTGGTCCTTCTGTGACCTCCTGTGATGCCAGGAACCGTGTCTGGGTGGAGTCCAGCAGCATCTGCACTCCCTGCCCAGGAGGGCCTTGGGGAGCAGAAGGCCATGCCTGGGGCCACTGGGTTGACCTGGCACATGTCTTTCAAGTCTGTGGAAGAGGAGGTCTTTGGTGCCACCCTGATCATGCCAGATGATAGTTGGGTTAGCAGTGGCTCTGTGTGGCTGGCGGGCTCTGGTGGGAGGAAGAGACTCTCCACACCTTGCACTCCATTGCTGATATTTCCCAGGGAGCTGTTTGATATTGTGGTGCTGAGAACCTGGAGATTCAAGTTTAATTTGGTAAACCAACAACTGAAGGAAATGCACTGTAGTCTTGTGTAGCTGTTAAACAGTGTGCTTCAAAACAGGGAAAGAGTTTTGCACACTTAAGATACCCAAGTCACAGAAATCTCATAAGCAAGGTGCAGCTCTTAGATACAGCAGAGTGAAGCTTCATGATTTTTGTAGGTATTAGAGAAGCGGTCCCCAGTGCAACTGTTCCCTGTTGCTACATCCCATGCACCACTCCTGCAGGAGAGATGAAACTGCTAATTGTCAAGTGATTCCTTGTTTGGGAATGCAGTTGAACATGTGTGCCTCACACAAATCGTGCTGCCACTGTGCATGTGTTTAGGCATATTGCTGGTTCTGGACGAGAGTTGAGTTTCAGGGACCAAATTTGTTGTATTCAAACAAGTAGGCATGGAGGGCAATGGATACAGTTGACAAGCAGCAGCATTTGAAATCTTCATGGTATTTGTTCCCATACTACCAGTAGTGTGAATGCTTTGGACTAGTAAATGGGGGTTTTATTTTATAAGCGATGGTGGTATCGGCAAGGGACTGTTCCTTGTCTTCAATTCCTTCCCTCCTTCAGTTCTATCCACCTAGGACCCATTCTGGGAAGATATGGTTTCATCATATGGTCTGCAATAGGAGGTGGAAGCTGCTCTGGCATCCCCTGGTTCCTCTCTCTTGGGTAGCACTGCCTTCTCTCTCATTCACCTTCATTCTCCACCTGCTGACCAAGAGTGTGTTTTGCTGGGGAGAAGTGGGAGCCTGCTTGGCCTTCCGCCTCTTTTTGGTCCTTAGGTGAAGTGAAGGAGGCTTTTGTAGCTACCTGGCTTTTTTCTAGTAAAGGGCTTGAGGATGGGGAAGGGAAAAGGCTCCGTGATATGCCACAGTAGTATCCTTTGACTGGTATCACAGGCAGCACAGAAGTCATGAATAATTTTTGTATCATCCCGTATTGCCAGTGCTTGGACTCATATTGCCGCCGTCAGACTGGTACGTCTCCCATTGCTGTCTTATATTGGTTTCTCTCTCTTGACACAGACAGATGTGTCACAGATGTAAATTAAAGTTCAGTTGTAATCCCTGAACTGTTCAGAGTACAGAACTATGTAGCATTAAAAGTTCTGCAGCGACTACAGCTGAAGCATGGCTTTGTTCACCTGAAAGCAGGTAACAGCTCTGGAGGAAGCCAGGCGCTGCACAGCTATGGGTGGTTTAAGTCACAGTCATGGTCATCTAAGTTATTGGGGGAAAAAAAATCCCCACGTGTGTTTCAGAGGACATGGCAGCACTGTAGTGATTGCTTGCATGTATTACAGGAAAGCATTAAGGAGAAAAGGTGTGATTTGTCATGCAGCTTTTCCTGTGCATGTTAAGGGTTTACTCTTTCCATAGCTGAGGTCTGTGTACAGCTATCACCTTTTTATACTGACCCCTAATGATGGATATTAATTTCTTTTTGGTAGAAATCCAGTAATACAAAGAAGGAAAAGCTGGTTTGTTTGCTTTGCTAAAGTGTGCTGGAGAACTGACAGTGCCAGAGGGATTTGGGACATCATCTATTACACAGAGCCCTTCTGAGTGCACCCCGGTGTGAGGAAGCCCTCTGCTTCCACCGTCCTTCTCCCCATCACCCTCTGCTTTATGTAAGCAACCCAGCTGGGAAATCAAAACTGAAAGAAGTCCATTTCATATGTCTTGTAGGATTGAGCTGAAATACTTCCACTGTGCTCACACTGAAGAGAAAAATAGGGTTTGTTTCTAATAGTTAAATTTTTGAGTATGTCTGTGTGTCTACCAGTAATACAGTAATTTGATAAAGACAGACATGTAAATGTGTACATTCTAATAAATATATATTCTAATTGAATAATATCAGCTGTCGTTTCTGTAGATGTGCCTACCAATAGAACATGTAACACATTTCTGTTTGATCTGCTTTTCTCAGATGGAATGCAATTACTTCCTTGTGTGAAGTGGCCACCAGGGGTCATCAGAATGCTTTTATTTTTATTAACGTCTCCCTTTCTTTAGAAGCATATGCACACTTCGTATTTTCTGGCAACTTTGTTAACCTATCACACAAAAAATCCAAAGTCTTTATGTTACCTGTTCACCCAAAAATTCATGCAGCTCTTTTCAGGTGAGCTTCTTGAAGAGGCAGCAGAGGAAAACAGGGTGCACAAGAGTGAGAAGCATAAATACACAGATTACTGCATGCACTCTTTTCTTGGTAATTTAACTGGTGATAAATACAGTAGTAGTAGATGACAAATGTGTCCCAGGCTGTGATGGTAGAGGCCTCTTGTTGCTTTCTGTATGAAATGGTAGTGTTAAGCAAGGGGCCAACAAAGCCATCCTTTTTTGTCTTTTGGGTTTAATTTTGAGCAAAGGTTGATGGAAATTTAGTAAGTCTTCACAAATACTAAACTCCAGAGTAGCCTTGTAGGAAATTCATACTCCTTTTGTTTTCAAAGGAGAAAATAGAGCTTCTAAGACCAGGTTTCTAGCGTAAGATTTACAAGAGCCAATTTGCAAGTAGCAGCAATTCCAGCTTGCCAAAGTTAAGGAAAAAGTTAAGACTTCCACCATTTTTTTCAGGTGTCAGTGATAGTGCCTGTGTACTTCCTCTGATGAATTCCAGTCTGGTCCACTGTACTTAAGAGGGTACTACAGCCAACAGTAGAAAGGGATTCAAATTGCATTTTACTTTTTACTTCTCTCTAGTTTTAATTGGTGTAGTTGGTGAGAATTGTATCTTGCATGAAATCATGTAATTTGGAGAATTCCCACAAACCACAGAACTTACTACTGTATGTGGAAAATGATCATTTCTTTTCTGGAAATTTCTTTCCTGGACCTGATAAACTCTCTAAAGTAAAGTGTTTTGAGAATACTTAAAAAGTGCTTTTCATCCATAAATATCACAGTGCTATATGTATGCAGTCTTTCTTGGATCCTCAGAAGTTTCTGTTGGATGTTTTTATTGATATTGTTGTGTGTATGCCTCGCTCTGGAAACCGTCAGAATTCTTTGAATTTAAAATTCAAAATATCCGACCTTCTTAAATTTTCAAAAATTGAAAATCTGGAGGCTATATAACAATTTTTAGGAGATACTAGTGCATTTCCTCTGATTTTCTGTCTTGGACATACATTCCTATTGATTCTGACAGCACTTAAAATGAGTGTATATCTGTATGTGTCTTTTTTGACTTCTTCTTCAAAGCCGGTCTAATCAGTGGTCCCTACTGCATTTAGCAGCATTTGGTTCTTTCTGAAATGAGTGGATGAGGAACTAGAGAGCCTTCACTTTTAATTTTTTTTTTGTTGGTATGAATTAAAGAATATCTTCATTATGTCAGCAATTCACAAGGACTTCCTTTGTGTTGCCAATTTCTGCCCACCTGGAAGCACTCTGAGTGGTTTGGAAGCAGAAGCAAGCGGGATGTGGGTAGTATTGCAGGTGCGTTTGCCTGTGATGCCATTACAGTTCTTTCTGGTGGCTGTGAGAAAATGAAATTAATGGGTGCAGATAACTCCCCATTTTCAGTGATGCACAGGGGATGACTATCAGGGGGTTTTTATTTTGTCACTTGAACTATTCTGGATAGATCTGTGTGGAAATTTCAAAGTCTTTCATCTTGGAAGTCTGCAGCTTATTTGGAAGTCTCCTGTGGAGATTTTGCTGTCCTAGGAAAATGGGTGGCTTTATGTGAAGAACAGGCTTACAATGCAAAGCTCCAAGTTCTGGCATTTTTGAGCTGCTAGGGAAAACAAATGTTTGTAATGGATATCAAATTCTCCTCAAAAAAAGGTGATCTTTGTTCCATTTGAATTGACAACCATATTGTCTCCTGTATTCCATTACTGAGGAGACTGCTATGGATTGTCTCTCTGAAGGAAGTGAGGTAACTTTGTAAGGCCGTAAGACAGATGTATGATTTGATTTAGGAAGGATGTTTTCCCCCTGAGAAGATGCTTATTTGACACAAAGGTCATACGTTGAGATGAGTTGTTAACATGCAGTTTTGTGCAGGCTACTTAAGGAGCTCATTAAAATGATTTTGCTTCATTGTATCCATGATTTCATTGAAAGAATTAATTGTCTGAAAAGGGGAATTTTTAGTGGGGAAAAAATGAAACTCTGTTTTCCATATGTCACATCCTTTACAAACACTGCAGATTGGGCATTGAATACTTGGAGACAATAGTACTATGACTGAGAAGTGCTCTGGAAATTCTAATGCCAGGATTAGCATAAAAAATAAATTAAAAAAAGAAGTTAGTACTTGTAAATAAACTTTTTTTGTGTTCTTCTGTACACATCCCTACCCCTTCTCTTGGCATATGACCAAAGAGAGAAGTAAATAAAATTGTATTGACCATTAAGTTAAAGAACTTTGCAGTTTACTGCAGGTTTATGGATCATCACTAAATTCCTTGTCCTTTTGATCTTAATTTAAGATTACTACTTTCTAAATTTCATCTGAGGATTAGAGCAATGCAGGCCTTATACTGGAAAGGTTAACTTCACTGTCTCCACCTTTTGGCACAGTAAGACTTTATATACTGTTTTTTTGGACCAGTGGTAAAAAATTAGAACACTCAAATCCTATGTTCTCTATTTTCATCAAAGAAAACAGCTTCTGTCCACAAATGACTTATGCTTGTGTATAGAACTGTAGCAGACACTATGTCAATATACAAAAAAGCTTTGTACGGAGAATACAAAAGTGTGTTGTTATCAGGTAAAAATGGTGGTGGCTGCTCAAGAAGTGCTATTTTTCTCATTTTTTTGTATGAATTTTCTACTTTACAGGTAGTGAGATGATGCTGAATTGTGACTGTGTGAGGTCTTTTAAATTAGTTTAAATATTGAAACAAAAACTCCATGGTTCTGATGATTTGGAAATTCCAATGGATGACAGGGGAGAATCTTTAGCTATATTAGTTTATGTGATATAGCCAAAATAATACGTATTATGCACTTGCAATTTAAAAATGTTTGTCTTCTCATACATTCTGTAAGGATTTGGATAGTTGGCCTATGCAGATGTAACATACGTAACAAGCATTCTGCTTTTGAAGATCTTAAAAACATGTTTCACTTCTTTCAGATATTTAGAAAATTATTGAAGAAAAGCACTATGTTATAGCACCTATTTACAGTAGAACTACTGAGCTCAGCTTTTTCTGAGCAAAAATTTTGAGGCCACAACAGGTTTCTTTCCAAAACTGAGGAGCAGCACTGTGCTGCAAAGAACCTTAAAATGCATTAGGTAATGTATGACTGTCTCCAAGCAGAAGAATTTGTTAACCTGAAGCTAATGTGGCAAATTAATTTTTGGTCATATCCTTTAAGGATCTGTTCAGCTATACTTGATTTATATGAACATTAACAAAAGATTTATGTTACAAAAAGTCAACCCACTTTTGAGTTAGAACAGCTTCATTTTGAACATTGAACATGATGTTAAGAGAGCGCTGTTTGACAGAACCGGCTTTTAAACTATGGAAATACTGAGGATTTGACTGCTGTCTGCTTAGCTTGGGATTGATCCTGTGCTCCAGTCTTCTGCTGTGCTGTACCTGGCATTACTATTGGCTCAGTCTTGGAGCCTTTATAAATACATTTTGGTTTATTTATGCAATACATTAAGTGGTTCCGTATTGTTGCACTTTAGGCACTTGTTACTTGTAAAAAAATGTTTCAAGATGATGCTTTAAAAGATGAAGGTAGCAGGAAACACATGAAAGTTTACATCTTGCATTGATTTTAGTCTTGTTGGTCCATGAATGAGGTAGTTCAGGAGCTGATCTTCCCCTTTCCTACTGCTGTACGAGTTTGGCAGCATTACATTGCTATCAAAAGGCTTACTCGATCACACTAACAAGTAGGAGTTAGACTTAAGCATATGCTTAAGGTGTCCTGGCTTCAGAGGGCTACTTGTTACATCTACAGTGTGTTCTTAGATTAGGTTAATAAAATTCCAGATGCTGATTCTTCGCTTCTGATGATGATCCTTGTGCCGGACTAAGGCTTGATCCAAGATTAATTTTGCAAAAAGAAACCCATTTGACCTTATGTGGTCACTGGGACTGTCCAAACTTTGAGTCCTTTTGATGCCTTCTCCAATGCATTGATTCTTCTATATTACAATACCATCTGCAGGATAGTCCTTAATTAGTGTGGTGGCTTTGATGAGAGCAGAGGTGAATTGGCGTAGGCAGGCAGAGGATTAGGACCACTCAGATTTATGACCAGTCTGTGCTTTGCCATTGTCCTCCTGCCCTCTGGCAAACCTGGAGAGGAGGTTTTG
The DNA here is from genome assembly GCA_014706295.1 of Lycocorax pyrrhopterus obiensis. NCBI lineage: Eukaryota > Metazoa > Chordata > Aves > Passeriformes > Paradisaeidae > Lycocorax > Lycocorax pyrrhopterus. The sequence continues at coordinate 93,301,922 of JACSVZ010000002.1, read as the reverse complement.
GGAGGAAAGCTCACAGCAGAGGAAGCACTACAGGCTGCTTTTGCCTAGATGCAGCTAATGGTGTGCTGAATGCCTTCTTCGATAGCCATTCCTGCAATATATCCACGCAGGAAGGAGACCGCAGCTGCATTTGGGTGTGAGGCACTACTCTGCCATGAAGGAAGCTGAGGTTTGTGCTACTGAAATTGTGTTAGAGGCACAGCAGTGTGATCTGAGCGAAGGTTGTAGCAGGAAGAAGCAGAGACATGGTCCAGTGCTGTGGTCCAGTGCTCCAGATCTTGTGTGAGATGTGGAGAACTGAGCAGAACTCAGCAAATTGCTGATCATAGTCTCAGCAAAAGGAGCGATAGTAGCCATTAAGTGTCTACCAGAAGATGTGCTCTTGTCCTAAAGGCAGCTTTAACAGAGAGGTAAAAGAAAATGGAGGGTATTTAATTCCTTAGATTAATTAATACAGGGGCAGTTTTAGAGAAACAGCAGCAACTGCCTCATAGTTGTTTTCTTTCATAGAGAATACTTTCTGGATTATGGTTTCATGCAGGTGCAGACTCCCATGTAGTGATATTTTGACAGGGATTTTATGAAAGTGGGAAGGAGGCAGATGTAACTCTGGGAAGCATGTGCAGAGGTAGATGAGTTTCATGGAAACTTACACGTGTGTAGCAATGAATTTGGTAAAGGTGTGTCATTAATCGTTGCCACACGTAGCCTGCTGTGCAGATGGAGAGCAGTTGCCTGGATAATGCTTACTGGTTGTGGGGGCAGATGTGACGCTGTTGACTTCATTAGGAGAGCTGCCTGTAAATGGAACAGAGTTTGCATTGCTAGAAGTTTGTCATGAAATGAAGGCCGAGATAAGGAATTAGGCAAGAAGTCTGGGGTGTAACGCATCTTAGCATATTTGTATTACGCGTGATTATTTTAATTTCATACTGAGGTTATTGGCAGCACCTATAAGATTTATGTTTTGCATTTTTCACTTTTCTAGCAGCTAGTTTGTAGTTCTTACTACAAACAGCTTACAAAAATGAAATAGAGGAAATACGTTTTTTTTCCTAAGCACTAGAAAAATCCGTAACTGGTGCTGTTGAGTGGGAGATAATGTTGGACACCGGAACTGGGATCACAGTCTGAGCACAGAGCAGAATGAACTTCTACTGGAGAGTTACTGAACAAATGCTGAGAAATGAGGTTAAACCTGCAGAAACTGTGTGCAGATAATCGACCATCTTTTTTAGGTGTGTGAGTGGCCAGTGGAGATGAGCCGAATTTGCAGGGGAGTGGCAGAAAAGGCCACATTTTTGTTGATGGAGAAACCTCTAATTATCCCAATACAACTTTTGATAGTGGAGATGTTCAATGCCAGTATTAGTTCACTGCTGGACAAGTTTTCTGATAAATCTTACGGTCTGAGAGGAAAGTATCCTATAAAGAAGATGGAGAATTGGTTTGAGATTGCAAATTGTCTTGTACAGCAAAGGAAAAATGTCTGTTCTTCCCCAGGCCATGAAAGGGAAGTGTGATCAGGTCTCGGTGGTGGGCTGGGAACCTGCTGTGGAGGTGCAGCAAGGCAAAGGACCCACGTTTGCTTGTTCAAGGATGGACTTGTGATACTTGTCACTGAAGTGACTTGATATTTTGCCTTATATAAATAAAGCTGTACTGCAGTTAAACCACATAATTTTCATCTGATCTTTTTTTGTGTATCCCAAACAGTGCTCACAACCTTTCCTGGGTAAGCTTGCACTTGAAAGGCTTCATCTGGTCTTTCTATTAATTGCTGTAGTGCTTGTGAACATACCAACAGTGTGCTGGCTTATACCAGCTGAAAATAAAGCCCTGACTGTTTTCCTTCTGACTAATTGTGATAAGTTTCTATCCTGGTTGTATGAACAAAGAAAAATAGTAGTGCATAAGAATCAGAAAGCCACATTTAGGGGACAATATTGTGATCCTCCAAAGGGCTGTTGTGATCTAGAGGTGGTTATTCTCTTATTATTTAGGTATAACTAGCTCGGCATAGGTTTGGTCAGTGCTTCAGCTCAGTGAGAGACCTACAGCTGAAAAACTGTTCAATGTATGCAACAAATGTGCACTCAGTTCCTTAGGGGCCTTCCATAAATTATTCTTAAGCAGAAAAACACTTTTTTACTTCCATGGGTATAAAGTCCAACTGATTTGAATTTATTTTCTCAGTTTAATACTTTCCTACTTTGTCCTCAAAATTAAGCATAATTATTTTTTTTAGCATGTACTTGATTAGTTTTTTGTACCCTACATTATCTGTATCAACTTTGCAATTACTTAATCTTGTCAGGAAGTACTTACAATTGTGGTCATGGCCTCATTCAATGGGTAACTGAACAAAAAACTGAATACTTGGATCTGCAGCAAATTGATGTTTAAATCATAGTGTAAAGCACATAGATAAACATTTAGTATTTAATCATCTGTTAAAATGAAATGCATTTTCAGTTCTCATTCGCTTCATATCAAAATGAAAAGATAATAAATGTCAAGGTTTGATTTCCCATCCCCATCCCTCTTATAAACTGTGTTGGTAGCATCAGTTTTCTAGTGGCAACATCTTGGGAGCAGGAGGGTCACACTGGGCAGTTGAGCAAAAGCTTTTGGTAACTGGATTTGGATGGTTAGAGTTTGTGCTGGGTTTCAAAGGTGATGCCCCTCTCTGCACTGTTATTTCATGACTTTTTTTCTCCTTCCTCCTCCCCAGCTGGGAAACGATATTTTAGAGGATATTTTAGGAATGATGGGAAGCTATACTTGCTGCGTATTCTTTTAGAACATGGTTCTATTTGTGTTCTCCCTCTTTCTCTTTAGCAGGTAATCTAAGCAGAGGAAGGAAAGCAAGCTGCGTACTTAAAATATTTAGCATTTATGTTGGCTTTGTTTTGCTTGTTGTTGCAGTCGTGATTATTTCTCCTTGGAACTTTCACATTTGGGAAGCTGATTTTCTAGTTCAGGAAAAGTTAAATATTCCATGACCAGTTCCCTGAAAGCTGTTAGTATTTTGTGTCCTAAATATACTTCCAGAAGCAAATGTCATGTTTGTCTGCCCAAGTTTAAAGCATGTAGAAGATTGCTTGATTACATAAAAACTGTGGGATCTAAGTGTTTGCTCACATGCTGCTCATCACAGTGAGAGCTCTGTAACCAAGTGCCTAGAAGGTGGTTTAGATACCATGGTGAAAATGTTGCCTCATATCTTTCATTGTGTCTGTCTTCCTGCCATGATTTAAATTTTCTATATTGCAAGGGGTTTTTAAAATTTGATTCTTTTAATCTTTAAGTTTGCATAAAAGACTAATACTAACTCTTTTGCTTTGTAGGTGCTAAACCAAATGATCTACAATTGATAATATCACTGTTAAGAATGGATGGGGAGGAAAATAAGAAGAGAGATGATGTTGATGAGAATTTGCAAGTTGAGTTGACAGAAGAATCCCCAAGAAATACATCAGGAGAAAATGCTGGATGTGACTCTTCATCTCAGCAGAAAACAAGGCTCGTATCAGATGAAGTGTTCAGGGACCTTGAAAAGAAAGGAAAAGCGAATGGCACAAACAAAAGAGCACTGTCAGAATCACCAAACCTGGATGTTGTTGAAGCAGAGAAATCAGAAAATGTCTCCAGAAAAAGAAAGCAGAGTTCTTCAGAAGACATGAAAGACAGTGGAAGGAAATTGCAAAAAGTTTTAGCTGGAGAAGCAGGTAGTATGATAGCTGGAGCTGTAAAGAAGGAAGGAGTCACCAGTTGTTCTGGTAGTGACATACTTAATTCAGATATCCCGTGCCTACGTTCCGATTTCAGATGTGCTGCTGATGATGCCATATTGAAAATTCACAAGGAAAATAAACATTCACAAGAGGTGTCAGCTGCTGTTCCTGATAAATTATATTCTTCAGAAGAAATTGGTGTTGTCTGTACAGTTGGAAACATAGACAAAGATCCTAAAGGCAAAATGAGTGATCAATGTTTACCTTCCTGCTCTGATAAGGAAAAACATAAACGAGATAGCCTCTCTAAACCATCCAAAGAGCAAACACGCCCTCACTGTAGTTGCATAGGTGAGTGTAGTTCAACGTTGCATATGCATGTTAAGCGAGATCATGAGAAATCCAAGATATTTTCTTGTGATCTTTGTGGTTTTCAGAGTGCTGAAGAGAGTCTCCTGAATTCTCATTTCCTTGGCAAGACTCACCTTCGACGCCAAAATCTTGCTGCACGGGGAGGATTTGTACAGATATTGACAAAAAAATCCTTTAAAAACCAACAATCTGCTGCAACCAAAGAGGGGAATGTCAGGGCAAAACCTGGGACCAATAAATTAAGGGCAAGAACTGCTGATGCAAAAGAATTAAGTGTTTGCATTGCACTGAAAGGCTCAAAAGTAAGCTTGTCTAAACAAAATGATGGCAGTGAACTTGTTGAAATGATACCATCTTCAAATATTCCCACTGAAAAAACAGATACTATGACAGAAGAAACATTGCTTGCTTCTGGTGCAGAGGGAAATGATGAAGTCCATACTGAAAAACTAGAAATACCAGGACCATCAGCAAATAACTTGCAGAAAACAGAATCCCTTCCAACTACCAAAAAGCTAGTTAACAGTTTACACAGGACAAGGAGATTTGATAAACTTAAACACAAAAGAAATGCTTTCTTGTTAAGGTCTCCATTTGGACAGAGTAGGTCTTCTAGATTTAAAAGTCAGGTTAAAAGAAGATACAGCTTGTTGGGTAATAGTAAGAGACCCAAATCTGAAACTCAGAGAGTATGTTTGAAGCCTATCTCCAGCACACAGCTTAAACATGATGAATCAAGCCTTATGTCACATACAGAGCTAGAAACAGATGCTAAAAGTAATTGTAATACTGCTGCAGAAATACAAGATCTTACTGAATATAAGCCAAATACCCCTTCTTCTAGCCGTGCAAATGCGAAAGATTCTGAAGTTAAACTTACTGCTGATGATGGTGCTCTTCATACTTGCATGGATTGTGGTCATGTTTTTCCTGATCAAGAAAGTTTGGAAACTCATGTTGCAAAGCTTCATACAAAAAGGATCCAGTTTCATTGTCAGATGTGTAGCTATTCCTCTGGAGTCAGGGAAGACATGAAGCAACACTGTCAGGACAGTAAACACCGGATGGATGGTTGTAGCTTTAATTGTCAACTCTGTTCATTTAGCAGCTTGAATGTGGTCAGCCTTCAAAGCCATATGAGTGAAGTCCATAATATGTCCCATAGTTGTCCAGCTTGCATTCTTTTTTTTCAGTTGGAAGAAGAGCTGATAAATCATCAAAAACATGAGAAACACGATGGATCATTATTTCAGCAAGCTACTCCATTGAGTAACAGTGATCAGACCTTGCAAGTGGTACCTTACACTGACTCAGTATCAAACAATAGTCAAAGACTTGCAAAGGAAATGGAGGTGTCAATGCAAGCAAAAACTCCAGACTCTTCCTTCATAAATCATAGAAATGAACTAAAGCATTCTGTTCTGAATAAAACCCAATTTCAATGTAAAAAGTGTTTTTATAAGACACGATCTTCCACAGTTCTTACAAGGCACATAAAACTGCGACATGCACAAGAGTATCACTTCCTTTGCAAAGCATGTAATCTCTACTCTCTGAGTAAGGAAGGAATGGAGAAACATATCAAAAGAAGCAAGCATCTTGAAAATGCCAGGAAAAACAACATTGGACTACGTTTTGAAGAATGTATTGTAAAGGTTTGCGTTGGTGTTGGTGGCATTAAATCAGTGGTGGATACTTCCATTTCTGGGAGTGGAAATACAGAGTTGGATAAAGAAATTATACATGTTTCATCCTCTTCTGTGGAAAACATATCGAGGAATAAGGAATTTGTTCCACTTGAGCAAAGGATTGGTGAAAATGAATTGGTTTTAGCAAATGCATCCAAAGGAGGGAAACCTAAAGGTACTATTTCTAGGACGTGTACCCATTGTGGCCTTTTGGCCTCCAGTGTTACGAATTTGACTGTTCACATCAGGCGAAAGCACAGTCATCAGTACAGCTATTTGTGTAAGGTTTGCAATTACTGCACTGTCACCAAAGGAGATATGGAACGTCACTGTGCAACCAAAAAACACAAAAGTCGTGTTGAAATAGAAGGATGTGGAAAACAGAACTCGGAGATCATCGTTAGCCCTGAAGGAGGTAATTTTGAATCCATGAGCAAGAAGATTAACAGCCCCACGACTGCCTTGTCTGAACATGTTGAGGATGGTGGCCAGTCATCAGATTTGGAAAATTCTGTCTTAGACAATCAGGAAGTTGAGCAAGGAGATGCTGAGCTAAAAGCTGCAAATGCCAGTAGGCTGCCAGATTTGCAGCCTGGTAGCAATCCATTAAATATAAACCAACGTGTGTTGCTGGAACCAGCAAGGGTTGCTCAAGACTCTGACCCAAGCTTCCAGAGAAGAGCCATCAGTGCAAACGACAACAAGTGTGTACACTGCAGCTTCAGTGCTCATTCTGCTGCTTCCCTAGAGCTGCATGTGAAGCGAAAACATACAAAACAATTTGAATACTACTGCATGGCTTGTGACTACTATGCTGTTACTCGCAGAGAGATGATAAGGCACGCAGCAACAGAGAAACATAAAATTAGAAGAGAATCTTATGTTTGTTCTTCTTCTGGGGAGGAAGCAAATACAGCAAATATCACTAAAGAAGGTGCTGCTTTGCCTCAAGAGGAGCAACATCGCAGTGCAGGAGAACCAAAAACTGTTTTAGGTGAAACAAAATGTGCCAGTCATGCATCAGAAGGTGATCATATGAGTAAAAGCTTAACTGAGTGCATTGCCTTAGATGAAAATACATCTCCAGGAATCTCTAAAGATGTCAGTTCCCAAAATGCAGTAGGAGGTGAACTTCATGATGAGCCTAAAAATGGAGGAGAAAACCCTTTTTGTGAAGGAGTCCAGCAAACTCCTCAAAAAGATAGAGTTGTTGAACTTGTCAAGGAAGTACCAGTTAAAGAAACAGGTACTTGTGAGGTACAGAAAAGTAAGCATGGTCAGGAGCTGCTCAACTCAGGTGATGATTGCACTGCAGAAAATCAAAACAGATCAAGCAACACAAACTTCAATTCAGAAAAAGTTGTGGAAAGCTTGGGAAGAAAATAGTGAAAACCCAGAAGCAGAGTGTAGAGACAAAGACAGTCTCAAAAAAAAATCACTGAAGAAAAATAACCCACTTATGCTAAGTCTTCCAGAAACAAGTAGTGCAGTAGAGCAATCAAATTTTTCTGGAAACACTGGAGAAACAGTACAAAATATACATAGTTTAGATGGTAACAGAAGTTTCAGAGAGGATCCTACTGGGGAGGCGGAAGAAGCCCTTATGGAAGCACAACATGAAGCTGAAGTAACTATAAATAACAATGTTTGGGAGGCAGATGGCTCAACAGCTGAGGGCACGCAAGAAAGTAGTAATGAGGCTTTAGGAACAGTTATCAGTGCTGATGATAAAGGAAAGGCAATGCAAAATGTTGGCAAGTTTGATTCTTCTATAGTGAGGTTAAAAAGTCATCAAGATGGGGAGGCCACTGACCATTCTGCAGAAGGACAGATGTCAGGGTCAGTGAAAGCTAGTGAGCTCACAGTGAAAGCAGACACTTCAACAAGTGGTGGGAAAAAGAAGAAGTCAGAAGGAATTTCCCTTGGGGAATCGACACGTATTCGCTGCGATGACTGTGGTTTTCTAGCAGATGGTTTGAGCGGACTAAATGTTCACATAGCCATGAAACATCCTTCAAAAGAAAAGCATTTTCATTGCTTACTCTGTGGAAAATCATTTTACACAGAAAGCAACCTTCACCAGCACTTGGCCAGTGCTGGGCACATGCGAAATGAGCAGGCGAGTGTGGAGGAGCTGCCCGAAGGAGGCGCAACCTTTAAGTGTTTGAAGTGCACAGAGCCCTTCGATTCAGAGCAGAGCTTGTTTCTCCACATCAAAGAGCAACATGAAGAGCTGCTGAGGGAAGTGAATAAATACATTGTTGAAGACACTGAGCAAATAAACAGGGAGAGGGAAGAAAACCAAGGCAACGTTTGCAAGTATTGTGGGAAGATGTGTAGAAGTAGCAATTCCATGGCCTTCCTAGCTCACATCCGTACCCACACAGGTATGGAAATGCTGTCATTGCAAGTATTCTCTTTCAAACAGAGCGATTTATACCATTGGTCTTTTTCTGCTTGTTAAACTCTTTAGTATTTCTTATGAACTGGCATTTGTATCGCCTGATGAGCCCCTGATAAAATACAAAATTACCTAAAAGGGTATGAAAATACAGTGATCAAAGGGCAGAAAATGTAAAAACATTTCAAGTACAGTCACCCTTCTGCTTTTTGTTTCATTTAGAGAGATTTTCTTCCTTTTAATCTAAATTGTAACCAGGGATTGGTTCTTAAATTTATATAACGAAGCAGTAGTGGTTTGAGAGAACAATTAGCTAGTCTTTCTAACTTTCTCTTCTGTGCAGTTGTTTAATATCCAAATTGTTTATTTCATTTCAATTAAGTGAAACTTTCAGCATTACATAATGCTTCAGAATAGGCATTTGATATTACATCATTCCTAAATAAATACCAATAAGAAGCAACAAGAGGTTTTTGTAGAAATAAGTTATAGGGATTGGAATTGGTCAACCTTTTTGGAAGGTGGTGTGCAGTGCTGATGTGTTGCACAGGGATGTAGCATCTGATTTAGTTTCTGTGCTGATCACACTTTCAATTTATTTTTATGTTTAATTTTAAGTGGAAAATTTAAAAACATTTCTGTAGAAAAATGCATAAGCTGCAGTTCTAAATTTATGTAAAAATTCACTGCGATGTTTCTATAAACCTGCCATACATTCTTTATTTTAAATAGACAGCTTTTCTAAATCACTGAGCTCTGCTTAGACAAGTGGTGTCTCCATGGTTGAATTTATGAGTGGATTTGAATAATAAATTCACATTTCAATGAACATATTTTCATTAAAACTGTAAGGTTTATTTTACTGTACTTTTAAATAATGGCTTATTATGGAAGCTATAGTTTAAATTCATGCAGTATTTGAAACTTAGTGCATGGTTACAAGGAAGAGAACAAAAAGGTAAGAAAAAAGAAGCATGAAAGAATGGTAATTCCTGGCATAATCCTAAAATAGTTTTCTAACGTTTTTTATGAAAAGGCAAGGGCGTGACTGGACAACAAATCCTAAAAATTAATCTTGGGGAACACGGACATTGTATTTCAAACCTTTCAAAGTATTTTACTATGACTGCAGTATTCATGTATACCAATAACTCACATACTTAGTACTTTCAGCATTACTTCTGTCCTGTCAATAACGTAGTTATCTGTATTGCTTCAGCTAATATCCAACTTCGAATGCAGTGTTAAGTCTTTAGAGGGATGCTCATGTTCACATGGTCAGAACAGCTGTATAAGCCCTTAATATGCCCTCTTACGGCAGATAAAACTGAATAAAACTAAGGGGGAGGATGCTAATGGAGCTCTCTTTAGAATTCTTTATGCAACTGTCTGGTCAAGACATGTTGCTTATAATTGATGTGTCCATTACTTGAATTCTCTTGTAATTATAGTCAATAAGTCTTGTAAATGTGTTAAAGCTCACTAAAAGCATACAAATTCAAGAACAGAGTAAGGCTAATAATTTAAAATAATCAATGTAGGCATTTCAGCACTTAATTTCCCTTGTGTGTTGATAGCTGATCATTCTTAATCCATTAAGATTTATTTAGTCGTTTACAATGCAAAATAGGTTTGCACTGGTCACTTGTGCCATTTGAAAATGTCCACCAGGTTAAGTGCAGAATGTAGTCCATTAGTCTTCCTTGACTATATGTATTAATTGCATTTAAAATCAAGTTAATGTGGATGTGAAAGTGAGGTAACTATCAATATATGACAAAGCAACCCTACTTACATAAGTTACATCATTGATTGTAACATTTAGTAAAAGTTAGTGTACTTTTTAACATCTTGTGTGTAGGTCTTATCATGGAGTATATTTTTATTGTGCTTTTGAATAGCACTAAATATGCGAAGCAGTAAAAGAATACATTTAATTTTGCAAGTCATTTTTTGGTGCAGAGGTATAGAAGAGTTACAGAACAGTGTTTTATCTGCCCTCTTTCTCACTGCAACTTTAAATGAAATGTTTTCTAATGCTTTGCTTATTCACATAAATAGTAATGTGGAGACTTTTATTAATAGTTAATGGGAAGAAGGCTTTCTCTCCCAATCTGCATTTTCATATTTGTGGTCTTCTTCTTATAGAACCTTTTCTTCCCATCTGTATCACAGTGGATGCAGTTTAATAGCAAACAAAGTTATCTAGGTTATTGGGAGTGGTGGCAGAGGGAAATGACCTACTGCACCAACTGTATGAACACTTCTTGTAACATTGGTGAGGCAAAATACAGCATTGCCAGCTTCTCACCTGTCCCAGGGTAACAACAGGTACATAAGAGCACAGCCACGCATTTTCCCTTTTATTGTTCTGATTATGTGCTTTTAAAAAAGTCTTTCATCAGCATCTGGATGTGCATAAATATGTTTATTTACGTGTGTATGTATGTGTAACCACCACCAACTCCTTTTCTTTTTTTAATTGAGTAATCAGTGATGGTTTGGGGTGATGGAGGGAAGGGAAGGGAAAGTTGCAGAAAGATACAACTAATAATTTCCATTAATAGAAAAATAATGTTTCAAAATACCATTAAATAATGTAGGAGATTTTCACATTGCAAATGAAAAGGAAGCTTTGCTAGAGAGGACCTAACAAATAAGTCCATCACATGTTGACAAGTGAAAATGAGGAAGTGTAAAGAAAAATAAAAGGAGTAGTAGAGGTGGAAGACTTTTTAGTTTGCAATTGATGGAGGTCCCATAAACTTAATTAACAATCAACCTGAGGAAAAATCACCTGCAACCACATCATCTTTGTTTCTTTTCTAATCAGATTTCTCAGTTAGTGGCAGTTGTGCCCAATGCAAGTATGCTGTATTACTCCCCATGTCCTAAGCATAGGAGGAAATGGTATGATGACATTTCGTGTGGCTCTGGTCACTTTGTATTGGGCCTGAGCTAGGAACACAGCTATGCCTGCCGGTGCAGGTGATGTTGCCTTTGGCTGGCCTAAAGCTGAGACAGTGAATTTTTTCTTACAGCTTTGGGTCTGTATTGTCCTAATGTAAAGCAACTCGAGTCTTTTTTTACAAAACAGTAGAATGGTTTGTGTCTGCCTGACCTGAACTCTTAAGTTTAGTCTTATTTTCAATTTAGTGTGGTGGTGGTGTTTTTTGTTTGTTGTTGTTGTTGTTGTTGTGTTTTTGTTTTGTTTGTTGTTGGTTAGTTTCGTTTTCCCCCAATTGTTAAAAGCCTTATTGTTTCCTGCTACCATCAGAAAATGTACATTTGTTTTTCATGCCATAATTTGTGGGTTAAGTAGTTTGGTGGTATTTTTGGGTTGGTTGTTTTTTTTTTTGAGTAATTTGGTTGAAAAGATGACATAGTGAAAGTATTTTTCTCTTTTTTTTCTGAAAACTAAAAGCCAAATGTGAATCCAGTAGTATCGCAGTTTAAAACAGCGTAAGAGAACTACTGAAGTGGGTGATAAGTATGGCTAAGAAATGGTTAAATGCTTTACATTGCTTCAGACAGCTTTATGGCATATACAGATTTTTTTTTTCTCCCATTAATTTAAATCTTAGTCTAATGTCTTCATTTCTAGTATAAAATGTTGGGTTGTTCCATCCAGGAACATACTGGAACAAATTTGGCACCAGCAACCTAAAAGGGAGATACACTGCTTTTGTTTCAGGTGATAAGTACTGACTGGAGCCTGCCAGCATTTGAATTTTCATGGAGTTTAAATGGAGATGTTAACAGATACTCAGCTCTGGATCTGAGAAAAAATCAAAACCCCTCAAGGACTCAGTGATTTTTGGATGAGAGCAGTCAACAGAATAATACATTTCTGTATTGTCAGCACACTGTAGTCACGATTGGTCTGAACTCAAGTTCTTCACAAAGGAGTCATGTAAATGGAAAACAGCAAAGGTCTTGTGTGGAAGCCCTGTGGGACACCTGCAGTCACAGAATGAGGAACAAATTTACAATTTAATCAGTAGGAGAGAAACTAAGGGAACATAGGGTAGAATCCACTTGGTATTTGAATTCTGTGATAAAAAAGAGCAGTATAAACACCGATAAATTTTTAAAAAAATCCTCTTCAACTATGGTCTTGTTATTAATTGTCCAACTAAAGATCATAAGTTAAAACATCAACTTTTAGTAGTCTTTTAATGCAAAGATAGGGGTTTTCTTTTTGCTCTGGTCTCTTTGTAGAATGCAGTGTTGATTTGAAATGTCACCAAATTAATGATTAATTCAGTTTTATCAGGATCATTTAAATAAACTGGGGTTTTTTCGGTGTGATGGATAGAATGTGATTGCTGTGAGCTGCAGTCTGAACCTGCTTTTGACATTTAAACATATAAAGCCGACTAGATATAACCATTGAGGTGCTAAATATATTTTACATCTACTTCCAACAGTAGAAATGGAAGTATTAAGAGATCTGGCTTCATTGTCATTGAACTGTGAAATATTCAACCTTGTCTGCCCGTGCTTAGTACTGTTGACTTTTTTATTTCCGTTAGAAGATTAAAATTAAATGCTTCATTTTTCGTTAGCTTTTGGGAATTAAATTGAAATTTAAGACTCTAAAAATTTTTACTAAGATCCTCAATTTCACCAGTGGATTCTTGGAGGATATTCTATTTTCAAGGGCAAAGCAAAAAGGTTCATTGATCAAGTATGATATAGTGCAACATTTTTCTTATCAGAGCTCTTTATGTATATTTATTAAAGATCCCATATTTCATATTATGCTTAACTGTATTGGAAGAAGTACTTCACAAAACATATACTAAACACAATATGGAGACTCTGTGACCATATTGTACTTACTTTTAACTGCAATTCTATGGTTTTGATTTATTGATTGAAGGATTTAGTGGTCAGAATATTGGAAAATGCTTCTAGAATGATGTTGCTGCATAATAACCTGAGGACTGACATGTGCCCAATTTAACTATGTCAGTAAAAAAGATAGTTTTTCCATCTTGAGAGATCATCACCGTTAATTAAGATAGACAAATAATTTGACTTTTTGCTGAATTGATGTGATACAAGAAATCGGCTGATACCTTTTCCTTGGAGAAATAATTTCAGAATTCTTTGGTCTGCAGCAGACATTTAATATTAAAGTTTGTTCTTGAAATAAATAATAGCCAAAATGTCAATACTTCTGGTTTGCAGAATAATCATAAATTCTTGACCATAAAACAGTCATAAAGGCATAATATTTTATCCACTGTATATTCATACATTGCATGCCATTACAATAGCTAGGTGATGAATCATTTGCTGTGTGTGACAGAACAAATCTGAAATACCAATGCTAATGTGAAATCTATTCAAAGTTGGAAGACTTGTAATATTACTTTACTTTAAAGATATTTGCTGAAAAAACAAGTACATTTTGCAGTTTAAACCAATACCAAGCCACTTTAAGACCATTACCTGAGTTTCAGCATTTGGAAAATGTGTAGAACAACTTTTGCAATCTTGTTGAAATGTTATCTACCTATTAGATTTTCATCTCATTTTAATATATTTTGTGAATTTTTGAATGATAAGAAAAAAGACCAGATTAAAAGTTAAGAGAGTATTTTCTGTGATCTTGAACTTGAGGAAACTTCAATGAGTAATGTATAGCATATACTATCCGTGTCTTGGGAGTTATAAATTTAGGTACAAGTTACTTTTTTTATTAGGCAAAAATCTCAAACAGGTTAAATGTGGAATAGGTTTCTAAAAGGTTATTTTTCCTCAGGAATTTTTATTTCTTTAACCGTGGGTGATACTTTATTCTAATTCAACTCATATCTTATGCTAAATTTTACTTAGGATCAAAGCCATTCAAGTGCAAGATATGCCACTTTGCAACAGCTCAGCTTGGAGATGCCAGAAACCATGTCAAGAGGCACCTTGGGATGAGGGAATACAAGTGTCATGTCTGTGGGTGAGTAAATTGAAACAGTCTCCACCATGGTTAACCAGGAGAAGAGCGCAGAATATGCATTGTTTCAGAATTGAAAACTGTGATGTGAGCAAGAGTGGCTAAAATTATGCATGCATATCCTCCTTTCCATTGTTATGGTAAATTCCTTAAATACAGTTATGACATTCTTTTCCCACTTCTAATCCTGCACTGAAGATGAGCAATTTTATGGGCTACAAGGTCAATTTGAACCTGTAATCTGTAAATTGACTAAATTATAGGATGTTCATTCACATTGCCAGGGAGAACTGTAAATTCCATTTAAAGACATAAAAAATATATAATATAGACTTTACTGTGTGGGGTTTTTTCTTTTGCTATACTGTTATAATTTTAGTACCATTAACAGATTTCTGGACTCCATTAGGGTTTTCATTCTTTATGAAAACAAAACAGAAGACAGATTTTTCAAACAAACGGATCCAAAATATTGCAGGCATAAGACTTTTAAAATAAATTGAAGTCTTTTATGTATGCTTGTGTTCCTGTTTGTTACCCAAAAAATCTTGTTTTTCTTTTTACAATCGTTATTTCCTCAGAAGGATCGTTCATAATGTTTAATTGTCCTTCAAATGTGTTGCATTTAATAGGAGGCATTGAGACTCCTTAATGCAAAACTAATTAATTTAGCAGAAATGTTTAAAAGGTTTTAAAATGCCATGGCATATATGGTACATCATAGGACATTCAAAGTTAGATTTTAATACCCTAGTTCTGATTAAAAATATATTTTAATGTTATTATGCTGAAGAAATGAACTAATATATGCATCATATAAAAACATTTTACTCAAACCTATGTAACCTGCTATAGCAGTCTTATGGCTAATGTGTAGAAGAGCACAGGTTCAATTAGATGGTGCAGTGCACACATGCATGGTGTGATGTGATGTTGAGGATAATATTCAGCAGGAGGAGGTTTTTCAGCCTTAGTGTACCAATCTACTGCAGGACAAAGTGAGTTAGACATTTTAGAAGACAAGTGAATCTTCAGCTGAAGACGCAGCTGAGTGATTTTCACTGATTGATCTCTGTTTTTCAAATAATTTTGCATGCAGCATTATGAGAATACTTCGGATGGGTTTACTCACTTAAGAAAATTAATTGCTGACTTCTTGAAACAAGAAATAAAAATATATGAGCCCAATTCTTAAGTCCACTGTATATCAGTAGTAGCATAACTTGTCCTACTCCTTATTTTGAAGCATGGTTAAAAGGAACATGGTAGGGTATTTTATATTGTTTTAAAAGTCTTGTTTGCTGTCTCTGCTTTATGCATTGAAAGAATTTGGCATGGAAGATAGTTAAAAACTACAGATTCACAGAGGAGTTTAGCAAAGGCTAAACTCTCTTCTTTAGAAGTTGTTCACAAATTTGACATTGGTTGTCCGTTCAATTCCCTTTTAACTTAAACTGAAAAATCATCATGTTATTTAACTATTTCATTGTGAGTGGAAAAGTAAAAAAAAAATTCAAACCAGCTAATACGATATCTTTTATTTAAAAAAGAAGAGAATTAAAATTATTAGGATTTGGCATAGTACTTCATTTTTTTGAAAACTCATTCTATCACTTCAGGGTTGACATGTCTGACAGAACCTGTCTCAGAAATTGCACAACTCTCCGTTGGGATTCACAAGTTATGCAAGAGAGAGAGAGAACATGTATGAATGATTTAAACTTCAGATTGAAATGGTAGTCACTTTCCTAAGCTGATTGCTTACTCTGTATTGCTGACATGTCGTACCTGGTAGCCAAGCAGGTACTTATTTTCCATTTTTGTGTGTTGTTAATTTTCATCAACAACATGGACCCGTGCTATTTAGATATGGCAAAACAACTGGCTGAAGAGACATACACCACAATACCCCATGCTTACAAATATCTGATTTATATCCCCATTTAAATAATCATCACATTTCATTTAATGTACACCAAAAATGTATTTTAACAATCATACAATAACACTGATTTATTTGGGAAAGACATTTTTGCCCTGTAGCTAACAGTCCTGAAGAATTGAGCAGGATTTGAAGGAGGAATGACCAGAGCAGTTTGAACCACAGTCCATATAATGAATATGCCATCTTATATGTGGAAGAGGAGAAAAAAAGTGTTAATAGCCTGTGCTGTATTTGTGCTCTTTTAATTGAAAGAACTGGGTAGCGTGTTGGCTAAAAAAATAAAGTAGCAACATAAAAAAAATAAAATTGCTAGGATTGGCTATCGGATTAGTGGCACTATAGAGCATTGGTACATTAACACCACTGACAATGTCAATTCATTATCATTGATGGCTAAATAATCTTAGAAATGCTCAGTGGACCTATTAGTTCCTGAACATAAGCAGCTCATGCTGCATTTCTTCATTAGCTTTAATTGCTATAAATTTTACCTTTTTAAAAATCATGCTTTAAAAGGTGAAGTGATCTTTCAGGAACATTAACTCTGTAATTTTGTCACAAACAGAAGGTCCTGCACTATGTTTTCTTTTCTACAGTAGTTAATATTCTATCCTCTGAGTTTTAGATTCTCAGTAATAAGCCCTCTGCTAGTTGTGAGGATAAATTGTGTTTCAAAAGCTTTTGAATCTGCTTGGGCACTTTTTAAAGGTGAAATGTCAGTGCAACATCATGGTATGGTCTCAAAATACCACCTTTTTTAAAGAAAAATTATTTCTAAATTTTGGTCTTAAAAGAAAAGGCAAAAAGCGTATTTTTGGTGTTGTTTTAGGAAGGGTTTGCCGTGTCTCAGTTTTCCAAATGATCCTCATATTTACATGCTACAAAGTACACAATATATAATTCAGCTAGTTGTTGAAAAAGGCAGTAATTTTGCTGTGTTGTTTTATTTTTTTTTAATTGAAGTTCAGGGTTTGTTTTTCTTCAGCTGCACAGCAGAAACTACATGACACAGAAATTGGACACCGCTAATGTTTTAACATTTGGAATAAACCGTCTGCTACTCATTGCCTTATCGCAGATGTGTGTTAATTGTTTTCTTTTCCATACCCGTGGCTGTAAAATATGTCCCATTATTTCAGGGGTAATGTCTATTTTCTGTGGGTAGCAAAGTGCTTCATAGTTGAATTTCATTTTTGAAAGTCTGACTCTGAAATTGGCTGATATCCTGGGTTAGGTGAGCAAATCTTGGTTGCCCAGCATTTAAAATTTTTGTTTCATTTGCCTGGTGAAATGCTGTGAAAAGGCTTATCGTACGCTTTTCAAATTTTATCCCTTACGTAGGACATGAAAAATGCATTGTTCTGCAACTGAGATTTTGAACAGAATTTATAGGCAATGTTTGATTTAAAAATATGTCTATTATTCCTTTTTCTTGCCTTTGCTTTTACAAACAGAATTTTGGGGTATGTAGTTACATGTTTCGAGTGGCTGCTTCCGTTTTTTTTTTTCTCTCTCCTTTATGACCACTTAAAAATTGATTGAAGAAGATGGGTATAAGGTAGGTTTGGATTGTTAGGAAAATTTTCAGTATTTAATACATGCACATAAACATTTTTTGCTATCTTCCTACAAATAGAAAGGGCATTTGTAGCAATGTCCTTATTATGTTTAGTGCACATATAGTATTTAATATATAATAGTCATGTGTTTTGAGAACAAAAGTAAGCCTTTGTAGACAAAAAGGAGTTAGGAGGGGGGTCAAAAAGATTGGATTTTTTCTGTATTTTGCTAGAGTAGTTATGTCTTGTAGTTTTTGGATGTGGTGTTTTGGGTTTGTTTTGTTTTTTTTTTTCCCTTCTTTCTTTGTTTTGGTCTTTTGGTGCCTGGAGGTATTAATCTTTAATTACTTTCTGCTCCTTAGTTCTCTATTTGCTTTGAAACTCCTTTTCTCAATTAATTCTGGAGATATCATAAGATGTTCTGATAAATAAGTGTTTTGCTAAATTCGGTTGTTTTTTAAAGCCTCATATAAATAAGCTCTGGGGACAGTTACAGTGTCCCAAGAACGGAAATAGCCTCACTTCTGCTGCTGTTGTTAATGTTAAAGATCTGTGTAAAGTTCAGTATTTTAATGACACTGGTTGCTTGGAGAATGTCTAAACAAAACTACTCACCAATATTGAGCATAGTGACTAATAGATCTTCGTTCTTGATAGATAAGGATGTGCTTTGACCAGCTGCATCAAAAAAACTTGGCTGTACTCCTGTGTGTTGTGTTCTGAAAAATCTTCTAGGTTTTCAGATTTTTTAACTGATTGCTAATAATTTCAGGCTAGTTTTCGGGACAGGCTTCTCTTAAGATTGCTTTTAGCAAGCAAAAAAGACTTATTCATAAATTTATTGGTAGGAGCAGGAAAAACAGTATATTTTCAAGGATGCCTTAATGTACTGTAATGTAAATTAATTATTTATACTTGCGCAGTTTGGGAAATCTTAAATAGAAAGTTGCTACTCTACTAAAACTATTTTTGTGTGGTATTACCTAGTTTTTGTGCATTAGAAGGGATCTCTGTGTAGATGATTATAATGTCACTTTCTGACCTTTGCAGCTTGAATAATTGTAAATCATTGCTTCATAACGTGTCAGAGAATGTCTGTACTAGGGAATTAAATGGCAGAATATAATAGACCAAATTATTGCCTGTCATGTTTTCAACAACACAGTTAGTATTTGAGTTACACTTAATCATTACGTGCATTAGCAACTTCATTGGAATCCAGCTTCAGGCTGAGCATGAAATACATTACATTATTTAAACCTCTAATGGTAGAAGTCATTTATTTGTGTTGAAGTGTACAACATGCAGAGTTTCATAAAGCAAGGAACACTTGAGAGCTTAATTTATCCAAATCAAAGTCTAAATGCAGATAAACACAAGTGGCAAAAATTAGTAATTTTTATAGTCTGGAAATATTTAAAAATACATGGTTGTGGGTAATTGTAGGCAGCAGGAATAAATTAAAATCACTATTTTTAGTCAGCTCTGAGAATTAAAACTGTTTTATATCTAAATAATCAAATGCATCATGAAATTGCATTTTTGAACGAACAATTAATTATACACATCATATCTACAGATGTGTCCAAACAAAAAATATATGTTTGGTGCAGCTGTTTAGATCAGAGATAATTGCATGTGAAGTGAATGTTCCAGATCCAGCTATTCTTAGTTTCTCTATCTGCGTTTTGCCATTTGGTCCTATCATATACTTGTGTCCACGTTTACTTAGGTAAAGAAAAATGAGGTGAACCTACACAACAGCCGTCCAAACTTGCATATGCTTTTAAAAAAATTAACAAGAAAATGGTAGAAAAATATACGAAGTTAAGCAACATCTTGCCATTTTTTGTTCAGTTATCTTATAATTTTGTTAGATTTGCAAACCTGACCTTCAGTAGATAGTCTCTCTTTTTACTATTTAAGAAAATGACTTGAAGTAGAAGCAATTTACTTTTATTCAGAAAAGCTCCCAGCACCTTTAAACAATTGGTACAGATCCCAGGATGTGTTGTGCAAGACCGTCCTGGCCTGGAAGTCTGCCATGGAGTTGGCTGGAGTTGGCTGGTGGGAGACTCCTGTACAGGCAGTAGAAGGACTCTTCTGTTTGAGAATGCGCTAACAGTTGATACAGAAAAGTCAAGACCAACTTTCCCCCTTAATAAAATGGGTTTTTAGCAATTTGTATGCTAAATGGGATTATAATAATGATTTAGTTGTGCTTGATGAAGAGACAAGGTATATAAGGAGCATACTTAAGTTGGTATTTGGAGACAGTGATTCAGACGAATATCCCAGCTGCATAGAGCCCCCAATTCAATGCACTTCCAAATGGCAGCTATCAAGAGGCACAGAGGTGTGGCACCTGTAACTGCTGCTTTTACAGACATGCACTTGTAATATTTTACTTTACTGTAGATTGTTTTGATGTCCAAGACGTGCACTTCTGCTAAGCCACAGGCGCCTCCCTCTGAACACGTCTTCTGGCCACGCAGGGCGGGTCTGAGCCCTTTCTGAGGGTGCAGGCATTGTGACTAATGGGAAATAGTCTGATGGTGCAAAAATTGGTGTTTAACACCTAGTGCTAAGGCAAGCAGCAGTCCTAAAATACAGTATCCCAGCTGAAAAAGGGACTCATCATGGTTTAGAAAGATTGGCCCACAGGCTGAGAAAAATACTGTTAAAAAATTGCCGTGTGTTGGCAGAAGGAGGTGGCAAAAAGGTGAACTCTGTTTTGGTGACCATGAGAAGAAAGGGGATGACAGTTGTTGGTGTGGGTGGTTGGTAGTGACAGGGAGAGAGGTTTGCTTGATTAAAATTGTGGATGGGTTGTTTTGTCTGTAGGCTGAAGTAGCATGGTTTGGATTTATATCCAGAATTCAGAAACCTTGCATTTGTTTCATTTTTCGGTTTAATCATTTGTGCGTAGGAATTGCATCAACCTCCTAATTCAGCTTCGATTTTCTTTGCTGCTTTTAATAACATTACTTTGAAATTTAGAGGAAACATAAGTGACCCTAATGTTTATCAATCAATATCCCTTCCCTAGTACTACAGGGTTTGGTAAGAGAATTGGGATGTTACCCAGAAGGGGACAAAGTAGACTCTGATTTATGTTCTATGTCTTTAACTGTAAGTTGTTGGAATGCCCTCGGTTTTAACCAAATTTAATCTATAAGAATTGACTGCTGAATCAGTCTGTTGAGGCTTCTTGGATTTTTTTTGTGTCCAGTTTTACTTGCCTCAGATGTATTACTGTAACATAGCTTCTTCAGTGGTTACTGCTCAATTCATTGGAACACCCCAGAATCTCAGAGGATGTGGTGTGCACTGCATCCACATCTTCTTTCACATTTAAATTATCTGTTTGAAAACAGACTTAACTT
>JACSVZ010000002.1:93185875-93275875 GCA_014706295.1 Lycocorax pyrrhopterus obiensis | reverse complement strand
TAACTGAGTACACTTCTCTAATAGTGAGGAGTGCAGGGC
The DNA here is from genome assembly GCA_014706295.1 of Lycocorax pyrrhopterus obiensis. Classification (NCBI taxonomy): domain Eukaryota; kingdom Metazoa; phylum Chordata; class Aves; order Passeriformes; family Paradisaeidae; genus Lycocorax; species Lycocorax pyrrhopterus. The sequence continues at coordinate 93,275,836 of JACSVZ010000002.1, read as the reverse complement.
TGAATTTTTCTGGTTTGTTTCTTTCTTTTTCTTTTTTCTCTGCTTCTGATGACGATACATGGTTGGTGTGTATGCTTTGAACCATGAGTATGTTTATCCTTTTTGAGAGTTAATGGTGATGGTTAAAGATGTTACTTCCCCATCTGCTCACTACCAATTCTGCCTGATGGGATAGTTCTTAGAAATTTCTCCCTATTTGCTGCAGAAAAATAGTTTTGTCAAAGAGAGCCCATCAATGAAAAGAGTTTAATGTATCTGAATTTGCTGAGTATAAGTTTTACTGTATATAAGTATATATGTTTATAACTTAACTAATTAATTTCATTAATGGGCTTTTGTCAGTGACTTGCCAAGATGTTGTTTCCCATTTAAAATTGTTTAGTTACATTTCACTTTATTAGACAGTAATTTGTGATTTTTTTTTTTTTAAATTATTGAATGCTGCTAATCTTCTCAGGCCACAAAGCTTAAATAATGGATTTTTTTGAGACTGACAGCTGATTTTTGCACCTGGCATTGCTAGTCTTTCAATAATACAGTGGAGCAAATCTTCAAATATATTTGTGAAATTTCAGGCACAGTTGAGGAGATCTTCACATCCTTCTGACTTCAAAGATCTGCTGACTTGTTCTGTGTAATAATTTTTGCTTTATATTGTGCTGGCTTCCTTTGAGCCATAGAGGCCAAGTTGTATAGGGGTTAATCATGGCATAAAGATTTTCGAGTCACTCTCCCATTTTGTAGGGCACACTCTGTACATGTATTCGTGTGTATGTGTACATTCCGTGTTTTTCTTTGAATGCTGTCAGTATCCTCCACTTTTCTTCCCAGCTGTATTTGACCCCTTCTTCAGGAAACAGTTCCAGAAGCACTGCATAAGGTTAAAAATACAGACATTATGCTTCCAATCTTCTTGGATTATCCTTTTTCTATACTGATTAAACATTGTACCTTATTTTGATGGGCTAGTTTTACTCAAGGCAGGCATTACATCTTAAGAAATCTCTCGTGTCTGTTTTAGGGCCCAAATACAACAGAAAATGTATTTCTGCTGCATTTATGCATAACATGGACTGAGTGCCTTAGGACACTTGAATTGCCTGGAAGAGACTCTGATGTTGCTTTTATAGGGCCAAAATGCCTAGAGGACAGAGGGGAATGTGTACTGATGGTGTAGCCTGTGAGTCCCCTCATAATGACAATTAAATTGGCTAAAAACTGCATTAAGAGTGGGACAACAGGGTCTTGTGGCTGGTGTCCCCTTTCCCCACTCAGCAATTTTATCAGCAGCTTTTCATCAGATGACATATCTGGATGCCTTCAGCTTAGCACTGAATTGCCATCCTTGGGCCCTGCACTGCTCGTAGTGAACATCCTCTAAGTAGTGATGAGAACGTACTGTAAGCAGTGATGTTACTGCAGCCATGATGATGAGTCTTGGAGATACCAGGACCCATCACCATGATGCTTGTCGATGAAACTCTCTCTGGAAGAGGCGGACATACTTTCCCAGTCAGTCCCTTCCTCTGAGCCCAAGAGACCTTCCAAGAGTTACCTCTAACAAAGGCTATCATTTTTTTCTCCAGGTTGTTTTCCCTCCATAATGGGTTTGGATTTTACTACAGGTCCCTCCTATCCCTTCAACATGCATTCCTTTCCTGATAGGATTTGAGATGTCTTAGAAGATATACTTAAAAGCTGAACATAGGTTGAATTAATTCCTCTAGGAATATTAATCCTTATCTCATGAGAGTTAGATATAACCAGAGTTCCTTTACTCAGAATATTGCCATAAGTATTGGGCTAAGCTCTCATGTTTCAGAACAGCAGCAGACTTCGGCACGGGTTGATCTTTTCTCTTTTTTTTTGTTTTTAAAATAAAGCTAAGCTTATTAGTACTATGTTGCATGTTGATGGTGATTAATGAAACACACTGTCCTATAATAATAATAATGTGCTGAAGTTATTTAATTTGTTTTAAAATTAATATTCAAAAAGTAGTACTTCGTTTCACCTGAAATATTTGCTATTAAATGCTTTTGAAAATGTAAACTCGGTGATTGTAAGAAAAAATTTCGCCATTTATAGCAAACAATCTATGCATTGCTATTGTAAGAAGTATTGCATTTTTTTCTAAATGTGCTTGCCAAATGAGTGAGTGTATTTTCAACATTGTTTAGCCTGCACTGGCTTGGAGAGGTATTCCTTTTCCAGTATTAATAGCATCTAACACCGTTCATTTTTCTGGCATATACTAGAGTATTCAGAGCAAACTGAATTCCTGGGGAGAAACATTGTCTTAAACATTTGCTTTATCTGTTCATTCCAGTAGATGGCTACAGTTCACTACCAAATTGTGGCTATAATAGATTTTTTACAGTAAGTAAATCAGAAGATGAAGGTTGAATTACTATAAATGAGTTGACCTGTACATTTTTCTTATTTCATGTGCTTAGTCATGCACTATTCACTATTTTTCTATGTACACCTTTTTCAAACTGCAGGAAAATGTTATAATATTTTTTTTCCTGTTGGTCAAGGTTTTATGTTATAAGTGACTCTCATATCTCTTGCAGTTTTCTGGTATTTCTAATTGTGCCTGATTGGAAGAATGCTTATGCTATCCAAACACTGGGGAAACTCAATTGCTGAAAAGCTATGTGTTACTTTTATGGAAGTGGATACTTCCAGAGTCTCAACGTTCTTTTAATTTTGTTCCTGGTTTTAGGCATTTTAAATGGAAACTGGCCATTTAGCACTTGCTTTTGCCAAGTTGACTTTAGCTTTTATAGAAGCAGATGTTTTCTAGTAAGCCTTTTCAGTCCTAAGCATGAAGCAGTGACTAACACATACAAAAGTATGTTTACCTTTGCATTTCTTCTGTGTTGTACATTGCAGTGTTTCATTGCTCTCAGTTCCCATCCAGGTCTTTCTTTTTTTAAACCTGATTTGCATACAACTAAGTTGATACGAAGGAATTTCTTTTAAGCCCCTGGAAAAGCAGCTTGCTTCTGAAAAGGTACTCATTAGCAGTTTGCAGAGTGGAATTCTTTCAAAGGTACATAACTCATTTGTACTGTATGAAGTAGTTCACAGTACAACATTGAAATATTAGGCATGCCTTTTGACTTTCTCAATTCGAGTGATTCTGAATTCGTCATGTAAACTAGTGAATATTTTCCTTTAATTTTCAATGAGAAGGAAGTGTTGAAACTGACTTTTATTTGTAATCATATTTGCTGGTTAATGCTACTACCATATCGCTTTAATTTTATCCTAATCCTTTCATTTTTGCCTTACAACAGCTACAAGCTGAGCACAGCAATTTAAGGTGCAGGTTTTTGTTATTTTACAAATGCAAGGGCCATTTTTTGCATTAACTGCTATGCTGTGCTATTGCAGTTTTAGGTCCCTTTGCAATCAACTGCCAATTTATATAGCTGGCTACAACTGCTTAATCCATTATTAATAAGCAGTGCTACTGAGCTCTACAAATGATAAAAATGGTACCAGTTTTATACAGGAATTTCATTTTCATATCTAAACTACATACAATAACTTTACCATGAAGATAAATGTCTTAATTATTTATAAATTCTTTGTATTTTATGGTATCGATTTAGGAATTCATTCATTATCCTTGAAATATATTGAGAGGCCTTAGCTGTAACTAAAATATTTTTCATTTACCCATTTAGTTACAATGTTGTAGTCTTAAGGGCCAAAATTTAATGTGTTTACAAAATAGTTTTGCAGTTTAATACTGGGTTGAATATTCTAGAAAATAAATGAATGCTGTGTTATTCTTAAGTTCTAAAATTGAGTATTTCGGATTATGTGTGTTAAATCTCAGCTTTCTCCTATGTTTAGATTTTTATTGTAGCCACATGATTCATTAAATGAGTTTGTCCTCTGAGAGGAAAATGTATTTGACCCCTTCTTGAGAGCATATGCAAGAAGTTCATCAAGAGTCACAGATTTTAATAAGGTAAACAGTGTTAGTTCTGTCCCCTCCGGTGTTTGTGGAACTGGGACATGTCCAGCACTCGATCCTCACACTGTGGAAACATGTTGGCTGCCCTAGAGAGCACCTGGCTGTGTTTAGGACATCTCAGTCATGAGAAGGATTGTACCTGGAGGGCAATTATGGTCAGGACAAGGGATGCACAATAATAAGTGCCTGGAGTACTTTAATGGGCTGTAGGAAGAAAAGAAAGGGGCGGGGGGAAAGGAGAAAAATTACTAAGGTATCAATTGTGTTTCTAAGAATGGACTGTGAGATACTAAACAGTATTTGCTAGAATGTATTTGAGGTCATACAAACTTGTGTCTAATCACATACCTGAATTTCTTGGAAACCCCTTCAGAATTTGTTTACCTAATTATTTAGGAAGAATGCAGAGATTTATTGTGTGTTCCTTGTTGTTTTCGTGTAATATGCTTCCTCGATTAAGCATTTCCACAAACGATTCTCTAGTCACAGTGAAGTGGACGTTATTTCTTTCCTCCTTCTTTCTGGAATTTAATTTCATCTGAATTGTTGTATGTCTTTTCTGTAACCTGTAGATGATTTACTCACACACACACGCACGCACACACACGCGTGTGCGCGGATGTGAAAAGTTTAGCTGAAATGGGAGAATGCCGAGACACAGAGCATCAGGAGTCAGAAATCCTGTCCTTACTGCCTTCGGAGCGCCGGGGCGCAGGGGCACGGGGCTGTCACGCCGGGATGGATGCCGGGCTGGCGCCTGCTGTTCCCGGCGCTGCCTCTCTCGCCTCCCAAACCTTGCGCGGCCGCGGGGCCGGGGCCGGGGCCGGGGCCGGGGCCGGGGCCGGTGCCCCTCCGCGCTCAGCCGCTAGGGAGTGTCGGAGGGAGAGGCTCCAATTAATTTTTCCACTTTCCCTGTGAAAAAGCTGGTTTAACTTCACCCCCAGCTACAGCACTTGTGTGTTGTGAATAGACTCAAACATTACAAAGGCGTTTGTCTCTATGATCTTTAGAAGGATTTAAAGATAAGACGTAGAACCCTTTTGTAAGAAGACATGAATTATTTTTGCTCAGATTTTGTGTTTACTCGTAATACTGCTAACACATTTAGTTAATCATAAACTTACTTGTATAATTTGTATAGTAAGTGCTGCATACCTGTTTGCTAAAGAGGTAAACATTTTTAATCTGATAGGGTCTGAAAAACAGCAGCTTGTCTTTATCCAATTATTTTCTTAAAGGTTGGTCAGCAAATGTCATGTATTTCACGAACATTGTGCTTGCTTGGAAAGAGATGAGATATTTACATTACAGTGGCTCAAGAATCACAGTAAAAGTGCAACTGCCTTTAAAATGCATTTTGGTAGTTCAGCGAGTTGATTCGGGAAGGTAGCGGTGCCATGGTATTTTAAAAAATAACAAACGTCTCTTTAAAGGATGGCACAAACAAAATTACACCCGTTTCCTCTCATTTACTGATCTGAGGAGCTTATATTTAAATGACAGAAGTAGTAGATGTAACAAGCTTATGAATTCTTTCCTTCCACCTGGGGAGTTAAAAAAAATTGTAACGAGTATACTAGGGTGGCTGACATCAGGTCTACATTATATGTTTGCTTGCCTGGGGTGCTCTCATAAAAAATAAAGCAGAGCTTTATACAGTTATAGTGTGCACTAAATTTGTGTTCAACATCCATAAATAAAATATTCAACTCTTTCTTAAGAAAAACTATTGTTTTGAGGTATTTCAGGCCAAAAAATATGCCACTATTGTGGAGAGTAGAGGGTTTCTCCTTTGGCTTTTCTTTAACTTTTTAATGATCATTATAGTTGCTACATACCTTATTATTGCTTTTGCCTCTCTTGCAGGATGGAATATACAAAGGAGGTTCTTTCTGTAAATCATATTTTAAAAAAAATCAGAGAGCAAACCACCCATTTATGCTGCAGTATGTTTTGGTTCTGAGTAAGCAAACTGTATGCCTAATGATTTCATAAGAATTTAATATTGTGTGTTTTACAGATGGAAAAAAATGTTGATAAATTTAGGTTAATTTCTACTCTATTTATGGAACTACTTATGCATTTTTAAAAGAAACAGAGTCTTCTTAAATTATATATAACTTGAAAAAGGGTCTGTTGTTTATTTTATTTTAAATATTAGATTGTCCCTGAACAAGGCAGCAAGAGTATTATGTAGAACACTACTTATGGAAACAGTAAACTAGTAGATCTATGCTGCACTAAAATAAAATGTTATATTATTCTGATAATATTTGACTTTTGCACAATATTTAAATGAACATTAGTATAAATAGGAATGCTTAACTAAAACACAAGTTCATCGTGTAGGCTAATGCATTACTCTTGTATATTTGTACATGAGTGAACAATTATTCTAAAAAGTTTATACATGTGTTCCTGTGACCAAACTTATATTAAAACAAACTGTTCCGATAGTGGTGACAGAAGACATGGTTGATGGTTGTGTTTGAGAGTAAATGGGCAAAATATTTGTGGATCTTTTAATGATTACAGTTCTTGATAGCTTTCATAAGAGTGCACATAATTTGTGACAACTCTAATAAAAAAATGTGGCAGAAAAACTTTCTGAGTTAGCGGCAAAGTAAATGGGGCAGGTTTTGCATTTTGAACAGAAATCTTATGAACTGTGATTGAATTTGTCGTGAAAGTGTGTCAGAATTAATAAAGTATTTACGTGCAAGGTTGCTGGGCTTTGCAGACTGGTTAGGGCTGAGGATTGGTTAACATGAAAAGTCATTTCTGTGCATTTGCTGCTCGACAGCAAAGGACAAATGTACTTCTGTGCATTTTGGATCATAATGCCATTTCTCATTTCAAACCATTTTTGTCAGGACACCAGGCAAAACAATGATGCTTTGAGGACGTAATTAAAGATATTGTTCAAAGAACAACTTTCTGCATATTTGAATTATTACTGTCATCAAAATCATACAAATATGGAAATATGATTGCCAGAAGCACATAAATCAATGATCAGCATGGCCTCAAAATCCAATAAATATGTAGAGTTAAATACTTTAAAATGCAAATTGCATCTGATAATTTGCATATGGTAGAATTTAAAGGAAATTTTGTTGCTTAACAACCTCTAAGGTAGCAGTTAGGGCTATGGGTAAACATAGATTTTTTTATTCATCATTGGTCAAGTTGCAAGATTTGATAAATGATAGGAGACTGCTTTCCTTGGTTAAAATGACTGCATTCTTTACTGAATCCTGAAACTGCCTTGAAGTCATCTGAATAATTAAGAGTTAATTATTCTTCATCCATCTAAATCAGAAAAGGACAGATTTAGGGAAGGAATTTATAATTTTTGCCTCATGTCCTGTCATGTCGTAATGTGATAAACTAAACTGACTCCAAATAATATCTAGTGACCTTATAGTAATTACGCCTCACAAAACATTCTGGTTGAAATTTTTTAATTGCTTGCATCGATTCCAGAAAGTACATCTAAACAGACTCTGAAGTTTAATTGTGTTCAAAAGAAAGCAATAGAAAATTTGTGTTCTGTTACTGTTCTAGTTTAGTCTTATCAGGATAGATACTGTACAAAGTCTTTCACTTTTCCCCCTCTGTTAGTGCCTCTCTCTGTTTTCTCTGTTATGCTCTTTTTCTATGCAAGCAATTATTTTTAAAGAATAATGAATACGTACATAAAAAATATAATATATATATTTTGTTTTAAGAAAAACTTTCTAAGTTTAACAAAACCACGCATTTGTCAGTGGCATCAATTCTGGTTTGCTACCTTGCTGCAACTTCGAAAAAAATGTACCCCTAAAATACGGGCAAAGAAAACAAGAATGTTCTGGCATCTGTCTCCCAGTGGAAAGAAGGACAGTTTCAGAATTGAAAATTGAAGCCTGTTTGTATTTGCTAATTTCAAAGTAGAATTTTCTTTTTTTCCAAGAAGAAGGGTTTACGAATGTTTACTGATCACAAGAGGAATTGTAATAAAGAAATCAATATGCATGATCCCTTTTCATGTAGTACAACAAGGTTACACTGTTAGGTTAAGTACAGGCTGCATTCCTTTTCAGAAAATCAATTTGCTGTATAGTGTGCAACAGCAAGTCTCTTCTGAAAAGAGTCATTTTATGTTGTGTGCACAGTAAATTCTATATTGACGCTTTCAAATAGTATTGACTGATTAAAAAAAAAAGAAGAAACGCTAAGCACAGTAACCTTAAGAGTATTATAATTTTCAAGTAATTGCTTTCTTGCTAATTACCTAATTTCTTTCTAAGAGACAAACTGATAAAACATGCTCTTACATATCCTTTAAATTATTAATACTGTAAAACTGGTGTTGTGACATTATTTTCAAAATCTTTTAAAATATTATTTTCATAATAGCAACAGAATGCCATATGTGATTTCAAATACTGTAGATTTAGTGTAAACTTACTTGCTGAATTCAGAGGGTGGGGACTGGGAGGGTTGGTTGGGGTTCTTTTGTTTGCTTGTTTGGGGATTGGTGTTTTTGCTTTTTTTTAAAAATTTATTTTAAGGTCTGGTCATTGTTTGCAAAAAAAAGCAAATATTTTCAGTTGTTATGGTTGTGTACATTTAAACTGTGATGGTGCTTGCAAAGCAGCACTGGGTTTTTGTAAAGATTGTCTGTTACCTGCCTGGATTCCAAACAAAACAAGCGGTGCACAGAGAGGGAGGGGAAAAGTTAGTAGCTACACTCAACCTCCTTAGACATAACATGGCTTAAAAGCCAGTTTTTATAAGGGAAATATATGGAAACGTGGTTTATTTTCAGTTCTTGTTTTCTCAGAACATAAAACTATGTCTTTTAAAATGCTTTGACCATTTTTGATGCAACTGTTCAATTGTAAAGACAATCTTTTGCTTTTTGTGTGTTTTTTACTGAATAGTTCTTGATGGACTCTGACTTTTCCTTTTATTTCTGTCAACCCAATTACAGTACATTAGAGCGCACCCTGATCCTACTTGCTTGCCTGTTATGCAGTGTATATGTTTAACTCATAAGCATGTTCATTTAGATATTTCAGTCTGATCATGCTGAATGTCTTGCAGCAACACATATTGATGTCTACAGAACATTAAATACTTTCAACCTTAGTTACTCATTCTAGAAATTGTAAAATGCAAACATAGATGGTTTTGATTGCTTTTGAGCTGTTGTATCTGAAAAGATGAATTTTCCAATTTGTTGTTTCTCTGTCAAATTCAGTTGTTCATTATTATGCCCTAAATAAATTTCGATTTTAATTGGAGATAATTTAATTAATTAAAATTTGATTTCCTTTGAAAAATACCTGTAATTGGAATTAGAAAACTGGCTAAACTGTTCATATATTTAGCCCCAAAGTTAAAATACTGTTTGTTACAATTTCACTTACTAAAAAAACCCAACAAATGTTCACCTTTTAAAGGCAGGCTGACATTTAACATTGACTAGTTTTAGAAAGACACTTATCTAATGATGTAGCTATTTCCCATGCTTTTTTTTTAAGTTTAAGAGATTTGCTTCATTGCTAGGCTAGAAAGGAAGTGATTCAAAAGGCTGGCTGCATTTATTTTTTTTTTTTTTTTTTTGTCACAAAGATCTGTATAGCAAAACTACTTGAGGTATAATTCATTGTTTAGAAACCCCAGGCTGCTGTTTGTTTGCAGCATTCTTGTTAGGGGTCTGAATTGCCCAAACAACAGTGTAAACCAAGCCAGGCATAGCAGCAGACAGAAAAATACATTCAACTAGTGGGATCATGGATTTGTTTGATTCAGGTAATTGAAAGTGTTTCATACTATTATTGCAACTTGAAGGCTTGTTTAAGTGTCTAGCTGTCAGTCAGTTTGGAAGGTGAAAAGTATTCGATTGTCACTCTGTCAGTCAATAGAGATGAGAACTGTCTGCCTAATGGATTTCTTTACGTAGATGTCTGCATGGAGGTAGAAGTAAAATCAATGTGTTGTCATGTGCAAGTACGCTGCATCAAACTGCCAGGTGAAATGCAACTGTATTTCTGTAACGTCTACATCCTTGTGTTGTTTGTGGAAGACAGGCAGAGGTTCCCTGTGTTTAAAGGTAACAAACTCTTTGTGGTCACACATGAAGGTTTATTTTTTAACATTATGTAAGAGTTTCATCTATTTCCACTTGATCCAGAGGGGTTTTTTTTCCTGTTTGCTTGATCATATCAGGGATCAATACTCAAAAACCAGGATTTAACGTAGTAGGAAAAAACGTATGTTGTTATTCCATGAGGCTCAGACAGTTTTCTTTTAAACCTGGGTTTCTGTATGTTTTCTGTTTGTCAGTGATGACTTATATTGAGCTAACTGTGCTTCCTGCTCAAGTTTTGGCTGTTAGTTTGCCTGCATTTATTAAAGTGTGTATTGACTTCCTATAGCAAAAGAAGAAGAGATCATTTCTTGAATAACAGAAGGTACCAAAGGCTTTCAACACCCTTTATGAAACAGGCATCAGTCAATGACCTTTGTTCTTTCTCTGGGAGATGCTTACAATATTAAGTTCCACTGAACAGGATCTGATAGCAAGTGGCATCTGGAAAGTTATTATGACATTTCAGAATAATAGTACCAGTTCTTATAGTTCTCACTAATTCTGGGCTTAATCCTGTGTAAAATAGGTACATTATGACAGTAGTCAAACATCTTACTAAAATTGTTTTCCTGTTAACTGATACAACACATATAAAGACTTGATTCTTAGCCCCACTGAAGGTGGCAGGCTAAAATGAGAGATGCCAACTTCAAAAAATGAGTGATATAATCACCTATTTCCTATTGTATCATTTGTATATGTGTGCTGTTTTTGAGAATTAAAATATGTAGCTCTTAGCTGCTGCTGTAGGGAAAAAAGAAAAAGGAGTAAGAACCAATTCCCAGTGAAGGAACTCGACTGTGTGTAATGAAATCCGTAAGTAGCAGAGACTGGTGGTAAAACAGAAGGTAGAACTTCAAAAGAAAGATCAGGATCTTGGTTTTGGCTGTAATAATTTCAAGATGAAAGAAAAAGTGTTGGGTGGAAGATGGCCCCTGAGAGGTAGTGGCAGGGCTGTGAATTATCAGCAACATTTTTTAAAATTTCTTTTTTAACGTGAATGAGTGCTTCCAGTTTTTGCAGTAAATGATGTAGGAATTCCGCTGGTGGCAGTCTCCTTTGCTCCTAGATTGCTGTGTCTCCTGTGTAGGGAGGATGGGGGAAAATAGTGTGGGATACTTGTATGATCATAGTATGTTTCTAGAAATAGGCAGGAATAGGCACAAATTCATAGACTCAAAGCTGAAGGAGATGCTGTGATCATCTAACCTGCTAGCCGTCCTCAAAGTGGTTGTAATTTCACCCAAAGAATATTAGGTTTGGTGCTTTCCAATTTGTGTACTTTACTGCCCATGTGCTATTTAATATTCAGCTTCTGACAGTTCTTACAGAGATTTTGGGTCTGTCTTTGTTTTATAGAGGAAACAAGATGCTGTGGGATACAAAACAGGCATCATCGTTAGGGTTTGAACCATGATTGGCTAACACTTTTGAGCTAATTATTCAGTTAGAAAAGTGGGCAGCAGAAGGTGATCTGTGGGCCGTTCTCTAGACAAAGGCATTTTACTCTGGCCATAGTTAATGTGTCAGAATATTTAGATGTTTTCTGTCAGTCTATTTTTATATGAACAAGAATTCATTTTGTTGGAGTGAAGATGTTTCCAATATGTGCAATTAGTTTGTTGGTAAGTGTTCTAAAGAAAAAACAATAGCTGTGGAGCATATAGGATCCTTGTGTTCATCAGTAGAGGTGGCTGTGACATGCTGAATGCACAACCAAAAGTGTGCCTGTATCCTGGGCTCCCAGAAGGAAGAAAAAAGCATCCATTTTGTCTGTTTCCCATGCTGGTATGTTCTTTGTGCTGTACAATGAAGTCAGGGAAAAATACGGGAAATGATGATTTTTAGAAAGCCTTTTTAATGGATTTATGAGAGATCTGGAAAAGTACCACAAATGAACTCCTAAGCTCCTTGCCTCAGCAGATATGGAGGTGTGATCTCTGATTCAGATGCAGTTGAGAATTAACTTGGCAGCAAGAAAATATACAAATTGTGTAATACCAGATACCGAAACATTTTAAGCATCAGTTACAGAGCTAGCATTTACAGGTTCTGTCTACTTTTATGGCATTACTGGGTATTTAAAAGAGTTAAATTCTTCGGTCTCTGTTCCTCTCAAATATATCCGTATTTCTTGTACAGCTTTCAAAATTTCTCTCTTAAATGTTTTGTGTTCACTAATCATGAAAATATTGCATGTGACAGAAAATGATGGTTCTACAGATGATGTTGATTTTTGTTATAACCTGTAACCCTGTAATCTCTTAAACCACAGAATATAAAATGTAACTTTTTAATTTGGTGGATTTCTTGGGACTTTTTGTGAGCTTGTCTTTCCTCTGCTTTCCCCCTTGTCTCCCCCCTCCCCCCCATTAGCACAGTGGTCTACTTCGTTCAGTTTTAAGTCTCTTGGTTTTTCTTCCCTGCCATCTCCCCAGACTAGACACTCAATGTAGCATTCAAAAATATTACCATGAATCATTATATAATAAATGGCCAATAGCAGTATTTTTTTCTGAAAGTCGTTTAAAGTTGCATGAGAGATTTGAATTTATACAAGCACGATTGCCCAGGAAAGCTGGCAGTAGTCAGTGGGAGCAATAGTGTGATGTCAAATATGTGATCAGACATATGAATATCTGCGGAGCTCCCAGCAGCAAGAGAAGGATCCATTTTGTATGTTTCCTGTGTGGAGAGGTGCTTTTGTGTTCTCTAATAGTGCTTCATTTCTGATATTAAAAGATAATGTATCTGTTCTTAGCATTGCTCAGACAGTTTAATTACCACCTAAGTTCAGATATTATTCCTTGTCAGATCTTTAAAACCACAGTCTTCCAGACACTGAGATATCTGCCTGTTACGATTGCTGATAGCCTAGTCTAAGAAGTGTTTGTGCTTTATAGGAACAGAAACTGTACTCATTACAGGCAGCAGGAGATATTTAGCCAGAAATTAGGAAAGGGAGATGCACGTAGAATGTGGGCAGAAGGAATATAAGCCTTTCGGTGACTCACTACTGCTCTCACTTGGAAGGACTGGTGGCTTGCCTCCAGGTCCATTCAGGGTTTTGGTTTTTAATCATGTATCTGGTATTTGGTGATCCTTTTGTTTCTCGATCATATTGCTGTAATCTCTTTGTCCTATTGCCTTCTCCTCCCCACCCAGGTGCCCAATATAGAGTTTCCAGCAGAAGTAGCAAAGACAAAATTATTTGTGGCTGTTATCTTTAATCTTATGCTTAAAGTATTTCAATTAGGCACTAAAGGCATAATACAAAGTCAGGGGAGAGATGTGGATCCCTTCCAAAGGCAGTACAGAGCAAGAGCTTCTCTTAGTCATGGACAGAGAGAATGGATCAGAGAAGTCAGTTCTTGCCATTAGTGTGGGGACCCCAGACAAACAGCATTCAAACTGAGACAGCTATTGTGTGCTTGAAGGCAGGCAAGCAGGATACCATGGCCTTCGCCCTTCCTCTTTCCCCGCAGTGACTGATTACAGATGTGTAACTACGCTGTTGTTCCCCTCCCCGGGGAACTTGAGACCATGGGCTGTCCTCCCTCGCCTTCCCTTTCTCCTTGTCAATCAAACACAGAATTTGCAAGCAGTATTGACTAGAAACTTGGACATTTTTCTTCATTCAGTCTCTAGCTACTAGGCTTGATAGCTCATGTTTGGCATGTTAAAAAAGGCTCCCCCCTCTGCTATTCCAGTTGACTGTCACTTGTCGAAGTGCCGAAGTCTGGATTTGTTTCTATGTAGAGAAGTATTTTGTAGGAGATTCTGGAAAAATCTTGTGGGTAGAAATTGGCTTTTTCACTTTTCTCTTGTTCCTCTGTTGGAATAATTCCAAAGAAAATGCATTGGTCATGCAACTCTCTTTGCATCGCTCTTGGTGAGATTGATTTGGCATTAAAATCTATTTTGTGTAGCTCACTGATGTTTCTTGTCTCAGTATGAACATAGAGTTCTCGGAGGCGTAACATCTTTAAATCTTTCCACTACTTTTTAAGGCCATATCATACTCTAAAAGAGAAATTCAGGATTCAGATTCAGTTCAGTTCCTATTAAGGGCAAAAATACCTTCTTATTCTCTTATTGAGGTAAATCAAAAGTCAAAGACAGTCAAAGATGGTTAAGATCTGCAAGAAATTGTAACAAACTCTCCTGAACATTAACAGCAATGCTTTTTGTCAGATGGAAATTCACTTTGAAAGAAGCTTCTTGCAGGAATAGCTTGTTGGTGATTTTTTGCTCGAAGTATTGGCAAATAAGCTCTGGCAATTTTAAGAGGTTTGCAACCCTGATCAGTAAATTGGTGGAAGCAAACTTATGCCAGCTCCCGGACTGCAGTTGTTTACAATCCATCATGTTATCTTAAACCACCCGTGACTTCACTTTACATGGGCATGTAGAACATATCCATGGAAAGTCAGTCCTTCTGTCAGGTTTGGTATATAGAACATAGGCTGTTTTATGAGGGTGCAGCAAATACTTGGGACTGATAGACTTTTATTCTCATAAAAATTGCCACTGTGTGTTCCTTCCTCTGCAGTAGCGTGGAGATGGCCATTCTAGATTATCATGCTTTTTAGATTTCTCTGTTTCACTGTTAATTTAGCAGATGGATTTGCTGCATTCTTAGCAAGTCCATGGATGACAGCAACTTTGTGGGGGCAGTCAGTGCACTGGAGGGCTGGGCTACCTTTGAGTGGGACCTACTCAGAATGGACAAGTGAGCTGACAGGAACCTCATGAAGTTCAAAGCAAGGCAAATGCAGAATCCCGTGTTTAGGATGAAATAAGCTCACACAGCAGGACCGTATGGACTCTGACTTTCTAGAAACCAGCTTTGGAGAAAAAGGCCCTGGGCTTCTGTTTGAGGACAGGTTGAAGATTGCAGTGCGCCCTTGCCACCGAGGAGGCTGTTTGCATGCTGAGCTGTGTTGGCAAGAGCATAGCCATCAGGTTGTGGAAAACGATTCTTACCCTCTAGCTGCCATTTGAGATCACATCTGGGATATTGTGTCCAGTACTGGAGTCCACAGTGCAAGGAAGGCTTCAAGAGAGTCATAGTGAGTCTGGCAGAGGCCACCAAGCCAGTCCCAAGCAAGCCTCAGGCTTCCTGAGTGATGTGAACGGAGAAGCTGAGGGAGCTGGACTCATTCAGCTTGAAGAAGAGAGGACTGTCTGCAACCACCGAATGTGGAGTGTGGAGAAGTCAGAGCTGAACTCTTCTTGAAGGTGCATAGGTGTGCCCTGGAAAACAGGACTGCACCTTGCGCAGTGCACTGACCTGCAGAGATACTTCCTAGTTACCTATCTACCCAATTCCCTTTTCCATGTATTCTAGCCATGTCTGCTAGTACCACGAGTGGCAAGGCTGGAATTGCATTCATCATCTGTGCTCTAGAAAATGGGAGGACCAATCCATTCCTGTTTCTATTCTCTTTGGTTCTCCTAATGTAATTTTACTCACTTTATAGTATTTTTGTGATAAGGTATTATGTTATCTGGACTTCTTGATAATACTTGGTAGAAAAAAGATTCTCCTTTCATATGTTTCTTCTTTCCCAACCTGATTGGGAAAAGTATTATCAAAAGTATCAATTTTAACGTTTTCAGAATGAGAAATGAACAGCTGCTGCATCTATCCATGTGAATGAAGAGCAAGTGTCAGCTCGTTGGAGGAGAAAGGTATTCTGGGCAGATTGTAAAGCAGATAAAGAGCCCCAGGACAATTGTTCAAACAGAGAAAATAGTGAGAATTGGTAAGGACTGTTCTAGTAAACAAGAGTGCTGGCTATCTTCTATGCTTCTGCACTTATCAGCGTAAAGGTCTGTAGCTCCATCTCCAGTAATATCCAAGGTGTCTTAAGATATACAGAGAAGGGGCAGCGCCCTTTTCTGGACAACTGAAAGAGCTCGGGAATAACTTCTGGATTAATTGGTAATAGCAGGAATATTCCTGCTTTCATTGTAAAATCTGATACTGTGTATCAGTTTATATTTATTCTTTCTTGAAATGTAAATTCATGGTTTTGACCATGTTATTTAATACTTGGTTAATGGGTTGCTACAGGACTATGGCTGTGTAGTATTTTTTTGAATGTATTTTTTCATTATTAATAATAGTAGGAGTATTTCTGAGTGGCAAGTTCTTGAGTTAATGAGACTTTCTGCTGAGGTCCAATGAAACATAGTGTCTCACTTCCAGAAAAGTTAGTAATGAGTTTCATTTTTAGGGCAAACCTTTGTTCTTCATTTCTTTTGCATATCTTTTGTGTTTCTCTGAGGAGGTCTCTTCAATAAGTTGTGACAGTTATTTGTAGCGTGTAGTCCCTACTGTAAAGGTGGGTATGTCTAAATTGAGGCTGTCAAAAGGGATTGTGAATTGCATTTCACAGTGCTGTAAGAACATGTAGACAAGTCTCTCTGAAGACCTCAGTACTGGTATTACATGGAACTGCTGAGCTGCTTGCTGAGGCTCCCTGCACCTACATCATTTATTAAAACATTACTACTTATTTATGTTCCGATGCTAAAGTAAATGCCCATTTTGTTTTGTAGACTTTACAGCCTTTTTCTTCAGTACGTAGCTCTTTCATCTCACTGCTTCATTCTCCAATGACTGGGGTGTTTCTGGCTGTCTAAAGCATGGCTAAAGATAGTAAAGACCTGGTTTGCTTTGTGTTAACTATAGCTGTCTGACTGCAGGGCAATCTTCTGTGGCTCTGCATACTTATTCAGCTCCCCTCCTTATTTCCGTGGGGTTTTCCTAAATGTGATGAGATGAGGCTGAATATATGTGTTGCTGACATGTGTAGAATGTGCTAAATATACCATGCTGCTCAATATACTGTTGAGATTTTGAATTTTTGCAGAATTTCAGCAAATCTGTATAGTACCTACCTCAAGAACTTTCAGTTCCTATGTCAAGATGTTTCATGTACAGTTTCTTTAGCATTTTACCAAATTAGTAAATTTTACCTTCATTTTGTAGATATGGAAACTGTACAGGAAGAAGTGATTTGTTTAGTCTCTGGGAAGCTGAGAATGAAACCTGAATTTCTTCTTGTTCCTTATTCACTGAATGGTACTATTTTCCTTAAATAGTAATTTTTTTCCCCAAAGTTTTATAAATAATTTGGATAGCCTACTAAATATGCATGCTCTAAAGTACTCAAAGAGTTCCTTTTCATCTGGCACAGCATGGAACTAGCAGTTTTATCCTTAATCTACCCACAAAATATGTGACTACTGTGTTCAATTTATACAGGGGCCTATTCTTAGATTGCATTATAGTTTATAAAAAATTATTGGCATTATTTCACGAAATTAATCATTTGTAGGGAAAAAAAGGGGCAAATAAGAATGTTCTGAATGTTACTTACACTGTACTAGTTCATTCAAGGACTTCTGACTTTCTGCTTTATCAACACAATCAAAAGCAAGTACTTTCAGCTACCCAAAAATACTAAAAAGCTTTTTCTTTTTAAATAGTGCCTTCAGTGGCTTATCTGAGTTGGTTGCTTGTTTTTGGGTTTTGTTTTTGGTTTTTGTCTTGTTTTGTTTTCTCAAAATAAAATATTTTGAGAAAATGCCATGGTTTGTGACTTGCTGTATCTGACTTGCTGGATTAGTCCAAGCTCTCAGTGTAGAGGAGGGTGAATTGGGTAATAAAATTCTTGATTTGAACACTCCAGTGCAAGTCGTCAGATCTGCCTTTCTGCTTTTTTGGGGGGTAAAAAAAAAAGATCTTCAAGGACTGGAGGGAGGTGCAGTGTTTCTCTTTACCGCCAAATTGCAGGTTGTATCTTTTGATACGTTGCTTCTGTGACAGGATTACAAAAGGAAACATAAAGAAACTGATCCAATCTGTTCTGAGGCCTTGGAAAGCTCTTGGATATTTATTATCCACTGCACTCTGAAGAAAAAAACCAGAACACCAAAGGGCTGTTTCTTGTTTGGATCTTAATTTAAATATTGCTGCATTTTGCATTCACCTTTGTACATATGATCCATAGCTATTTACTTAATATTTAATAATTGCATGCAGAGGCTGAAATGTTACTTACAGTATGTAGTTCAAATATTTACACGCAAAGTCAGTCTTTTGACCCATGTTTTATAGGAACTATCAATGTAGTGGTTTTTTCATTTGTTAGACCCTTATCTCATATTTTACAGATAGGCTTATTAACACACAGAGATTAGTGTTTATGGATTTGGAATGATGCATTTTTAATTGCACATCTTCTTTTCAAACCTTTTGACCTGGTGTTCTTAAGACTGGACTGATGCTTTATGTTATCTAGACTACAGTGAGATTCTCTCTGATTTTTTTCCATCCCACTCCTACTGTAGAGTTTTGCCTTCTGCAACCACTGGTACCTGGCTGTTCTTTGAAGTGACAGCCTTGGGCCCTTCACAGCCTGGCTCTTGTGAAGCTGGTAAGGGATGTGGAAAACACAAAGAAGGCCACATGATTTAGAGAATTAGAACATCCTCTGAGACAGGGAGAAGCAAGGACAGTTTACATTGTGGAAAGAGGAACAGATATGACAGGGCTGCCTGCAGAGGAGGAAAGAGCAAAGAAGTGGTGCCAGAAAAAACTTTTCAACTTAAAAAGTCTTCTTGGTTCTGAGGTCAATTGTATTTTACCCTTGCCCATTTGACTATTAATGGGTTAGGGTTTCTTTGTTTTTGCTTTTTTAAAGAGGCTTATAACACAACTACCAAAGAAACTCTTAATTTTTTTCTTGTGTTTTCCATTATACTGAACAATGTAGTGTTGACACCTAAACTTGTAATTGCAGTGTACTTTGTATAGCTTTGGCTTCCCATTCCCCTCAGTTCCCAGATCCTTACGATTGCACACACCGTGATCTTTAGCCACTCTGAGCCAAAGAGTACCAATCTGCTTATTTTGCTTAAAACTGCAAAGGAATTGCCATTGACTGGATTTCTTAACCCATCCTATTTCAGTATTCAGTGATCAACAGCAGAGGTTTCAGAGGAAGACGCAAGAAGCTTGATTTTAAACTGAAAGAGGGCAAGTTTAAATTAGATGTTAGGAAGAAATTCTTTACTCAGGGAGGTGAGGCACTGGAACTCAGAGAAATTGTGGATGCCCCATCCCTGCAACTATTCCAAGGCCGGATTGGATGGAACTCTGAGCAACCTGGTCTAGTGGAAGGTGTCCCTGCCCATGGCAGGGGGGTGGAATGAACTGAGTGTTAAGGTTCCTTCCTACCCCAAGCCATTCTGTGATTCTATGATGATTCTAAACTACATATTCTCTGGTTAGAGTTTGGGTTAAACTCTGGAACATGATATTTAATAGATCTTGGAAAATTATTAGAACTCTGGATATTTTTGTTACACCATATAAATGTCTAATCCTTTTTCCAGCCTTCCTAAGTCCTCAGCCTTAATGATATTTTGTAGCAGTTAGTTCCACTGTCTAATTATGAATTGTATGATAGAGTATTGCCTATTTATAATGTTTAAATTTCATTGGAAGTCCCTCGTGTTAAGAGTTGGAGAGAACAGAAGCTTTCCTTACTTTTCTGCCTTAAGGGCCTTGTGACTAATTTGTTCGTTTCAGGGATTTGCTTCATAGAAGAGAAACTCAACTGCACAATATTCAACTTAGAGTTTCTGAGAGGTTTTTGCAGGGTAATTACAAAGCCATTGTAATGAGCCTTGAGATTCCAATGTCATTGATCCTTTACATTTGGGAGAATTTGCTTCTGAGATTTTGGGCAATAGCAGATTAAATTTTATTTCCAGAATAATGTTCAGTGCTACAAGTTGAGTGCTGTACTTGTATAGATCCCTGTGAAAAAAAGCAGTAACAAATCAATGGATGACTTCTGAACATGGATGTCAGAGTGCACTGGATATGTAGTGTCACAACCTAAGTCAATGGAGTGTGTTTGACTCTGGCCATATGCATCTCACTGAAAGCATGGTCAAGAAATGCTAATTAATTTGTCCCAAAATGCTTCCTTGTTTTTTTGTTTTTTTTTTTGTTTTTTTTTTTCGTTTTTAAATGATCCCAGGTTAGACAGGTCCTAATTTCACTGTAAAGAATAAGTGTGTTACAGTTCTCCTAAACTTTCTATATGATTTGATGGTTGTCTCTTGGGAGTATTTCTTCTGCATTATTGGGATTGATTTTAGGATATTTTGCTCCTATTGACTTTGCTGTTGCTGCTAGTCACAAGGGCTAGTCACTGAAAGAGACTGCACTTCGACCAAAGAACATCTAACTTGCAGTACTATTTATATACTGACAAATCAGAACCATCTCCCTAGAAGATACAGATACACATTTCCATAGAGTAGATTCCTTCATGTGCTCCATGTGACATTCAGACAGTTGGAAGAACACTTGTCCCAAGATGCTAGAGAACAGTGAGTGTATCATTGCAAACCTCATCATCTCATACATAAGTCAACAAAATGCCAACAAAATTGAGATGGATAATTTATTTATGTCTGCTTCTCAGTGAAGATAAAACTATGTAAAACCACTTCTTAAACTAGGTCAGTAGAAGGCAAGGATAATTGTAAAGTCAAAACATGTTTAAATTTTCTTCTCTCACATCCCTTCCCAGTGCATGGATGGCTGTAGAAGTTCCTTTAAAGAATGCCTGTACTTCTTGCTTACTAATTGCAAATATCCTCTCATCCTCTCTGGAGATATAAACAGTGACCTGTTGGGCCCTAGACACATTTGTGGCTTGACGTGTTATTTGACAAGGTTGGATTTGATGTCTACTGAGTTGCTGTGTCCAAAATCTTGTGAGGGAAGTTAGTGAATTTATAAAATTCTGAGCTAATATTGTGCTTGTGTGATGGAGCAAATAAAATTGGAGGCAGTCATATTTTTTCTATGAAAAAGGTATCTTGATAGTGATAGTCTATAATTACCCTTATTTGTTTGTTTTCTAAATATTGCTTAATGTCAATAAAATAATTCAATTGGCAAGATGAATTTCCATGACTGTGTGGTCTCCAGCAGATGGGCAGTAGTATTTAGTTTGTGATCTGAACTTAAGTGGATGGAAGATTTGTAATGATTACCTTTTAGTTTTGAGAAGGTGTAAAATGGAGCCTTTGAGGCACTTCTGAGCCTGGGGACCAAACCTAACTTTGCCATGTGATTTGCTGTGGCTCACAAACCACTCCAGTTACCCTCATCTTTGCACCCCTCAGCTGTCCTCTGATCCATTGCCTGTCCCAAGGGTCACATGGTGAATGGAAGGCCTTGCATGCAGGAGAAGTACTCATCATATTTAAAAACATCATGTATTTATCTCCTAATATTAATAATTTCTCTTGATTTGCTTATAATTAATTAAGAATAATTTTAGTTTTGTATGTAGGCTAAAAGCCTCCTGTTTTGTTACTTGCACTTTCAATTCACATTGACTGGGTCTTGCTAGATGAGGTAACCCAGGGGTGTTTGAACATGTTCTTGCCTGTTAGATGCTGGAGAAAATAGTACACAGTTCAAAATCTACTTCAGGTTTTAATTGCATCAGCTGCCTGGAAAGAAGCAAATGTTAATAAATACTTTCTGGTAGTAGAAATAAGAAAGTGGAAAAAAAAATCCCTTTTGCTTAGATTTTTTTCTGTTTTGTTGTTGAGTATTAGACCCAAAAAAAGCCCCCAACCAAAACCCAACATAGTCTGCAGGCACTATTTGCTAGTGCAGTCTCAAAACTACTTTAACCTTCACGCAAATGTCCCGCTGTTTTAACCTTCCAAGACGGACAAGGATGCGTAGCTCCTGTGATGTAGTGTCCTATCTGGTCTTTTGAAACAGGTGAGAAACATGAAGAATAAAACCCTCCATACCTGGCCTGTGAAATACAGAATGGGCTTTGTTGTATGCTATTTTGGAGGATGACATTAAACAATGTACATACAAATAAAACACTCTATGGAATTATATAATATTCCATAATATGAGTAAATCTTGCCTAGCTTTCAGTGACATATTTACCTGAGGGTGTAGGAGGGCTGTAGATGTCAGTTTTCTGAGGTTAGTGTGCCTGGCTTTTTCTGCTTTATCTTTCCCTGTATCTGCTGTTGGTTAAATTGCTGTGTCCACACACCAGCCCCAACAGCTGCGAGAGCATTAAAAGCCTTTAATAAATGTCTGTAAATTCAAATTTTTGCTTTTTGTTATTGTCTATATATATAGAAAAAAAATCTCCTTATTATTACGAGTTAACCAGTTATTTGGTGTTTGGTTGGTTTTTTTTTTCCTTTGGCTGACACTTTTTTTAATAGTCTTTGAAGATTTGCTTCACTGCCAGAAGACTGACCACAAGAGAAACCTGGGTTTATTGAGTATGTCAGTGCTCAATCTACTAATTTTCTTTGTGAAAACTTAATAGTAACCAGGTGCTTTGATATATGTCAGAAACAGTTTTTAATTTTATATTAGTCACTTTATAATACACTATATACACACTGTTAACCAATTTGTACTACTAGGCAAAAAGAAGATTTATTTTATTTCTCATGCAAAAGAATTAAACCTAATAATACAATTAACACTTCTAATGTTATGAAAATGGCATAGCCCTTTTTAAAAAAAAATAATCACTGTTAGTATTTTTTGTGTCAGTTTCTGCTTATGTTTCAACAAGCGTGTTTTGCACAGTTTGTAAAGTTCCATGTTTTTGAAGGATAACACTGTAAGTAGGTAACCTTCAAACAAACCAGGGGAAGGCAGGAATGTTGGAAATCACAGCCTGGCTGGCAAGCTTGCTTTCCCAATCTTGCATTGGAGTTTAAGAACTGTTGTGTTCAGATCTTTCTGCCTGCAGATCAGATGATACTCCTCTGCTTTAAAGGCTGGGGTTTACTTCTCTTTGATAAATACATTTAGATGATACTCCCTACAGGACATTTAAACTTTTCCTTTTCTATGGGATATGGGTGTTAAATCAAGTTTGGTTAACATTTAGAGGAGTGATGCAAACCTCTGTCCTTAATCTATACAGGTTTATTACAGCAATTAGTATTTACAAGGTGGTCTTGCAAAGTCCAGCTTCAACTACACATTGGAGTGGTATAATTCTATTCCAATGTGTCAGTTATTTTAGGAGTATTTTCACTTGCAGCAGGCCTTTTGCAAAGGATATTAAACTTTATGGAAATGAACTGTGCTCACTGTCTTGGAGTTGGTTGAGCTTTAGATTTTGTGTTTGTGTGAAAGGTTTTAGGAGCTTTACTGAAATGGAATTCCTAATTTCGTGAATAGTAATATAGCAGAGAATAAGAAAAAAAATGGTAATTCTTGGATGGAGGGGAAGAAAGTGGACCTGGGAACAACATACTTGAAATGATATGTAGTTTTAATTTAATGCTGTATGGTCCCAGTTTGCTTTTCTTCTGGATTGAGAATATAGAAAAACTTGTATTCATGTACTTTATTCCTCCAAATTATACTTTAAGACTAGATCTAACAGTAGCGATTTTGCCATACGTTTTCTTTTTCTTCTTTCAAATCTTACTCATTTTGTATTTGAAAACCAAAAACCAAAACTGTCAGTGGTCTGTTTACTTTATCTCACTCATGTGCAATGGAAATAGCTGGCATTTGTAGAACACACAAACTATTTTTGCCTGAATGCTCCATTTATGATTTATAGCCAACATGTATCCCTGATTTTCTTTTGAGAATGATCTTTATTGTCTTTGTGTACTAACTCATTGCAGAAGCACTTGTCTATTTTGAGCTAAACCAGACCTCTTGTAAAAAGAATCAAATTATTTCATCATGTTGAAAATGAAAAGCTATAATTACTTGTAATTGGGCTTCAGAATTTTTGAAAATTGGAAAATTCTTTTCCAGAGGTTTAAGATCACTCCAAATCATAACCTGTAGAAAATAGGAAATAATTTTCTGTTCAATTTAAAAGTGATTTAATTTACACTTTGACAGCTATTTTCCTTTGATATTTTGGTAGGGGAAATCATTCAGCTATGGTGGTTATTACTAAAATATTTTCTGATATCCTTTTTTCTATCTGGATCACAAGTTTATTTTGATTTCTTTAAGCCCAAACAGAATCTGCTGCAGTTCAATAAGGATGTAGAGTAATTTTGGAATGCTTGAGTCTACTAAACATGTGCCTGCATTTTATTTATTTGCTTGTTTTGTTTCTTGGTCTTTGTAGTTACTTCATTCTGTTTTAACAAAAGCACCATGTTCTTCTGTGCTTTAATCTTCCTAAATTTAAGTGCAAGCTGGAAAAACCTGCTGTACCTTGTAGTTCTGGATATCTTTTCCTATAGACTTGCAAGTCTGTAGAACCCAGTTGTTTGAAAACAACTACTTCAAATTTCTACATTACTACGAATAACCATCATCATTTTCATAAATATTGCAAAGAACATGCTGCCTATTTACCTTTTTTTTTAAATCTTTTCAAGAGACCTGAGTAGGATAACTAGTGTAAGGTCACATTGTGTTCAGTTCAGCAAGCAGCCAAGACAAGTCTTCCAAAACCCTGATGCTCTGGCAAAGGAAGTAACTCCTAGAGTTAGCACAGGGTTCAGGGGTTTATGGCCAAGCAGAAACTGAATTAAACCAAGGTAGCAGGCAGGATCCTGCAGTGTGGGACTGGCAGCCAGCAGGAAACCAGCTAATTGTCACTTTCAGGCTTGAGGTTAAAACTGGATTCTGAGTGTATCAGAGTCTTTTTCAGCCCTAAGTGTGACATGGGGAGAAGAGTGGGTAGACAATTAGTTTGCACACGGGGGAATTTAAGGACAATTACATACAGTGAAAAACTATAGTGGAGAGTAAACCTGCAAGCCTTGTCTTTTCCTTGTCAGTTTGGGACAGTCACTTAGGTCAAGGCACAAACTGCTTGAGTTAAGCTTTTTGTAGGCATATTTCAAGTTGTTGTGGGTCTTTTTAGTATTTAGCACTTGTGGTACGGGCCAATCCATACAGGATGTATGGGAAAAGTCATGCTCCTAGCACTCACATCTATTGTGAAGGGAGGAGATTTGTAGAAGACATGGGTATAAACACAGAAAGGAACCTCTTGCAGTGGTTACACTAATGATATAACACTTACATACGTACCCATTTTCATCAGTTTTCATTCTAAAAAGAGTATTTCTTTATCCCAGTGAAAAATTGAGGTGTGGAAAGAGATTTGGTCACGGACATCTTGTAAGCCAGTGATAGAGCCAAGAATAGAAACAAGCTCTTTGTGTTCCCACCTGGTAATCAGGATTGTAAGACTTGAGGCAAGCCAGTATTCTGTTTTAGGACTAGTGCGATGCCAGAGATATAATTTCTAGTAGTTACTGAGACGTAACCTTATTACAGCCTCTGACTTTCAATTGGTATCCATCTAACTTCAGTGTCAAGATTTTTTTTATAATCCAATTCCTCAACTGGTTTAAAATACCACATATTCTTGTAGGTGAAGCAGGTGGGATCTGCTAGAGCTAACACAATGTTGGATATCATATATTGGCATTGTGCAGCCACCTGCATCATTCATTGAATGTCTGGCACTATGCAGCCAGTTCATCCTTCATCAGCAGTTTGGTTTGTGTGATTGGACCTTCTGTGGATCAAACAATTCTCCCAAAACAGAATAGTTTCATATTTTAAATTGAACCAGAAGCCAAGTACAGATCTGCACTTTTGTTATTTCAGATTAGAATAGCTCAATGAAGAATTGTATCTCTTGATGGAGGGATACTTTTTTTTTTTTGAGATGTTTTTATTATGCACAGAGTTCTTATTTCTTTTTCTTTTTGAAAGAACAGGATACCATATTTTCCCAAGACTAACAATATTCTTAAAATTATTTTTGAGCTATAATGGCTGTAAGAGCTTTTCTAGATCTTTTTGGTTGGCTTCTTGCCAATGACTGCTGTGGAAAGTACATCTTCATGCAAAGATGTGTGTGTTCTCTTTGAAGGTTAACAAGGGCCTGCAGAGCACAGCCTAAGCATCTGGCTCATGAGATTAAAAACCTTAGAAAGAAAGTGCCATAGACCTCAGACGATGAGTAACCACCTTAAAAAGAAGGATAGGTGTGAACAGACAGCCTAAAAAATGGGGGGAAATATTGATCAGCAGGAAATTTGTCTCTTTTTAGTGAACAAGAAGTGTAAGGCTCTACTGACAACTGATAAAAATCAGGCTCTCAGATTTGGCAAAGGGCATTAAAAAAAGTAATGAGAAGTCTAGTAGGTGATTACTCTGAAGGTTATACTAGGATAGATCTTATTAAATATTTTCATTATTGACCTGTCTGCACACACACACAAACAAAATGAAATTCTGGTTTTGAAAACCTGCTGAGAGCATGGAACTGGGAGACATTGTTGGTATGTTGGAGGGTTGGAATGCCACAAGAATTGCATTATATTGAGGTCTCGAGTTTTAGAAATTGGATGGCATGTAATCAGAATGCAAGGTTGGTCACTTAGAGACTAGCACGGTTTTCACATAACATTTGGGAGCTTGGTGGGAGGACTTCAGCAGGTTGTTGCTTCTCCAGCAATGCCTCCATTGCAGACCTTAATTTAATGAGTTATCTCTTTCCTGATTTATTTCCTTATGAAGGCAGTCCCCTAGATGCCTGATTCCTGACAGTTTATTAAAAATTAAACTGTCAGACAGCAAATTTACAAAATCTATGTAATGGTTTATTTTTATGCTTGTGATGAATATCCATTACAGGATTTTATCCTTATAATTAGCAAAGGAAGTTATTTAGGTTTTTTTGGTGTTTTCTGTTATTTTCTTTCCCTCCTTTATTTATTTATTTTTTATATACCAGAGACCATCAAACAAATATCCCATCATTTAGTTAAACAGACATGTGACACACATGACACTATGTGACACACATGATCTTTTGGACTATGTGATGTTTGCTGTCCACATAAAAAGCATATCCTGAAATAATTTTCTTGACAGTGCTTCAGGGTTTGTTTGGAGGAGGTTTCTATCTTCATATATGCATATAAAAACAGAGGAAATAATCCAATATTGTTTCTGAGGCTGGAAGTTGGTATCAGCCTCATAAATATATTATCTGATACTCCGGATTTCCTGTGTGTAAAGCTGTTGGGGTGTGAGTTTCCCAACAGTAAAAAGGAGTCTGATACAGCATTAAGGGTGTAAATTTGTGCCCAGGTTCTGGCAATAATATGGATGCTGTGCTGGAGTGCAGTTACACAAAAAAGCTATGACTGTCTGCATGATTAATATTTTTTCCTCTGTTGCTAAAGATGTATTGAAATGAGGGTTCTGCACCATTGGGACAGCTCTGTGTCCATGGAGAAGTTAGTAGAAATAGAGAAGTTCTGTGTTGTACTTTTTAGAAAGATTCCTGTATTATTATTATAAAATCCTATTTCTGGCATGTTTTGCTTCCTCTACCCACACATGTATGCATGTCCCTTTTCTTAACAGCTCTTCTCCAGCTCATTGACCAACCTGTAGCTGACCTGCAGGTCAACACCCTGTCGACCCCATGAAATCCTGTCAGTGCAAATTCCAGCCATGTTGATTCTGACCTTTTCTGCTCCGTGCTTGACTTGTGCACCAGCTCATGGGAGAGCATCTCTTACCCCATTAGCTGCCTAGTTGGTTTCCCACAGCACCAAAGCAAGTTCTCCTCTCACAGCTCAGGTCCCCACATCCCATGTGGCATGACTGTTTTTCTCATGGAGCACTGGATCTTCCACTCCGTTCTTAGTCTGTTGACTGATTTCTCAAGCAAATCCTATACAGGAAATGCACCTCTCCCACCACCTCTTCTTTCCTCCCTCGGGGTTCCCAGGATGAGAAGTTGCAATCCTTCCCATTGTGCAGGTGCAGCCTCCGCTCGGTATTACAGAGGGAGAGAAGGAAATTTCCTGCTCCTGGAGGAGCAGGAAATCTCTGCCTGATCAGAACCAGCCTCCCGTGGGCTCAGCAAGAGGGAGTTCCGTAACTACACTGTGATTCAGACTCCGATGGTGGGAAGAGGGACGTTTCTGGGAGTTGAAGGATGGCATGCAGAACTAGTAGTTATCAAATCTAACCAGAAAGCTTTTTTTTGGTTTGTTTTGAAAATGTAACAAAAACTTTCTTAAAATATGGAAGCAAACCCACTGCATTCCTGCAGGGCTGAATTGTATCCCATACTTT
Source organism: Lycocorax pyrrhopterus obiensis (assembly GCA_014706295.1). Classification (NCBI taxonomy): domain Eukaryota; kingdom Metazoa; phylum Chordata; class Aves; order Passeriformes; family Paradisaeidae; genus Lycocorax; species Lycocorax pyrrhopterus. The sequence goes on along the minus strand of JACSVZ010000002.1, from coordinate 93,247,501 downwards.
TCCTGTATACCTATCGGTCTTACTGTGGAAGGAAGATTGTGTTGTGTACTTTAAGGCTTTCCCACGCAATTTGGAATAACTTCTAATATCCTTTTATAGTTTGGTAGAGAAAATAGTGATTTTATGTATCTTTAATTCTGCGCTTTACATATGAATTATTGTGCTGTTACTTAAAATCGTTTGCAGTAAGATAATTCAGACTTCTCTTTGAGTCAAGCCTAAGAAAATATCTGTAAATTAGTGCTAATGGTCAGTGTGGCTGAGAGAGAAATTTTTTCATGTTTGGAATTGACTGTAAGATTGAACTTACTCCAATTTATTGCAAAGTCAATATTCAGTTTAAAAATTAAAAAGGTTAATAATTATTAGGTTTTCAGAGGAAAGTACTAGTGTTATGACCTGCCTAACATCATACAGCTACAAAAATGCTATAAAATGATTTTTTAAGCTTATATTTATAGTGAGTAGATGGCTTATTCCTTCATCTCACTACTTATGCATCCATGAACTGTTAATTAATACTTTTGCAATAATTACAGAATATTTTAAATATACATCATTCTTCTGAATTTTAAAAGATCAGGAATTTTTTATTAATTTAAAAGGATAATAGGACTGACCCACACTTTCATCAGCTCTTTAATAAAGAGGTGCTTTTTTAGATCATTTAAATTTTTACATTTTGATTGCAAGGAATAATAAAAAGTCTTTTTTTTTAATACTTTTTTCCATTTGCTCTTCTAAGCTGGGTCACCATTGTATCAAAAAAGGTCATTGTTTTCCATAAAAAGGTGAGTGATTGCCTGCAAGTACTGATAAAAGGGGAACTTGGATCCTAACTCTTTTGGCTCCTGGTATGCAATTTTCTTTATACAGGGAGCTGTGGTTTGTAACAGAAATTTTAATTCCATTTAGTTTCTTCTTCTTTTTCACCACTCTGTTACATGCCTGGGAATGTTTAACCCAAGTAATTTGATACCTCTTTGCAATGGAGCTTCTCCCAACACTCCTTGATATGTGGCTGCCATGGAGCACAGAAGAAACCAGAGCACAATTTTTAGATGAGCAATACAGTGTGGAAAATTCAGTGGCTAGGTTTGTACGGAGAGATAATACCTCATATTCAAACAGCTGATACCCTTGGAAAAGACACATAAACTTCAGGCACTTCTAGCTCTTCCTCAGATATGAGGTAGCATTTGCAGCCTTTGAGCTTGACAGAAGTAGAGATCAGTTGCCTTGGAGTGCAGTTGATTAGGCTTATTAGAAGAATTCAGAGGAAAAGAGGATTGCTACTTTTGGGGCAGAGGAATCGTTTTAACAGGAGAGACAGCAGGAGAAAACAAGAAAAGTGAAAATCAACAGGCACAGAGAGTTCCTGCAGGACACCCATGCACTCTGATCTCAGCCTTCCAAAGTAGGGGGTCAGCTCCCTGGAGGCAAGTGTACACTGCCAAGGAGATGCCTTCCTTGGGAACAGGGAGGTGGTGGAAAGGTGTAGCAACAGAGCATTGGGTTAGAAATAGTAAATACTATTAAAAGATGAAGTTGTTGGCTGCAAATTTGAAAATCATAGAAAACCTCCCACATATCAAGAAAGGGGGCTCTAGGTGGTTCTTCTAATCTTTATAAAACACAAGTAAATTTTCGTGTGATGTAAAATCTGTCTTCATAATCATCTGTATGCATGTATCAGTTGTGTGCCCTGGCTTGAGCATGATGTGAAGAAGCTTCTTTGGATTTCATCATTCCTATTTTTAATGCAGGTTTTAGTATTACCCTTCTTAAGATTTGGTGGTGTTTGTGTGTTTTGTTTTAAAACAAAGAACAAACAAAGCACTGTATTTCCTAAAGATAAGACATCCAAGTAATGGTTAACTGACTGGTTTGTTGTGGTGCATATAAAACTGTTTGTGTAAATGTTTGTTTTCCTGTGTCATAGCCAGATTGACTCCCTGCAAGCTATCCATGTTCACGAATTTTGTTAGACCACACAAATGTAGAAGCTGGAGGCACAGATGCTTGACCACTGTTCTGTTCCTGCTTAAATGTGCCTCTTGGACTTGAGTAGGTGATTTCCAGTAAACTGTTTGTTTATGAATCTCTATTTGTGAGTTATTTGCTCACATCTGATACAGATCATGACGCAGTTCACAGAACTGAATAGGCTGAGCAAATATTTCCACAGGTTGTTTGTGTCTAAGTAACTGGATCTATGCCCATGGCAGCACCCATCTGCTCACCTGTTCCACATTCATGTGTTTAAGGATGCCCTTAATTTTGGCTGCCTTGCATTTGCCACAGTTGTCTTACCTTTTCTTTCTCTTGACCCAATAGTGAGGTGTTCTGAGCGGGGCAGTCTCCCTGCCTGCAGACAGAAGGGAAGGTGAGCTGTGTTTGTTCAGAGCAGGTCTTCTGCTTTTATGCTGTATTATTGGCTACCTTGTGTTCTTGCATAATATTGTTTAGAGAGTTCATAGTAAAACACAACATATATGTGCAGCAGATTGTAGGAAGGGAGTGGAATAGTCTGCCATGAACTACATTGGGTTTGCTGAGCTGAGAAGTACTTTGTGGTCCTGGTCAGCCCTTGTTTTTTATTCTGTGTTAAGGTTCAGAGATTTCTGATTCCTCTTTATACCTCCTTTCTGTAGGAGGGGTCTTACGTGAAGGCTGGGAAGTGTAATATTTTTTGACTATCTTCTTAATCTGTGTAAGTGGGCAATACTGGGCTCTAATATACACCCACAAAACAGTTCTGCTACTCAGTCTGAGTACCATTTCTTAGGCTGGATGCAACACAATTAAGGACATTGATCATTTAAGATTGTCTTTCCACAGGAACTTTTATGGAATACAGTTAAGGGACACACTTGTTTGCAGTGTTCTTACAAGTTCAGTTGTCTTCAAAGTGGTTTACTTCCTTAAGATATATATTTTTGGTGGTGTTTGTGATGAGTTTTTACAGATTATTTAGGCATGTGGCTGTTGTTCTGAGGTAGCACACATGTTTTACAAGCAAATTTGTGATGGGAAACAATATTTTATTCCTGTCCCTTTCAGACTGGTATACTAAATGTTGTCATTTCTTTCCCATGATAAACTTCCGAGTCCTAGGCTAGCTGCTATCACAGGCTACTGTGTTACAGTTAACTGAACAGATTCTTCAGTTTGCTACTACCAGCATTTCAAGAATTTCTGTTTTAAAAATTGCAGTTTCTTAATTTCAAGAATTTTATAATATGGACTGGTTGACACCTCTTTCTTTTAAACATTGGAGCTGATGGATCACTTAGAGAATCTTATTTTATGTTTTGCCTGTTTGCTTGTGCAGTGAGTAGTGTAGTGTCATGGTATAAATTTTTTTGAACCTTAGCTGTCAACCAGTAGTAACCTGTAAGTCCCAGTTTATTGTGAAGATTTGCTGTATGGTTGGTGTTGCAAAAGTTGACACTTGAGAGGGAGATGAACTGAATATTTTAGGCAGAATTCAGAATCTATGAAATGTAACGTTTTAGCACATCTTGTGTTCTTACTGATACAATCTAAACTTTTAAAAATAATAAACCCCAAACGCAAAATAGGAAGTCTTGAGTAAAAGCTAGATATCAGTGAGTTTTGAAAATACCTGATTGTAACAGTATTACATTTTATAGATGGAGACATACATCAGCTATGAAAGCTTTTGATTATATCTTTACCTGTGACACTGAAGCACAGTGTCATCCAGATTTTATTCTGGGGTGGGTATGTGCTGCCATTTCTGTACTTACTGAGTTTCTTCCTTCTCTCCTCATTTCAAAAATTTTTGAGGAATTTTTATTTTGTATTGTTTCTGTTAAGGACAGTAGGCCTAAGAATCTGGTCTACCAGTGGAATTGGAAGTAGTATCAAAAATATTGTGGTGGAGGGATGTTTCATAATATATATGAAGTGCAAAATGCTTTACTGAAGAAAAGGTGGACTAGCATTAGATGAATGGCAGTGTATGCTTGTAGTTATCTAAATACTGAATTGATTTTGAACTCTGCTTGTCTCTATTGGAGAAGGGAGTATTGGGAATCAGTGCACACCAAAAACTTTCTAAAACACGTATTTTACCTGCCATACTCTGATGTAATGTATTACGTGTTACAACTGCAGTAGCAAGATGCATTTTCTAAACAGAAGGAAAAAGTGCTTATGGCTTTTTGTGATCTCTTGCAAGTTACAAAGTAAAATCCATTTCACTGTTCCTAGAACCATAACTCCTCCCTGAACCTCTGTAGTTCGTGTACATCTCGTAAAAGGTCTGTCAAGCCAAGAAAAGCATTTGTTCGGGTGTGCTGCTGCTGCTTTGATTTAACAAGGGCAGGGAGCAGCCACCGCTGCAATCTGGTGCTCTGGGCCTCGCCATGGCCCAACAACCAGGTACCAGCCCGCCACGGGCCCCGATGTGAACTCTGGTGGTTTCCTTCATGTAGCACGTCATCTCCCGTCACCTGCGCCAGCTACACTCGCATGGCAGCACAGACAAGCTGTTTGACACACAACTGAGGGAAAAAAGACATTGGACTGGAAAATATAACAGCTCCACCCTGCCGCTAATTCTTTTTTCCTGGTCTTTATTAATGCTCTCGCACTTCTTAGTTTATGAGAAGAGTTCTTGTGAATGCGTTAACACTTCCACAAAGGAAGAGTGTTGCTGGCTTGTGTGCTGGACTGCAGTGTCAGCCAGTGCTTCCTATATCAGGCTGTCTGCCTTTGGGCATTGAAATTAAGCACGGTACAGCCAGTGCTCAGCAGACCTGGATGCAATTCATCTGAGTAGTCAGACACGGAGAGATGCCTTATGAGTTTGCTATGTTTTTCTGATTTCTGTAAATCCATGTCTGGATTCCATTATCACATAATTGCAGCTGGACATAAGATCCCGCTAGAAAACAGTTCTGACCAAACCAGCGTTTTAGAAATGGTCTACTGCTACGTACTTGAATTGAGTTTCAGTACTGGCAAACCAGTCAAGAAAAAGATTTGTCTGCACTTATAACTAAGAGCCAAGGACTTCTTGGTCATGAGAGGTAAGATTTTGTGTAGTCTCTCTGTGCCCTAGGTTCACTTTCCTTGGGCAAATTACTAAAGTCAGCACTTTCAAACTTAGGAGACTGGAGTTAGGTGTTGACAGCCATCTTTAAGTACCTAAATAAGTGGTCTCATTTTAAGAGGTCCTGAGCACACAATTCTTTTTGACTTCAAAAGAAGCTGCAAATGCTGTGTCCACTTTGATTAATTGAAAGGCTGACCATCAAAGTGAAATTATGTTGCCAAGCTAAAGGAAAAGAAATAAAGACTTAGCACACTGTATAAATCAATCGCAGATCAGAGTTTACTGGGTATAAAATGTACAGCATCTTATGTGCCCTTTTGTACTTTCTGAATCTCACTGGGCCCAAAACTACAACAGAAAACCCCTCACGGTTTGTGAAATATGGCAATGCCCAGAAACATTTGCCAGTTTAGCCACTGAAAAATAGATATGGCTGCTCAAAATTTATACTGTTTGCTAGGGCCTTAGGTGAAAAGAAAACGAAATTTTAAAATGCTTATTTTTTTTCATTTGAAGGTAATGTCTTAAATCCTCAAGAGATGAACAGCCTACTACCTTCCCCTACTTTGATCGATCTGTCTTTGAGGCGTGATTTACACCTTATTATAGTACTTCAGGTTACGGCCTCTGTTCTGGAAAGTTTTGTGGAGATAGGTATCTGGGGAGGAAAGAAAAAAAAAAAAGACCTGATAAGCGCCCCGATGGAAAGAAAGGCTTCAGTTTGTGTGTGTGTGTGTATGTGTTGGTCATGTTTGCCAGTCCTCACAGCAGAGGGAATGCTCTGTGCAATGGAAACTTCAGCTGGGGACTGAATAACTCATGAGGCATACTATCACAAGAAGACAGAATTTGCTAACACCACTGTTTGCAGAATTACAGGGTTTTTTTGGGCTCGGTTTGCCAGCTCTTAGACCCTCATGGTGTTTTCTGGGTCATCAGTACATTCAGGCAAACCAGAGTGCCAGGTTTAAACGTGGCATTTGTGGTGCAGATACGTATTTGGCGTAATGTAAACTGTGCCATCAGCAGTGTCATTACTCAAAATTACCACAAATTTGGCACAAAATGAATGTTCAGTAGTGAGTAATGGAAGATAATAGTTTCTATCACAAGTATGTCACCTTCCCCATCTTAGCAGCTCCTTGTCACCAGCACCCAAGTCCTGATCTGCCTGTACAGCCCTCTGATGCATCTTCTAGTGACAGAGGCTGCCATTACTGGTGTCTGTGGGTGTGGAAACAGGAATTGCTTCCATCCTTTCCTGCCTGACCTTCAGTATTGGGAGGTATGTGTGAATTTGGAAATCTGTTTTGTCTTCATTCTCTCCAATACTTTTGTGTACAGCGGAAGGCTAGGTGATAAGTTTTTGTCAGGGCTCTTTTATATTGCAGGAGTGCATTCTGTTATCTAAGATTAGTAAGTCAAGCAGCACGAATGATTATTAAGTATAATTGTTTGTTTATATAAATATGACAGTAAAATAGGTTACTCACACAGGCCAAGTGACCCAATTATTCAGATTTTGAATGTGTAGAGGAGATGTGCTATATTGCTGCATTTCAGGGAAAGAAAACCTATGTTGAATTGCTCAGTAAGTTTATTTTTTTTTTATAGTAGTAGTACCCTGTTGATGGGGAAGTGCTGGAGAGTTCCTCAATACTACATGTCGTATTTTTGTCCCCAGAAAAGAAGGCTGTTGTAGTAAGTGGCCCTTAATAATTGACCGTTTCCTGCAGTAAATGCTGATCTATCCAGGTCTTCCTGTCAGAAAGTTTAATTGGACATAAGTAAAGTGATACCATTAGGTCTCAGCCCAAGTCTTCTATAGCTCCTACTTGATATTTTCAGCTTCTTGATTTAAAGGTGGGCTTGGGGGGTTCCATTAGGATTGCCACAGGCTTTAATCTTAACCCTCAGGCAAAAAAAAGTCTTAAAATTATATAGACAGGTTCATTAACCCTCCTGAATTTCTTCAAAACACTTGGCTTCAATAGGAAGCTAGCTAAACTGAGGGAACTAGCATTCTCAGTCAGAGTTTTTTGGCTGACCGCAGCCTTTGTAGTTTAGCCATTTGTTTAAAAATCCACAACACAACCAAAACCATCTAAAACAATGGTAAAGCCCCAGTAAAGCAGAATGAGTGTGATTAATCTAAACTTTAGTATTTCAGTAGTTTCTTGCTCTGCCATGCCTGTTTATTTGTAGCTGAACAGCAGACCATTGTAACAGTGCAGAGGTCTGTAAAAACAGGGCTTCCTCTTGCAGCTTCCTGTTGAGCAGGAGCAAACACAAACTGTACTCTGCTGTTAAGTTGTGCGTAGCCCATCTTTACGTGTATCTCCCCTGACAGACCTTTATTGTGCACCTCGGGGTCGGCCACTGGATGCTGCTTTATTTCAGATCACGAAACTGATCCCTGTAGTCAGATTTACAAGAACAGGCTATTGCCCAGTTCACATAGAGCAGCTCCGGCCCTAAGGGAGGCCAGCTTCTAGACTGGGATCTCCAAGCAAGGTTTCATTACTCCTCACTTCCTCCAGAAACCTGGCTGAGCGACAAGGAAGCTGTTAAAAAATATTTTATCAACATTTTCTTTAAGGAATGTGGATTTGCCCAAATGAAACATTCTAAGGAAGTGCAAACTTCTGACTTGTTTCCTGCCTTCTTACCTGGCAAATTTTCTGGGACTTCACGGCAGCTTGCTTGAGGAAGTTTGTTTGAGTTTGCATCCTCCAGGGCCTCCACTCCACTGTGCCACTGAAACAGGAGCCTGGCAGCAGTGGTGCTGCTGAGAGATCTTGACCTCCTGGCAGGAATGCCCTCAGAAGTTAACAGCTTCAGGGGAAATAGGGAAACTGGAATTTATATAGTGGATCCTACAAGGAATTATTTTTTTCTGAGGTTTAATTTCACTGCAGTTCATCCAGCTAGTAAATACTCAATTGTAAAATATGCTTCAAGGTTTAGAGACTGAAAGTTTATCAGATTACTCAACCTTCCCTCAACCAGTCACAGAACCAAGTCATAGAATCATCCAGAACTGGAATGGCCAGCCGCTCCCCTTTTGTTTAGGAAAGGGACATGTATGTTTATGTGTATTTTTTTGTATCTTTCTGGTGGTACTTTTCTGTCTGGGCGTGCTTTCTGGACACTGAAGATGTTACTACTTGGAGCTCAATTTAGAAGTCTTAGTATAACTAAAGAAGTTCTGGTGTGAAAACCTATACATAAATGAATATTGGTTTTTTTTCAGGGCACTGAAGAGATTTGCAAAGAAAATGCTGCTTGACATTGCACTCGTATTTATGTCTTTATGTTACATCTGCAAAAAGCATATGCAGTTAGGTTAGATTCGGGTTTTGTTGATAGATGTCTCAGGTGTGTTGATGTCTGCCTTTCCTTGAAAACAGGCTTGTGTGGGCCTGAGAAATTCTGGGAGCACTCCCAATATTCAGTTGAATTGACAGATATATTCTTAAAACAAGGAGTGTGTTGTTTTTTTTGTTGTTGTTGTTGCTTTTTTTTTGGTTTCTTTACCTTCAATAAATTTTAGGTAAACCAAACTAGTAACATTTAACAGATTCACGCCCATCATGTTTGTAATGTTGGAATTAAACGAATTTTCCAGTAAGCATCAGGTAGTCTACAATAAGCAAGACTTCTTAATTTTCTTTTTCGTATGCACAGATAAACATTCAGCTTAGCTTCGTGCATAATTATGATTACTACCACATTTTCTTTTATTGCAATTTTAAATAGTTTTTGTTCTTAAATTTCTTATTTATGTGCAAAAATAAATGTACCCCTTCCCCTATTTCTCTATATTTGGAATTGCGTAATGTTAGGGGGTTTTTTGTTTCATGTTTGCTAGGGAGTTAGAACTGTGAAATCCTGTTTTATTGCTCTAGCAGAATTGTAGGATTTGTGGAGGGACCCCCCCCCCCCCAAAAAATTCCAACCTCAAAACAAAACCAAATTACTGATATAAAAAACCTATAGCAAATTCTATAAGAAGAAAAGTATATGGCTCTTCTACCCACTCTAATTGCCCTACTAGTTTTTCAGATATTTTCAGAGGTCTTTAATTATTTAAAATTTATATGACATTTTACAATTGCTGTTATTTTATACTCTGAAAAATTGGTTACTTTCATGTCTGAAATCACAGGGAAGTCATATGAACTAAATATTACATTCTTGCCACTGCTTTTATGCATTGCATGTTTAGCATCTAACTAAAATGCAAGTAGAAAGCTCATCTTGAAAGAGACTACTTAATTAAAAATTAAACGATGAATTAAAACTTAAATTATGCAAAACTAATAAGCTACGTTACCAAAACACACAATTAATTTGCTACAATATATGGAAAGAAAATGTTAGCGTTTTTACTTTTGTTTCATGTTTGCATTGCAGTCTGCAAAGGTTGCTGTTTTGGAATTCCTCACCTTGAAATATTTGACATATCTGAATTAAGATATAAATCAGTGATTTTTAGGTTGTGGATTTTGCAAAACTCATCAGAGATTAAAACTTTGATAGTGTAAAGGAATCTGTTATAAAGTGGGGCAAATCCAATTATTTTTCAATTAGTGCAATATCACTTCTGTGTATAAGATTCAAATCAGTGCATCGTATCACCTTGTGCAAATCGATAGAGTAAAAATGGACTTGTTGACAAAAATTGCAATTTAAGCTATTGCTCTAATTCCATGGTATAACGGGTTTATTTTTTACTGGAATTGCTTTCAACTAATTGCAAATGCTGAGATTCTGCATACAGTAATTATGTGTGCTTACCTTTATAGACACCAGATGAAGCATGCTTTTAAATTCTGTGTTCAGTTTAGCTGTTTAAAGGAGGTATTCCCTAAGTCCTGTGTGAGAGGCACAGGAAGGTATTTTCTTAGCAGATGTGGGGATGTGTTCCTATATGTCTAAAATACTACAGTGGCCGAATACTAGACATGCTGCAAAGTACTCTGTGCTTTACTGTAACACAAGCAAAGGGAGACATTTTCAGTAGTATCTGCTGGTGTTTTTCATGATTGTATTCTTCAACCTGAGTAAAGCTTAGATGGCTGAAGGAAAGGAATTACGGAATTAAAGAAAACTCCATCTGATTAAGTTAATTATGAAGCTTGAATCTAATACTTTATTATTGCTGTACACTGGAAGGTGGAAATACATTTACATTTGCATTTTTTTACGTTTTAGTTTTATATAAAATAACATTTGCTTTTAATGTTTCATATCAAATATCTTCAGCACTTTTCTCTCAGGTCTTGCTAATTTAGCCTTTGTAGCTATATAAGTAGTTGTTTATCTGGCATTATAATTTAAAAGTTTACATTAAAAATAAAATCAATACTGGGATAAAAGCATGAAGAGTACAGCTAAAATAATTTATAATAGCTCTATTGGTGATGGAAATCTAAGGAATGAATATTGTGTATAATAAAGGCAATTACCTGAGCTGCTTATAAGGAAAAATACTGCTTTTGGTGTTGGGGGCTGGAAGGAGGAGATCATGGAAGCAGTTACAGCTCTAATTTTCTGGGTTGAGCTATGTTAGCCCTGGCATAAATTGCAGCAGCCTAGAGGTACATGTGCCATCTGAGGATTGCATTCTGCCCTGACATCTTTGTGAATGTGTCAGAGAGGTGTGGGGGAAAGAGAGCAAAGGCACTGGTGTCTGCTGGGGGTTTGCATGCACTGGGAGGTCACATTTCCTCAATCATCCTCTCACATGTCAAATACAGTCTTTGGTTCGTTTGCACAACTTAAAGTCCAGTGGAGCGGGTTGTGATAAGAAAACTGGTTTGGTATTTAACCTAAGTGATTTTTCTTACTTCTGCATTTATCAGGTAAAAGTTCTCTCTTCGACAAAATGAAGTGTTTAATCTACTATCACAAAGAGTGAAACGTGAATAAAGATTGACTTGGACATAATCTTTCTAACTACTCTTGATGGACATCTTAAGATTCAGCTTAATTTAATTGAAATCTTAAACTCTGTCTTTTTGGGAAGCTCTTTTCTTTTATGTCCATGGTTAAGTGAGCAAGGCAATGACATGCTCCCTTAACAACTGTTCGAGAATCATCGGGCTGACTGACTAATGTTTCTGCCCTTTTTATGCACTTCTGGTGTTCCATCATGGCTTTCTCCGTCCTGTGCATATAAGTGGATTTATCTGAATGATAATAAGCCAGATGGTTAGGTGGTAGGCCAGGTATTTTGAAGGTAAGCATATTCTTTGTCACAGAGCCATGTTAGCCAGGAGCTCTGCACCACATTTCAAATCCTTCAGCAGTCTCCCCAGGAGGTGGCAGCTGTAGAAGCCTAATGGATATCATCACCTTCAACTGTCAGCTCCTTTTTTCCTGTCTGTCATGACTGTTTACTTCTGATCATACCAGTTGACATTTATGTGTCACAATAGAAAACCGAACCAGTGCAGGAGTAAAGGCGACACTGGGTTTACGGTTACTTCTTGTATCACAACAGGCAGCTGGCAACTCATTAACACCATGTGGAGTGTCAAGCATATAGTATATTAAATAAAATTAATGCCTACAGGCCCTGTAAATAAGGAGATGGCCGTAACAGACAATGAAATTACATGAATGGTTGAAACAGGAATAGTGGAGGTGACAGATTTAAAAAAAAAGGGGGGAAAAAAAAAAGAAAAAAGGCAGGGAGCAGGGATGAGTCCGTAGGCCAAGGTACATGAACATCTTAAGCCTTTGACTGTCATTCCTTGTCATTTTCTTATTTACCCTCTGAAGGAAGACATGTGGCATGGGAGAGTTTTGCCAGGTGTCTGGTGACTTACTGGAATCTCTGTGTTTGGCAGCAATGGCAGTGTTAAGATCCTTGAAGGTATCCCCCACATTCTCTTTAGCCATTATTCAACAGTGAGCGTGAGTACGGAAGACTTGGGTCCAGTTGTGGTGATCCAGGAGAGCATTTTAGCTTGAGTACAGTCCTGAGAGTGATGAATACAAAAGAGCTTTTCTTCATAAATAGCTAACATGGCTTTATATAAAGCAATCTCGGAGTCCTTTGCTCACATTCTCTGGAATAACCACTCGTCTTTTGTATTAGATAGCTTGTGTGGGCCGTTGGTCATTTGCTTTTCTCTATTTGCAAATACTGCTCCGAGTCTTCTGTCTCATGTAGTGAATGGTTGGGCTAAGCCATGGGCTTAATTTTGGCAGGTAAAACGCCTGAGGCATAGGTATGGTGACACAATTTATATAATTTATGTAATATGAGATGCTTCATCCCAGATAATCTAAAATTTACAAAAAGTTTTATACAGGGTAAAACTTCTTAAAAAAGTAATCAATAATTTCAAATTAATTTTCTATTTCAGAGTTTTAAAACATAAATTGACATTAGGATCTTTTTACTTAATGGAAATTTTTGATCATATTCGGATTTATTTACTTTACTGTGTTGGATAGAGGTGTTCCAGTTGTTCTATAGACTACTAAAATACTATCATGCATTCCAGGAAACATAGCAAATGGTATGTAGAGGAAATGATGGGTAGAATTTAGTACAGAAAATGTCATTACAATCACAAAATTTTATACTCACTGGATATCATAAAGCACTGAATTTTCCTTTAATTTAAACAGGCAGATCCTGTAGACTGCAAATAAGCTGTCTTTGGGCACTGTTGTGACAATGCTGTGCCTGCTAGTAGTACGTGTTGGTTCAGGTAAGCTCAACAGGCAAGAATTTACACAGCACATCAATCTTTTATGCCATTAAGCTGATGGAAGCATGTTTAAACAGAAAATGAACAAAAAATACATATTTTTGTTACTTTAACAAGCTGCTTTATAATTTCCGATAAGAAACAAGAAAAAAAAATTAAACGCTATTCATTGTCATAATTAAATTGCTACAAAAAAGTAATTGTGGACCAGTGTATTGTCTCATTAAAAAAAAAAAGGTACCTGCTTTGATCTGATCTTTCGGCAGTTTATTTCATGCATTTATTGTTCATTAATTAGAGTTCCTACATATTTGCCCTTCTTGCCTGATTGCCTTTGCCTTTTATAGCTACGGTGAGCTTCCCTTGCCTTTGCATTTGAGATGAGCTGAGATAGCCACCTACAGTGATTGCGTCAGTTCCCTTCATAATTTTTATTAATCCTCACTGAGGATTTTTCCCCCCCCAATGAAAACAGAGGTCTCCTGTACTTCATTTACTTTTTTCATGTTCTCAGGATCATCTGTCATTCTGGATGGATTCTTATATATCTGTTCTCTACTTCCTCAAGGTGGCTGGGATGCTGTTTTGAGTGTGTGGCCCTGCTGGAGCCATGCATACTGCTAGAATAATGCTCTCTGACTCCTATGTGTCAAAAAGGTCAGGTTTTCAAAGGCTGCAGGGCAATCATGCTGACCCAACTACTGTTGTGGGCTGGCCAGCTTGCTGACAGTGGAGCAGCTGAAGTGACATGCAGATGGCATAGGGGCATTGCTGCCTTTTCTGCTGTGGCTATAGGATTTGGGGGATCTGATAATGATTATGATGCTGCAACTACTGTTTTGTTTTTCATACTATGCTGTCAGAGAACATCCACCAGTATGCAATGAAGTGAAATAAGTGGATCTTGTAGTTAAAGCTTGTTAAAAACTCCTAATGTATAACTTCTAAACATTTTTCATATAGCTGCAAGATATAAAGCAGCTGCAGTTCAGAATGCAGAACAGAACTACTGAGTTGTTTTAATTTTCCAGTTAAATGACACATAATAAATAAAAAAGTAAGTGCCCATAAACTAGAAGGAGGATTAAAAAGCACTTTTTTTTTTTTGTATTAGATCATATTACTTAATGCGTTGCTCTGTTTATTTTATTAACAGATCAAAGGGGATACTTAGTGAGCTTTGAGCAGTTTGTAAGCATTTGTGTTCAAAATTTTATTGCATTGTTACATGGACAATATTCTTTCATTCTGGGATAATAAGGAAAGGCAAAATCCTATCTTGCTTCAAGCATAAATAAAAAAAAATTGATGGACACATTCTGAAAAGGAGAATATAAGATCATTATGTATTTTTTCCTTTATCTGTGTAGAATTGCCAAAGAACTGGTGTAGGTGGCCAGTCTGTCTGTGGCCTTTCTCTTTGCTCAGAGGAATATGCTTTGGTTACCACCTTCCCCTCAGATGCTCTGGGCAGCACAGACCCTGCTTTGTGGTGACTTTATCCAGTAACTGGCCCAGGAGGCAGCAGCCGATGTTTCTTGCTGCAGGGACCAGCGTGATGCTGAGCTGTTGATCACCACAAGACCTTATTTCACTCTTCCTTTGCCTTACCCTGCTCCTGGGCAGTGTCAGTGCCTCCATCTGACCATGGCTCATGGGGTTTCTGCCCGTGCCATGCCGGCACTGGGGCCGCCAGTCTGGTGCTGGGAGCAGCCCTGCCCACTGGGGCTTAATGGGGGCCCTGCTCCCTCTGCCACTCCCCAGGAATGGGGTCTGACCCAGGGCTCGGCTGGCAGAGCCCGAGGGGAGAAGGTGCTGCCTCCTCCGTGCCTACAGGCATGGCTTCAACCATGAGGGCCTTCTGTATGTGGGTTTGTGGTGCCAACAATATCCTGCCATTTTCACTGGAAGCCTCCTGATAATGTGTATTTAGGTAAGAATCCTGAAAAGATTACTGACTAGGGTGGAGGGTATTCACAGTGATCTCTCTGCCCCGTGTACCGTGTGCTAAAAGCCTCACAGGGCTGCAGGAGGCATGGAAATAGTTGGTTTTGGCTGGGGGTTGAGTGGCTGCTGGGGCACGCGGGCTTTGTGTGATGGCTGGACGCCCCCAGCAGTAGATTTCTTGCTAATCTGGCAGAGACCATTTTACCTGAGTGCCTGTACCAGGCTGAGAGCTGCAACCTGCTTTCCCCCTTGGTGGTAGCTCTGTAGGAAAGGGAGACCAACAGGAGAGGCAGCATCAACAATGAAAGCTTCCATAATGTCAGGAAGAAATTTCTCTTTACCACATCCCAATACTTTTCTGTTCATGGAAGCTGAGATAAATATACTTGCTTGCTTCGTTGGTTTTTGGTAGATGTACAATATTCACTGCATTATTTTCCTGATTTTGTGTTACTATGAGAAGATAAACTCATTTAAAATTTTCTTTTGTTTGTGAAACTTGATTAAAAATAAGATTCTAACAGTCCTTGAGCAGATTTTTTTTCATCCTGCTGTCTTTGATCCAGTTTATCTGGAGAAGGAACAGCACAATTTAGTTTTCCTTTCTGTACCTCTGCTCTGGTTGTCCATATAATTTTACAAGAATAATTATAATATATATATAAGAATAATTTCTAGTGACACTTTATTGACAAATGGTTTGAAAACTGAACCAGTGCCATACTTTTCATAGCTAGTTGCATCATTAATTTGTATAATATAACAAATCAATTTGCGAACATGTTTAATTAGATGTAGATAAAGATAAATGATGAGTAGAAATACACATAAGTATAAAAAGTTTGAAATGCATTTAGTGGACGTGTCTTCCTATCCCTGAAGTCCATTGAATAAAAATGTAAATCAGTGTAGCTAAATCCTACTGCTGAATGCAGTTTTACTTGCTTTTTTTTGTTTTTTTTCTTGCAGTAGGCACGGAAAGCATAAAGGTACAGGATTTAAGTGGATTTTTGTTCTAAAAAGAAATACTCTCTGTTTTGAGGCATACTTTTATTAGGCTAACTGTTGTATCCTTGACAATCTGCATGAACATTTTAACGCTGTTTTGAAATAGAGCATTTTCTAATTTAGTAATGAATAGCACTGTAGGGTCTCACATACTGCTTTGATTCAATTTTGGGAAATGGGAGCTAACCACTTTAGGTATTTCAAAGCACACTGTATTCTTTGGAGTTGCATAATATAAACCAGTGTCAGTAGATTTTCTGAATGCCTGAATCTGTCCTTTTGAAGGCGTTTGCTATTTATTTCAAAATAAAAGGGTTACCACAGAGGCACCTGGGCTTGTGAGGAAGAAAAGGGATGCTGACACCTGGCAGATAGTTTCCTGGCGACATAACGGGGTCTAAAATATTGAGGTGGACAGTGCTTCTTTGAGGTAGCGCGTACTCCATGCTGTGCCGCGTGCTTTAGAGCTACGCCTGACTTTTGCCTGCGACAGCTCCGGCGCTGTGAGCTATCGGAGCCGCGCGTCGCTTCAGGTGTGCTCCCAGAGCCTGCGAAGAATCAAAGCATCTTGGCCGGGCGGCAGTCTGCCCGATGACCTTTTTCGCGTGGAGCTCGATGATGGGTTGTGAAGGGGAGAGCTGGTTACAGTCAGGACTGGGGGGACCTGCCGTGGCGTGACGGCAGGTTCAAATCAAACCCAATAGTTGCTTCTTGTACTTTCTTCCTATGTCCTGCCAGCTTGCTGTATGGCTGCCACAACGGTAACCCTGTGAGTGGCTTGATTGGTGAGGATTTACATGTGTGCTAATTAGAGTGGAATAAATGATTGGCTGTTTGCTGCATCGCCATAAAGGGTGCCCAGATGTACACACTACGTGAACATAATGTGCACGGGCATGGCGCATCAAAGTTTGTCAGCTGCATTACCTCAGCAGGCTTAGGGCCTGTCGGAGAGCATTTGCTGATAATTGTCCCCTATGATTTAGTGTCTGACTTGGTGAAAGTGAAGGACCTCAAAGTACTGTCTTGGCAAGGGAATTTCTGATCGTTTAGCAAAAGTAATAAATGAGCTAAAATCTGTCAAATGAGGGTGAAAAAAATAAATCTAGAGCTCTAAGCAAGCAGTCTTGACTGAAGAATTCTGCATGCTTGGAAATAGTTCGGAACGTAACACTAACTAAGCATCAAATTAGCTGCTGCAATTAACAATAGACACTGAACAGAGTGTTTAATTACGCTTAATTTGTTGTGATACAGCACAAGTCTTCAGTTATGAAAATCCCCCAGATGCCCAAGTATCCCCTGTATAGCTGAAATGCACTAAACTTTGCACACTTGGCTAATTTACCACAGAAAATACAGAACATCCCTTTTCATTTTAAAAATCTGCTTTAGATGAAGGAAGACTAAGTTTATGTTTAGAAATGATTGTTCTTTTCAGTCTCTCTTAAATGAAAAAAAAATCTGGGCTATATATTTTTTCATGAAAATATATAATTAAGACAAAATCCCACACGTATCGTATTTATGCACAAAAATCGGTAATATCTGATTACTTTGACAAGTAGTTTTGTACTTACATGTTCACAATATTGATAATGTATTAATGTACAATGATTAAATGGTTAAGCTGCCATATTAAAGTTATGAGCAGGAACATTTATCCAGCATAGCTGAGCAGGAACAAAGACTGTCCATTTACAGATGGCATTATTCAATCTCTGAACTGCTCAAAGATGTTAGCATTACAGCATTGATTCTGAGCACTGATACTGTGCCTCACTCCAATGACCCAATAGAGTTAAGTGATAAGGTTAAGTTAATTACTGTATCTGTGCTATACAGCTTCCACATGATTACTGCTGAGAAAGATAGTGATTCTTCTTGCTTTAATTAAGCAAAAGAGAATGAAAAGATATAATTGGTTTTTATAATAATCCTGTCTTCTATCACTATCAACAAGCATCGTGTTTTTTCTACAACTTTGTTGCACGAATTCCTAGCAGCAAAATTTAAACAGTAGAATGTAGAAGTAAATTATTTAAATCCCTGTCCTAAAACACAGTGTCAGCTAAAGAATTAAATAGTTAATAACTGTACTAATACTTCTGTAGCACCAAAGCGCCTGTGACAGTAAACTGTGTACCAGCTATGAAAAATCCGTATTTGACAGTTAAAGAGAATCTACTGTTTTTTCTTTTACATTATTACATTATTTTATTTTAACAAATGTTTTATTTTTGTTTCTAATAATGTCGCAAATGGCAGTACTGTGGCTTTAATGTTGTTTTGTGAACAAGAGCTTTAACAGTATTTTATTTTAAATTTGCTTATTAGTTGTCCAAAATTGTTGCCTTTGGTTTGAAGGTGAAAGGGAGTTGTAAAAGGTTCAGAAAAAAAGCCCAAGCAGTCTCCTGTAGGATAATACTCTTTTCTTTTCTTCTAGTCATGCATATAATAAAATGTATGTATATCATGAGGTATGCAAAAGCAGTTTTACATTGAAAATAATGAATACAGATGAAAGCTGGCAGTGAAAGAAGGAGAGAGATAGTAGGTAGGTTTTAGTCCTTCACGTGTTAAGCCCTGATTCTGTGAACTGTTCTGCACAGGTAATCCCATGTCTCTGTGTTGAGCTCTGCTGACTCTCACAAGTTTACAAAGGTTTGCCCATGCAGACGAGATTATTTTACCTTATCTTTGCTTATGTAAGTAACCTCACAACAACTGCTCTGGGTTCTTACCATTTTCCCAAATGCTGCCCCCCTAGCAGGAAGGGAACACGTGTTGCCTTTCATCGTTGCTGCATTACACAGGTGCAAAGGTGCTGGTGGTTAGTGAGCTGCAGATTTCTGCTTTCTCGTTGTGTTTTTGTTTTTAAATATACTTGTGATGTGTCAAATTCATTGGAACAGGAGTACTGATAGAGATTGTTAGATTAAAAATAGCAGAGTGCCCGTTTTCCGATTTTTCTCTACATGTGGGAAAGGAAAACTTTTTGTTTCTTATTCCATAAATAGGCATGACTTTAAAACTTCGTTGAACAAAAAAAAAATTGGTAAAAGAGGTTCCATGCTGCATATATAAATTTTTAGCAAAGTAATTGGTAGTCCAGGACAAGACGTATATTCTTTACTAAGTACTATGAATATATTTTAATATTATTCTTTTATTCACAATAGTAAAGTTTTATCTCCTTAGCAATGATTTGTTTGCAAATAGGATGCACTGAGATTAAAATTGTGGCGCTGGAGATTTTAAAAGCCGCTTGGTACCCTGTCTGCCTATGGACAACCTCCTCCTATTTTGTAGCTACACAGAATTAATTGGATAGTGTTTCATTTCCATAGAAGGCTTGTATGCAATGGTATGTAGTTCAAACCATACTTCTTTTTCTCTGTAATTCTAATTTCTTCTTCTCGACAAAAACAATGAAGCAATAAATTCTTAGTATTTTAAGTAAGAGAAAAAACAGCTATGTCCAATGTTTGTGGTATTCTTTTTTGATAGCAAGTGTGTTTAGAGGCTTGTTGTGTGTTTATGAAAACACTGTAGAGCTGCTGTTGCAGAACCTGTATATGAATAGAGAGAATCTCGTGTGTAGGGATCCATGACTGCCATGCAAGGAGATCAAGGGAAGAAAGAGGGAGAGGTATTCCAAATTATCAAACTCTAACATTTATAAATAATTTCAGAGTAGTTAAGGGTCTTGTTTGGAAGGAAGGCACTAGGACTTGGATGAGAATAGGGTATGAAGGTATGAAGTAACATGTGGACTGTTTTAAGAAATCTGTTTGATTTTGTTTCTAGTTAATTCCATTAATTTGAAAATCTCAGTCACAGGATTTATTGGACCATTTCTTCCAGTACCTCTCTATTGGTCTCTCATTGGCCCTCTCACTCTCAGAAGAGAAAACTGAAGTAAATAATCACTCTTACTTTAGGAGATATACTAAAGGATGTGCTAACAAATTATATATGTGGCTCAGTCAATATTAAGGATTGGATGGGTTGGCAGAGAAGATTCTGAAAAATCAGGGTGTTTTGTGGCTTGGGGGTCCCTGTATTTTCTCGTTCAGTGGGTGAACGGAGGATTCAGCTTTTTGCCTGTTAACCTGATGTCTTTTGTCAGCTCTGTAGTCAATTTTTAAAAAGGCTCTTGACGTTTATTGCAAACAGATGCAATGACAATTGAAACATTTTCTTCTCATTCTTTTGTCTTAATAAATATATTCATCTGGAAAGCAGAATCTCTTTTTCTCCTCGAGTGTTATAGTTTGCATTGGTGATGGGAAAGTAAAGCAATTGTGCAGAAAATGAAAAAGCATTTTATGAGAAAGAATGCTCTGAGAATTTCCGATTTCTCGACGTACAGTAAATATTTTGAAATGTAAAGAACATCCCAACTTCTGAATTCTTAGTAAGTCTTCAGATAACGTAAGCACAGATACAGAAGGCAGACATTACGTGTTTCATAATGATATCTGCTCTCTTGCTGTTTGATTGCACAGACAATTTGACAGTGACGGACATTACTCATGCTTAATTATTTTTAAAAACATTTCTAACATTTAACATCTCATAGGAAGAGAAACGAACAGGGGACAATTTCAGTCTTCATGACAACTGAGCATCCGTGTCCCTTCAGTCCTTTGACATGCAGTGTAATACAGAAGAGCTAACAGCTGTGAGTAAGCAGAGGCCATATAGCATTTCCTTCCTGCTAGACATGTGATGGGTTAGCACTGTGTAATAATAACAATTTTCTTTAGTTATGTGCTTCTTAATGTATCAAGATGTTTACATATTTCAGCTGAGGTGGTGCTTATTTCATTAGGTCACATTGAGGAAAAGCAGCTTGTAAAGTTGCTTTCATATGTCAAAGTAATGATAAAATGAGTTTGAGGTCTTTATGATCAAGAACATTTTCTGCCTCTTTTTAATGATATAGAATAGTAATGACCTGCAGTTTCATTTATTCTTGGAAAAAGTATAATTGCAAAAATTAACTTGTCATACACCACAGCTCAGCAAAGTTACTTTCCTATAAGTCTGTGGTCACAGTATGTTTTTTTGCAATTCAGCATCTGGCTCTGTGGGGTACTGATGGCTTCTATGAAGTAAAGTACCAGGGTGAGCAATTAAATGTAAAATGACAGCATAAAATATGATCATTACGGTTATACAAAAGACACATTTATGAATTTTGCAGATAACTGTCATTTTTTCTACTCATATTTGCTCTTTCTTTGTTAGCTTAATATTTCTCATGCAATTCATTTTTTTTTCTTCTAAAAAGTGAACAATGCCTTTTTAATTATCCTGACACTTGTTTGTGTCTTTCTTATTTGTCACATTTGAAGGCTAATGATAACTCTTTCACTTTGTTCTGACACTATACTTTCAACTTTATTTCAAAATCAAGGACTATTTTTTAAATTAACACGAAGGTTGCATGATTAGGCTAGGATTTCTTATGGAAATCAGTTTGTGTAGTGTTGATCAGATAATGTGCTGCACCTGAAAGAAAGATTATCTGTGTTCAATTCTCAGGGGCTAGCAGGCAATGTTTTGAAGTGTGCTTTTTGAATTTAGCTTGTGTTTTGTCATTGAAGAGAGAAGATTGGTCGTGATAGAAGTTATTTAAGCCATATTAGGTAGCAAAAATACTGTATAGATCTTTCTCTGTGTGTTTTCTTTGCAAATATCTGTTTCCGTACTAGAATAAGAATCCTTTCTGTAGTTTATATATTTGCTGTTTTGGGTGGGAGTTGTGTCACATTCATAAGATATAAATATATATATATATACACACACACAGACTATATATATATAATTGCATAGGATACTGATAATGATAGTACTTTCTACCAATATCTTTTGGATATATTGAAAGAAAGGGGGAAAAAAAAGGAAAATGACCACAAAACCCTAACATTCCAGAGAATCCTAGTAATGCAAATAAACCCATTATATTTCTGTTCTGATGCTTTCACTTTTTCTTCAAAAGCACTTACTGGTTTCTGCTGCTGCCACAAAGGACACTGCAGCAATACACAGCTTTATCTGCAATTTCCAAAACCCTGGCACCCAGCAAGGGACAGGGGAACGAAAGCTCTTTCATCCCCTTTCCCAGAGAAGTCATAACCTACTTACGAAACCTCATTAAGGATGGCAGTCATCAAGATTGCTGAGCAAAAGGTATCTGTTTACCGTGTATTTAAAAAACAAGCAAAACCTAGCACTAATGACTCATTATTCACATTTGCTCTCTCTAGAAAGCGAGGTGCTGTTCCCTTCCTTTTCTCCCATAGTAGCTTTTCTTAAATGCATGTATTGCCCTGGACAGCATATGCCTTGTGAAAGTACCAAATGCTGTTTAAATGTCTGAATGGGGGAGGCAGTGTTTTTCTTGGAAGCCCCTGTCTTCTCAGCTGCCTTTGACAGGGAGGATTAACGGAGACCCCCGGTGTTTGGGAGAGGGGGGGCAGTGGGGTTTGGGGTAGGGGTGGCTGGGCTGCAGTTCAGCCTTCACCTGGGGAAGGTCCCTTCACCACCACAGGTCAGGAGGAGGCAGAGTCCCATTATGTTCGGTGGGAAATGTGAGATGGTTTAAGCAGCTCTCCCCTCAATTAAATTGATGGCACAGTAACCTGGCATTGATTCCCTGGTGATAAGGGAGATGACCCCACTTAAGACGGTGGAGAAAAAAATGATAGGAGCAGAGACTGTAGTTCTCAGTCAGCATTATGCGTAGAAATGGATGATACACAGAATTTAAAGGGCTAGGTAACTCAAACTGGAAATACTTGCTTCACCAAGACCTTCCCTGTTATAAAAACTCTTCAAAGTTGACTGGCTTTTAAGTAGCAATTTGAGATGGAGATGGAGATTTAAGAATCTTGGAGCATTTCTATTTAGAGCACCTATTGTGTAATCTCCACAGTCCTGTAGCGTAGAGAAAGGTTTGTGATAAAAAGAATTGGAAATTAAAAGGGATAATATCTGCAGCAGACAGTCTCAAGGGGATTCAGTATCTCTCAAGCAAGTATGATTCCAATATAAGCTCCTCAACTGAAAATGTTATTAGGTACAAATAAGAGCTAATTTTTTACAGTTTATGTCTCTGGGAATGTAAAAGGGAAAACAGGTGAAGAGTCAGAATTAATTAAGACAGAGAAAGAAGAGCTAGCTATCCTATCATCCTTTAAAATCTAAAATGCCATGAATAGCAAAGAATGTTGTGGGAAAGACAGTGCTGTGAAGAGGAAGAGGTGGGATTGCTGTAGCTGGGTAACCCTCATAGGTTTGGAAAACTTGGCTGTAATGTGCAAACCTGTTTTCTTTACAGTGTGGGTTTAGGTACTCAGCTTGGGGTAGATTAAAAGTCTTTAGGAAAAAATTGTTCTGATTATTACTATGAAGGTATATTATAAAGGTGGATTTGTTGTCTAAGCACCATGCAACTATGTAATAGCTGCTTGAATGTTTGGATGAGGTCTGATAAAGCCATGGAGGAAGCAGCTCCTGGAAGAAAATTGTTCCCTGGTTTCTAAATTACAGGTTAGCTGTTGTATAAAGTGCTGCTTAGAATGGTTGCTGTTTGAAAAGGAACTGTTTGTCTGTAGTCATATGGAGCAACAACTGATAAAAAACTCCGGAGAGAATCTCATAAAAAGGAGCACAAAATTTCTCCTGTGGTGTAAGCAACCAACTTTTGCTAATCTCAACTTGGACAATATTGCTATGTAATGCTACAGTATACATTTTCAACTGCTTTCTTCTTCACCGACATAGCTTTTATTAGGGAAAAATAAATTGTTAACTTTTATTGTGCCTCAGAAGTCTTAACCAAGTGTAACTGATACAGGCATGTCTACAGAAGTCCCTTTAGCCCAGTAGATTTGAAAGGTGTGAACTTGTCTGTTCGTCTCCGTGAGGTGTTAATTCCGATGCCCAGCGATGATGGCTTAAATGTCAATATTGTTAACTGCTCTGTTATTCATGGCCACGAAAGGAGAGAGGGAAGACAGACTCTTCTGCACAATTAACTGAACTGACATCTCTCTTTGGTTCCACAAAACTTAGCCGTTGGAAGATAGTGCTGTCTCCTGTATTTTCTTTCTGCTTTTCAGGAAGAGTGAAGCATAAGCTGCCTTGCAAGGGCCATCAGTGTATGTGATTTTCTGACAGGCATCATCCGTTAACAGCACCATTATCTACTTAGAGCAATACTTTAATTAGGTGACTTGCAAAATAAGCTCTGCCTATCTAGTGGGTTTGCAGAGAGACTTTGAGAACCTGCTCTGTCCTCCCTTTTTAACATGGGTGCCAATTGCAAAAAAGATGAAACCAAAAAGGAATATGTTTAGAGTACACCTTTTATTTCCTTCTGACTTTAGTTTATTTATGTCTTTTAAGTCCAATATGTTTCTGGCTAAACACATAGAGGCTTGCATCATTCTCTTGCTTAGGAACTTACCTCCTTGAGAGTGCATGTTGTTGAGTAGGTGTAATGGGCCTCATCATTTAACTTTGAAAAGATAAGAATATTGCAAGTATGGCCTTTTTGTATTGTTATAGAGAAGTTAAATGTTTACTCTAAGTCTTTTACTTTTCATTTTCTGTTTTCAAAAACTTCCACTGTCCAAGAGGAAATATATGTTAAAGACAGCTGCTGCCTCTGCATCTCCTGCACAAATGAAAATGGCATAATTCCAAGGTTTTCAGTGTTGTATATAAAAGGAGAATTACTGTACTGCACACAGAATATATCAGCTTAGGAGAATGTGACCATAATGAGGAAAGAAAATCAAAGAAGCCGCAAAGTTCAAGGAGTGAAAACCATGTGCTAAATAGTGCTGTTGGATGTCTTGCATTTTTTCATCTGCCACATTGCTTACAAGCTACCTGAAATGTGGGGCTCTGGAAGAATAATAATATTTGAAATGTTTTGTTTTGTTAGTGCTGGTATAAGTACGTAGGGGAAAGGAAGATATGATGGTATTTTTAAAGCATTTGATGAAGTTAACAAACATTCCATGAAGTTTAATACCCCCTATAAAGATTGTCCTGCCATTGGGTAAAGATGTCCCGGTCTTGAATTACTTAATTGCCAGCATGGCAATGGCCCCATTCACTTTGGTCATTTGAGGCTTTCCCTCTTCTTAGAATATTCACTACCACCAAAAAGAGTAGAAGGCTAAATTGTTTTATTTTTCATTTGATAAATGAGGGAAAAATAATTACTGCTTATGGTTATGGAACATACCTTGTTTTTAACATCTCTGTTTAGTGTTTAAACAGCTTTTTAAAGCTTTTTTAAATCTTCAGCTTTCAGAATAACCTAGATAGGTTAAAAAATATTGGTCACACAGTCTTCTGCCCTCCAATAAGCAAATGTAGTTCTATCACAAATATGCCTGCATTTGTGCTTATTATGAACACTTCTCTGTCACTGGCCAAAACTATCTAAGTGAATGGATTATGATAGCATGTTTTTGTCATGTAGAATGTAGACATGAATAAGGGAATATTTTGTGTAAGTTTTTTAAATTAGTGTAGCTTTAATGCAGGTGACTTGGAAGGTCTAAGCTCCTAACAGTTGTGTTGGCTCAGCGGATGCTCTGTTCATATCTTAGTGCTTTAGGTTATCAGTTTTGTTTGGTATGGTTGCACCTGTGTTAGAGAAACTACTCTGAAAGGCAAGAAGGCACAGCCTTTGCCACAAGGAGTTTGCATTTAACAGACAGACAAATTAGGTTCCAAGATTAACCTGTGCCCATGTAACAGGTTAAAGCCCTTACAAATTAGTGCCCTGGACTGCTGCCAAAGCACATGTGTGATTGGCTCTTGTGTACTTAAACTCCAGTAGTTAAGAATGGCAAAAAACCCCTATTTGACTGTAGATGGTACTTTAATATACTGCTCACAGATAGCTAATTCCAGTTATTGCCAGAGAAGATGACAATGCTGCAAACATAGCCTAGCTGTTCCTCCATTCCGCTATTTAATCAAGAAATTGTACAGATGAATGATGATAATGGAGGGTACTGCAAAATGCCAACTGTCTTGTCCATTTTGCACATGACAGTGGTGTCTGGTGCAGTGGTGTTTCATTAGGAAGGACAGCCCTGTGCTCTGGTACTTGTAGTGTGCGGGCTGAGGGCATCCACTCATTAATGAAGCACTACGAGCAACTCCACCTTAACATTCAGCGTAGCAGGGATGTGAAGGTATATGAGGCTTCTTGTGGATCTGAGAGCTAATTCTGGGTAGATCCAGTACATGGTTGGATGTTTTAATTTCTTTACCTCACAAGTGAAGTAAATGAAAATATTAAACTAGAATGACATGCTATTTTAATACTGTGCAATATATGAATAAAAAGAAGTGTTTTGATGCATGGAAATAAAGGATTTTTGTTATGGCTGCTGTTGCACATTCATAGCTGGTCAAATTTCTACCTCACTGAATTTATGTTCTGAGAAGGACTG
Organism: Lycocorax pyrrhopterus obiensis; assembly: GCA_014706295.1. Taxonomy (NCBI): domain Eukaryota; kingdom Metazoa; phylum Chordata; class Aves; order Passeriformes; family Paradisaeidae; genus Lycocorax; species Lycocorax pyrrhopterus. The sequence goes on along the minus strand of JACSVZ010000002.1, from coordinate 93,221,234 downwards.
GAATATAATAAACTCTGAATTTCTAGATTGCAGCCCTATAGCTGTAGAAATTGTTCCTTTCTTTTTGATAGATGTCACCAGTCTTCCTTATCATCTGGTACGTATATATAATGTGATAAAATGTGTGTTATGGTTAAACACACCTGGCCTGCCTGTTTACAAGTGCCTTGAGAATTCCTATTAAAGATTCTTCTTTTATTTTATTTAATTTGGAATTAAATTTTCTGGATTTTGATGCCTGCTTTGCGTTGAAATGTGGGTATCTGTTTTACACAGACTTGCTTCTGAGTATTTTTAAGCTGAAATGTTTGGATTCATCATTAAAACTGAAAATAAGTCTGAAACATAGTGGAAGTTTTGTAACTATCGAGCAAGATGCATATGGACAGTGATATGGGTCATATGGGTTGTGATTTCAATGGTAATCGTGCTTTTGGAGTTTCCTAAGCACTGGGTGCCTGAATTTACAGTAGTATTAATGTCATTTAATGCGCTTTTTGGTTTGTATTTGCACAGCAGGTGTGTGATATGTCATTACAGAGTAATAGGTTCTAATAGCGAATGATCAATTTTTGTGAGTATTCTCCGTAGCATTTTTTGTTGGCACAGTCAATATTTCTGTTGTTTTAACAGTGAATGTGTAAGGAATCGTGTCAAAAACACTCAGCTGAAGGCCTTGCAGAGACAGGATATGCCTTCAAGTATAGTAAAAAGGCTTAGTCCACTGGGGTGATGGGGTTGCAGCACCACAGCATTGCTGGATCTTTGGGAAAGAGGTGTAAGCTGCTGCTGCTATGATAAGAAATGTGATCATGCTGTCATGATTGGTGAGGCTCCAAAGACCAGACAGGGAGTGGTCCAGTACAGAAAATAGAGGATTTTTGATTCCATAGATTATGTCATAATCCTCAGTTGTGCTTTGTATTTCAAATTAATATTCTTTTTTCAAGATCTCATGTCTTAGCAAGACCCTGGAGTTGCACGCACTGCAGTGGTGAGTAGTCTTAAAGGCAGGAAGAATTCAGAGCCAACAGTGAGTTTAACTTCAGGCAAGCAAGGTAAAACCCATGCTAAGAGAAAGGAGGGAGCTCGTTAGACACACAGGAATGGGAAAAACCACTGAGTTACAATTAAAGTGCTGTTGGCTTGTTTAAGGATGGAGGCATCTGTCAACCAGTCTTCTGTTTGAAAGCCCTGAGAAATCACACAAAATAAACTGTCCCTCGTTAACTTGATTTGTGCTCTTTCTGTGAGAGATGTGTTTTCCTTGTTTGTGTGAGACAGAATGATCTGATTTCCTCTATGCATAGCTCGAATATTGTAAAATTGCATATCTGATTTAGGGTAAAATAAACCTTTTCCAATTAATAAACCTGCGAATAGGTCAACTTCAAAGACAGCATCATAAAACACCCACAAGTGGCCATTAAATATTTATGGACCGAGCATTTGTTAGAATTATCAATGGGTATCATAGATTTGAAAGGCTGTATCCCCATGAATAAACGATGATATTAAGCATTTGTAACCACTTTATAATTAAGGATACTTTTAAACTAGACTTCTGGTACTTTCTTTGTGGTGGTTGTTGAAAATGGCAGGTGTTGGAGTGTTGGAGCTGTACAGTGTGGTCTTCCTGGTAGGGTATTGTCAAGATAGGAGTGTCATAAAAAGAAAGAAAAACGAGCTAATGTCTTTTAGACAACAGAAAAGAATTTAGTAGAGGGAATGAACACTCAAGGGAGGTAACAGCCTAGCTCCAACTAAAACATCAGGAACTTGTGTAATTTCTTTGGATTTTTTGAACTTCAAATCTTTGGACTTCGGTTTGAAGACAGGTTCTGGATATTGTCTTACTTCAAGGCTGTTATTTGTAGTGTAACTAGTGACCTAGGACCTCATAAAAATCAGGCGTGGGATGAAAATAGTATAAACCAAAACCTGCATCTTCTGAAGCAGGGACCTGTTATGACCACAGCCTTTGAAGGACGTGAAACTAAAGCTGATCTGAGCTTGTAAGGTTGCCAAAATTTGGTGCTATCCTAACCACAGAGCCTTATCCCTTGCCTCTTCTTGTCAAACATGGCTCAGAAAGCTGTAAAGTAAGCTGGATGAGCATGACATTAGTTTTTAGGCTAAAAGGAAATTAGCCACTGGTTACATCAGCAAGCTCATCTTGTGGATGGCCAAGTGAGAAGCACTGGGGATGCAGGTAAGGCAGAGTGTGCGGGAAAGGGGCAGTGCAGAGCTCAAGTGCCTTGTGAAATGCCAGACTTTCTGAGTGTGCTACCTTTGGAATCTCAGGTTCCTCATTTGAGAATATGGCTGTATTAGCAGCAACATTGAGAAATGGTTGGGTTGGCTTCAGGCTTGTGCCAATGACATAAATAAAGTAAGACTCTTGTTGGCTTTTGAACAGGAAGTTCCACTTGAATATGAGGAAGAACTTCTTTACCATGCAGATGACTGCGCCCTGGAAGAGATTGCGCAAAGAGGTTGTGGAGTCTCCCTTGCTGGAGACACTCAAGAGCTGTCTGGATGCAATCCTGTGCCCTGTGCTGTAGGATGACCCTGCCTGAGCAGAGGGGTTGGACCAGATGACCCACTGTGGTCTGTTCCAACATGACCTGTTCTGTGATCCAGCCTTTTAAATCCTGGTGTCTGGTGAACAGTAACTATGGACTTGTCCTCCCTACTATAAAGCACTGTTCTGTCACTGTCACTGATAGAGGCATATCTAGGTTTTAGAAGCACGGCATGTATGAGCTTCTAAGTATTTTCACCATTGTCTTTGTGTAATGGCTCCACTTGTTTGAGTGTTGTGCAGTGCCTGTATATGTGTGTGTGTGTGTGTATATATATATATATATATGCGCCTATTTATAGAATAAATTAATATTAAAATGACCAGATTTTCCCTCTCTTTTGTAAACTAGGCAGTTTAACAAATTAATTATCTCCAACTTATTCTGACACTTGAAACAGCCCATTTTTTTTTCTGGCTTAAAAAAGAAATAGTTACCATGTTGTCTTTTACATGTCCTAGAAAGAGCAGAAGTTTTAGGAAGGGGTAGTTTCTTTTTTATATTCTTTTAATCTCATGTCTGAATTCTGAGATGGAGCAAGCTTGGTCACCCCCTTTTTATTTGGTGGTATGTGCTCATTCTTTTTCATGATCACATTCTGGTTTTGGTGTTCCACTTATGGATTTTTTTTTCCCCTCCTTATTTTCTTCTTGAATGTATATTCTTGTAAACTGTTTCTTAGTTCTGCCTGTTAGTGAAGTATAAGCTCAGCACTGATTGCAGGTGGACCTTTTAATTGTAGTGGAAGTGCCAAGCAGGGGGTTACATTGCTTTTATTACTGCTTGTACAAAGTGTTCTTTAGTGCATGCTACCAGATATTTTATCAGTTCTGGAAAACAATGCTAAGCTAAATGAACGCTGAAGAATGTGGTTAATATGGAGAAAAACTAGGAGAAAGTAATAAAGTCTTTATTTGTCCCTTTTTTTCTGTGTTTAGTAAGGTTGTATAGTTAAAAGAAGTTCCTATTTTAAACTGTTTGTGTCAAGGTTCTTGCATTTCTATATTAATAATCCTTGTTTGAAGTTGAGCGGCTTTTTATAAATCAAGAATGTATAACAAGGGTTGTGGTAGAGATCTTTGGCCTTTTTGCCCATAGGTACAGGGTTATAAAACTATTTCAGTATTCTGTATATGTTAGTAAATTATCAGTGGTGTACAGCATTTTAAGTGTAGCAATACCAACAAATCAGTTAAGCTCAGACCTTTGCATTAGGGGCAGTACAAATGACACGGTGTCCTTGTAACCGTAACACGGTAGACTCACACGCTTTAAAAGAAATAAAATCTTATATGTATGGGAAAGTATGAAACTTGCTTTTCCTTTTGCAAAGGGGTGTAGGTAAATAAAAGCATGATTTGCATCTTGCCTTCTCTTATAAGTCAGTAGCCCCACTGTGTCTGAATGATGTGTGTCACCTGCCATCCTTACTAATAACCTGAATGACTTGACCTGTCCTGCCTGCTGCTCCACCTGTGTGCGTGTTCAACACCAATGCCTAAGGCTGCCTTATGGGAGATGTCTTATTGTGTTTGTGTTCGTCTAAAGAGGGAAGTATTTAAGGAATAACCAGATTGGAGACATTTGAGGGAATAGGGCTGGGCGATAAAGTCTTAATTTATAAACTTGTGCTATCTCCAAAAATAACCCATTCAGCTTGGTTTCCTCTGTTCTAATGGTCTTTTATTGTCTTATGTTATTTTGTTGGTCTGATCAATCTTTACAATTTCAGTAGTTTATTGTGCATTATTCCTTTTAAAAAAAATGGAACTAAACAAAAAGACCCCTAACTCCTCCTATGTTTTTTGAACTTCTCCATACATGTTTTTGTTATCCTTGGGTCACATTTCTAATCTTTTTGACATTGTAGCTTAACATCTTCAGTCTGTTCAATATTTAAAATGGGTAATTTTGAAATGTTTTGAATAATTAAACCAATTCAATTTTTAATCAATTTAATTTTAAACTTTATGTTTAGGTCAATCTAAACATTGAACCATTTCAAAAGTTAAACAAGATTAATTGTTTATTTGATCCAAAATTATGGCTATCAAATAAGATTCAGGATTGATTTTGTTACATGCACTTTATTCTCCTCTTAGACTTTCAAAAGTTGAACGGCTAAAAATTGTCAATTAAAAGACTGATTTTGAGTCACACTATTTTTAATAAGATATAATAAGAAAGGTCATTTAATATCATAAAATATGTTTTTAAATTGTGATTTTTAATTTTAAGGTGCCTCGTACATTATTAGCTTATTAAAAAAAGCCTGAAATGCTGAAGTAATAGTAAATTACAAAATATAATAAAGCTGAAGCTTTCCTTTCAAACTTAAGTGTTCAAAAATCTGAAGCATCATGGCAACAGTAAATCACTCTATGTTGCTTATGATTAAAAATTTAAGAGTTTTATTTTATTTCCACATAGCTATTTTCATACTTAAAAAATAGACTTAATCCTTCTCAACTGCATAGTCTTATCTGTACCATTGTTTTCCTTACTTTTTATTTTATAATCCTTTTATCGAGTGTCCCTGAAACAAATATTTGCATCAGAGAGTAAGAGGAAAAATGTTTCCTTCTTGCCTTGACACACTTCCAGCATTTCTGCAAGGGGTTTACACTAGAAAGTTGCAAGTCCTGGCACTTGCTGAGTTGAAACAAAATGGGCATAAAACTGTTCCTTTGAATCAAAGTCAGAAAATATCTTGAAATTTAAGGAGGAACATCTCTGTGGCTGAGAAAGTGTGGTCTTCCATCATTAACTACATGGGATTTATGCTTGGTTAAAGACATAGTAATAAGAACAAAAACAGCACAGAGGATAAAGAGATCCATCCATGCTTTTCAAGGCCCTGCAAAGCTTATGGTAGTTTGGAAAGATGCTCTTAAAAATGTCCCCCCTGCAGTCCTTTCTGCCTTCCTGACAAAGAGCCAGGAGTCTAGGATTTCCACTGCTTTTTTACAGTGTGCAAAGTCACGTCAGCCGTTCTCGGAGATTTTTGATGCGTGGATGTCTCCTGTCATCCCCAATCACGGTCGTACTCTTGAGCCAGGCCTATCGAAACTGAACTCTGCTGCTTTGCTGCAGGTCAGCTTTCATGGACAATTAGTGTTGTAACAGCACTTTGGTCGCAAGTTGTCGTGAGTGTTTATCATAAAGGCATCATCCCGGGGTGGATCAGCAGTGATCGGCAAGTCTCCTGCTTTCTGAAGCATCTCCTGCTCGCCTTTTCGTGGGTGCCGGTCAGGTGGCGGCTCCGCGAGGCCTTCCTCACCGCTGCCGTGTTGCCCCAGGCTCTCCGGGTGCGCTGCTTGCCTTCCCTGCTCTCCGCTCCCTGTCTTCCCTGTCGTCCCTCTCAGTATCTGTCAGATGCCCCCGTTGCGGCGCGCTCTGACAAGAATGAAAAGAGCGATCTTCCCGCTGCTGGGCGCCGTGTCAGGATTGACACCTCGGACGTGCTTGACGCTGCGCGAGGTGCCTGGCTCCGGCAGCATGCAGGAGGAAACCAATAAATCTTCAAAGTCACTCTACTTATTGCGACTTGATTGCTCCCCCAGTCCCCCCCCATCACCATGGAAACAAATACCTGGCTGTTATTATTTGTAGTTTTTTGCTTTGAACTTTTATTTCGCAAGTCCACATTATTTAGGGATTTTCCAAATGCGTTCCTGAACTGCCCTCTTTACTTAATGGGACACAAGCTTAGCTGTGAGTAATGCTACTTTCTTGCTGAACAGATTATATTTTTTTAATATTTTTTATCCTTTGGAATATCTCTAAGCATTTTTAAGAACAAGACCAAATAAAAGTTTTCTGATACTGCACATAAATAGTATTTTCATTTTATGGTTGGAAAAAACCAGAAGAGTCCACTGTAGTTTTGCCTCTTGTGAAACTGTAGGGAATGTTGCTCTTTTCAGTGTTTTCAGAATTGGGTCCAGAATGATTTACCCACAAACAGGTGGCAAGTGAGGAAAAGAGTTGGTGTTTTATTGCTATGTCTTTATATACATGTGTAGTCCTTTGACTTTTTTCTATGTGTAGTCCTTTGACATTTTTCTTTAGTCTTATGTGTTAATAATTGTAGATTTTGATAGTAATTTTTTTTTTTAATAAATGGTTCTCTTTATCTGACTCTTTACTTGGCCAAATGATACATGCCTTGCAACTGCTTTACTGCAGAATATTTTGTAAAATAGAAATGCTCAGAGCATTGGCAGTGTGATATGGGCATGCAAGAAACCCAAAACTCATCTTCACTCCTCTGTCAAAAAATGTGATGTTTTCTTATCCCTGTAATATACCCATCTGCAGATCTCTGCTAACTCAAAAAACCCAATTGGCTGACATTCATCAAACCTCAAAAAATAGCAAGATAGAAGCTTTTTTGCTGCACAGTATACATATATATTATACATGATGTGCATGTGTTTGTGTATTTTTTCAATGTTGCATAAATGGTGTAATTTCTTAGCAAAAAAAAAATTCTCAGCATAGTTGTAAATCAGGAAATAGATTTTTTTAAAATTTCTTTGATTTCTTCTTATTTCTTTCAAATCTGGTTTTGTTTTTGATGTGCACTGAGTTGATTTTGATTTCTTAAACTGCTTGGATGTGACTTCTATAAAGGGTGTGAGAATGAGAACACAAACCTGTGATCTGTGTATTCTTCTTTGTCTTAAAGTTCTGGTTTTTTATCAGGTGCTATATAGGCAGTTAATTTGAAATAGTGGCATAACTTTCCTTTATGTCTGGTCGATTTTGATCTGAAAACCAGCAAGTGGGCCTTGTTTGGAAGCTATTGTAGAATAAAATAGACATGTGCTAAGTAAGAAGATAATTCATTTCAGTTGTGGAGAACTGTAGGCATGATAAATGATTTTCCTGTGTAAAATTCCCCATTTCTGAGACAGTATTAGTTTTTACTTTAATTACCAGCTCCAGTAATGTTTCCTATCCATAACTGTCTACAAAATAGACTGTTGCTGAGCAGAGGGTATGGCCTGTTTACTCATCCATTGAAAAGGGTGCCTAAGTTCTACCAAGTCTTCCTTACTTGGTCTGAACTGCCTCATGGGAGAGTGTCCTTCATTTAAATATTTAAATATTAATGTTTCATTTTACAGGCGGAAAACTTCAATGTCATTTTAAGGATATGTAACTTAACTGAGGAATCAGTACCCATCACAGGAGTGGGTATTATTTTTATTTTTCACCCTAAGAGAAGGCATTGTAGAAAAATGCTACAGGGCTTCCATCTTGAGAAGTTTGACTTGTATCTTGTTTTCTTGTTGCAGAATAACAGCAGCAACAAAAACAACAGAAACAGGCTGTCAGGGTGGTTTTCTCAAAAATGGTTTAGCTGACATTAGCCACAAATGAGCAGAGCGACACTAACTACTAATTGATTACAGTAATTACGCAGTCTTTGGCTAGTTTGTATTGGCAAACTATATATACTCCTCACATAAATGTGAACTTGCAGAATGCACAGAAAAGGTCACTCTCATTTGCATGATAGGCTTCATTAGAATATGCTAAGGACAAGACCTAGTGTTTTATGACTTCAGGTGATGAATAGCTACCATATTACTCTGCTCGCTGAAAGCATGTTTCAGTCACCTTAATTTACATGCTGTTTTTTAACACCAAGAAAAATCTGTGGGCTGGTAGGGAACTAGCAACAGATAACAGTTTCATTTTATTATGGTTGCATTGCAGATTGTGTTTCATTTTGCTCTTTGTTCTACAGAGGGAACAGACATTATTTTCAATACTTTCTTTTGAGGGGGAAATTCTTTCTGTGATGGGTGTATTTCTCTCAGCAATGGCTATTTTGACCCCAAACTACAGTTTTGTTGGCAAGGACAAAAAAAAAATTTCCCCGTAAATATAGATATTTTAGAGTAAGTTTTTCCTTTGAACATGGGGGCTGAGGTAGGAATGCAATTTCTTTAAAGAAAAATCTTTAAAACTGGACATATCTTGTTTCAGTATTTTTTCCAGCAAGAATGGGAAAAGCAGTGTTTTACTTCCAGGCTGACTTCAGTATGCACATGTAATGAAAGGAAAATAATTCTAAAGTCTGAGACAAGAAGTGTTTTTCTAAAAAAAAAGTATAAAGTATGCATTCAGAGCAATGGGAATCTTGTATTAGATAGTAATTCTTTCATTCTAACTGCAGTTCTTCTTACAAATCCCATTGTAAGACAGGCAGTAAGATTTCTCCTTGTATCATTATTTGTATGTTGTAACACACTGGAATATGGGCCTGATGTTTCTACATATGGAGCTTTTTAAAAAATTTCTTGGATCACAAAACGTACTTCTTTGAATAAAACTGGGTAGAAAAAAAAAGTGGACAGTTTTATTATAAATTGCAGTTTTGTAATAAAATTGTACAATGAGCTTGCACAAGCTTTTTAAAATATCATTGCTGCCACTGAACAGGTCTGTAATTTATTTATTCAGGAATGTTAGAGGCATTTTTGATTTATTTGTTTTTAGAGAAGTTTTGTTAAGCAAGATAATGAGCAGAGCTGGTGTTAATCATTTACTATGCAACTCTGAAAAATGAAAATTTTGCATATCTTTAGCACTGTTGGGGAAAATAAATTCACTCGTAATGCTAATGGTCTATTGGTATAATTTTTTAAAAATGTTATCTGTTACTCTGGAGAAATCCAATGGATTCATATGTTATGCTAAAAGCTAAACTAATCAATATATAATTTTGCATCCATATGTACATATGTATTGAGCAATCAGAAGTATTTGTTAACTGTTAAGATGAAAAATGAATTTGGGGGTGGTCACTGCCATAGGTGCCTACATATTTGTTTATGAATAGCCCTTCAGGTGAACATACTCCTTGTGTATGCACGTAATACAAATAATACAAAGTTTACTTTCTAGAACAGACTTTCAAGAATACTAAATGAGTTTGATCCTATTCCAGGTGGCCAGAGGTTTACAAATACAGCACAAGTTGTCATGGCTTTTGCTAAATAATATTTACTTTAAGGATTTACTGTAACAGTCTAACTAGTATAGGATTTAGTGTAACTAATTTAGAGAATTTAAAGATTAGATGCCTTTTAACTTGTCTCTATTTATACAGCTCAGAATTGCGATGTGTTCTGTCTGGCATGCCATCCTCTGATTTTTAGGATTAGTGTTTTCCATTTTTTGGTTCCCTGCTGAGCAACTGCAGATGGATAAAACTGACTTTGGGTACCAGATCACCTGATTATCTGTCTCTCTCTTTTCTCTCTCATTCTCAGGTTGTTGGTTTTTTTTTTTTTGGGGGGGGGAAGGGTTGTGGTTTTTTTTTTTATGAAGAGGTTCTTGGGAACAAACATGCATTACTTCCCTGGGAACTAATGGAGTTAGTGACTTTGGCTTTTGGACCATGGTGAAACTGTTAGCTGTATAAAGTGCTGGCAAGGTTGGTTTGGGACTTTGTTGTTTCAGAAAAGGACTATATGTTTTCTACCTGTTAAGCATTCACCGCAGAAGTTAAGGATGGGGAGACAGCCATTTGTCAGGAACTTGACTTATAAATAAATTTAATAATCTCTTAAAAACAAATTAAGGAAAGTGTGATCTGAGGAAGACAGGTGAATCTTAGCATGTTTTTTTCCACTTGTGGCCTCTGTTCTTCAGAAGTGTTATAAAGGATAGGAGCCTTTCTCTGCACTGTCAGTAACCTAAGACATTTCTGAATGATGCATGAGCTTTGTCGTTTGCCTGTCAAGAAGAGATGAACCTCCATTTTAAACAGGAGTAGTTTGACTTACTCATGTACTGGTGGGCCATATACTGTTGGAACAAGCAGTTGAAATCTGAGCGGGGGAGTCATGCCCTTTTAGACCTTCTTCTGAAGGAACATGCTTAGTTTAACTAAGATTTTCTGATACCTGGTCTGGTGAAAAAGAAAGGAGGGAAAATCAGTACCATTTTACTGGAACATTTTTTAGCATCTTTAGCAGAAACAAGCTTAGTGACTTCTGAAACATTCTGCCACTGTACGCATGAACCTCCATCACTGAGGCTGATAATGAATTTGACTGTTTCTTTACTATGGGCTAAATTCCAGGCTGTGTTGTTACTCTGTACTGCACTCCATTGCTTGTCCTTGTTGTTATGCTCTTTTATGCCAGAAAAAGAATGCAGTTTGACAGCTATCACTACAAGTGCCTGTGGACATCATATACAAGCCAAATGCTAGATGGTGATAAATATGTTATGATTAGACCTTGTTATCTAGATCATATGTACTGTAATGAAACCTACACTTGTTTGCTCTCTTCTTGAGAGGAAGTAGGCTTGCATTAATTTAGAGATACATTGGAAACAAAATTTAAAAAAATGTATTTTAAAATAGTTCAAAAATTTATATTTTCAGTTTAATTTGTCTTGTTGCTGGAATTAAAAACATAATTTCTAAATGCTTTATGATACAATTTTTAGCGATGCATCTACAAAAAGGTAAGAAGAAATGCTATGTTTATGCTTTCCAAAGTAATAAGAAAAAGCAGAATCTTTGGCAACTGCAAGAGCTACAGATGTACATAGCAAAACATAAGAAGAATGGTGAAAAAGGGAATTCCATTTTAACCTGAAAAATACTCGAAAGAATTTGCTTGTTGACTTCTGTCAATGACTGCTTGCTAGCCCTACTTTCCCTTTGTCATGGGGTATATGAAAAGCAAGGCCAAAGATGTGTAGGTTATGTTGGTCCCTTCTCTGCTCATAGTTATATCCCAGAAGAGGGAAGAGTGAGGTGCTGATGTGTCCCATTTCTAAACATCTCCAGCTGAGGGGATCCATGGAAAAGTTGATAACATATAGGAGAAAACAGTTGTTCTCTGGTGGAGTTCTTGAGCAGTAAGGTTGGCCCTCCTGCAGGCAGGTTTCTCCACAGCACAGCTACTGGGTACATGGAAAATCCAGTTAGCTGAATCTTCGGTGTGTCATGGTGTACTGGTATACCAGCTTCACCCTTAGGCACAGCAATTGTTGCATGTTTTGACCAATCCAGGGGTTAACTTGTGCTATGTGTTCCTCTTCTCCAGACTGGTGGGATTTATTAGAAAATAGTAGGCTTGGCTGTGAATCCTTGTGTAAGAGATGGTTGTCACTCACACAACTTCATTTATGTCATTCTGTGATAAAAGAGACTGTGAGTTTGAAGGCTTTTAGGATCCTTTCCAACTCGGCATATTCTGTGATTCTGTGATCAGTGACATTTTTACTAACTCATACCCAACCTTCCTCTGTAATCCCTGATTAGAGGCAGCAATATTGGGTAATTACTTTGACTGGCCTTAAAATAAGTAAGTAAATGTACTCACAATTTTACAACATATACTAATTTTCATCAAGGCTGTTTAAACATGTCTTGAAAAGTAGAATGTGTTTTTAGTGTAAGTGATGGTAAATTCTGAACGAGTTGTCAGTACTGTTAAGATTTGTGAAATTCTCTAATAGGTATTCAAGAAGGTAACTTCAATACCAGGTAATACCTGTGTTCTGAAATGTTATGAAAGGGTTTTTCATACTTCCGTTTGTACTTGGCACTGTTCAGTTTTGATTTGTAAATTGTGTATATTGTTTTTCACATTGGTTTTAAATTTGAATGATTGTAACACAACTGTCGAAGGATCCATATTTGAAATGATTGTACTTTTATGATTGACTTACGGTAAAGGCTTGCAGTTGGTGGGTCTGCACACCATCTTTGCTACTTCCCATCCTGAAAAAAATAAAAAAAAAGAAAAAAATACAGAAAAATAGAAAAAAAATAGAAAAAATAGAAATCTGGTGATGTCTTCAGGCTTTCTATGCTGTAGCCCTAGTCAGAGTGCTTGAGATGTGTTTTGTACTCATATTTTCAAGTGGAATTTCCTAGATGGATGTACAGGACTCTAAAGCATAATGAGATCTAAATTAAGGAGATAACAGGATACTCTCAGCACCCCATTGACTCCAGTCTGCTTTGAGAAGTGAGAATTTCCTTCAGATGACATGTAAAAATGGGATTTCTAGGAGAGGGATATTGTAATCGATGCTAATTTCTTCGACATCTGTTGTCTTTTAATGTCTCCTAGAGGTGCTTGCAGTATTGGATTCTTCCACTCTTCTGGCCTTGGGTAAGCAGACAGGGTCAGATAATGAACACAAAGACTACTTTAGATCTAGTTATACAAAATCTCTCCTTGTGAACCCAAGTATGTTGACATTATCAGCAGACACATGTCCATTTTGTATTGCAGGAATGTGCAGGTTCAAAGAGGCAGAAAAGTGTGATAAGAAAACCTGGCACGAACAACCAGATTCCACTGATGCATGAATACAAACACACCAGCTCACAGATACGCAAATATTCTGAGGCTAAAATAAAATAGTTTTTTGGCAGTTCTTATTCACACTTAATTGGCTAATTGCCCAGCCTGACACTGGCACTGGCAGCATTACAGAGGTAATATTTTTTTTAAAGGGTGAGCGGTTCCTCAACAGTGTCTCTGATATCCTTCAGACAGATATCTTGTTCTTTAACAGCAGGCGTAGAAGTTTAGCCATATTTTAGGATCGATGTTTATTTCTATTCAGTGCTAGGAAAAATGTGTACATTGAACGCTTCTTTGTTTGCTTGGAGTAAGTAGAGAAGACAGAATATTAACGTTAAGCCAAACAATTTTATATGCCTATTCTTGTTTTTGTAGGATCCATTAGATGAGAAAAGAGGTCTGGGGTCTTTCCAACATGAGTATCCTGTATTGTGGAGATTTAAATAGAAAGTGCAAGGTGTTTCCCTTTTCATCATTAATGTTGGAATGCAGTAGCATGACCAGCTGGTGATGGGTTAAGGGATCAGCTTATAGAAATTTATTGTTCAGAGGGCTGAATAGCTCAGGGGATTAGTAATCGGATACAAGTCCCATCACATCCAGACTGTCTGTTCACATGCAGCTCGTCTTCATACTGACCACAACTTGTTACTGTCTGATAATTTTTTTATAACTTCTCTTTTAAAAAGTTTGGCTTCTTTGTCTTCCAATGAAAGTCATCATCAGAAATGACACTTAGGTTCTTTGTCACATTGGAAAAAATTCACAATTGAAAGGGCATGGAAAATGAACTTTTAATAACAGCAACTAAAATTAAAATTGGTGGAAAATAGAGGGATATTAAGAATTACAGACCAGTGAACTGTAAGTGCTGGGTAAATTGAAGTTATATTTTAGAATACAAGTCTAAAACACAGTCATAATGCCAAGGCAAACCAATGTTACAAAGGAAACGTATTTCCAAATATTCATATGTATGTGCAGTCTACTTTCTTGTAAGACGGAGAGCAAATATAGCTAGTCTGGATAGCTATGCATCCTTTAACAAATTCCTTTATAACAGGACAATAAATACCTAGCTAATAGCTGTTTTAGAACATTTTCTTTATGAATTCGAGTTTGATTAAAAAAAAGCTTGAAACTTTTAAAATTATTTAAGTGTGCCATAGCACAAAGCATGCAATAGGCATACCACTGCTGACACACTTCTGCTTAAAAAAAGAAAGGAATAAATCTCTTAGGTATTGTTATTTAATTACTGGCAACATTTATGAGATTGTTCTGTTGAAAACATTAATTGTTCTACTGAGGCAGTTTGTCCATTTCACAATGTCTTACCCTGTACTGGTCAAGCTGCATTTTTGATGTTTTATTTTTAAGGGTACGAAATGAGTCCAACAAATTATGCACTTGACAAATACTTGATCTAGTCAAAAGAAAGGAATTCCTTTTTCTTCTAAAAACAATTTTCTCTTATGTTGTTAGATTCTCCAAAGGATGTGATCTGTCTGTCACTGTGCTTCACAGGAAGTTCTCTTGAAGTTGTGCAGAAGACAAGGGCTTTTGGAAATTGTAGTGGTAGAGAAATTTGCATTGTTTATATTTGGGATTGCTCATACATTTTAGGCCCTCATTATGCAAGGTTCTGTGTTTTCTTGAGGTCTCTTGAATACCTTCAGGACTGTCTGGGTGGTGCTCAGCTTTTAGCAGAACAGAAACTTTTGTTGCATCATTATTTTCTTCTGTCTCTTCAACTGCAGTTAAGGTCGAACTTAAAAAGCACTAATAGAGAAGTGTGTGCATAAGTAAATTCTCAGAAATGCAGCAGACATAACCCCTGCTCAGCAACACATTTTTAAGCTTCCATCTCTTGTAGAGGTCTTATCTGAAGCAGTGTCTCTGCAGCGCTGTCCCTTGCCAAGAGGAGCTAAATTACACTGTAACATCATGGACATTTTTAACTCTTGCTAGGTCAGTGGTTTCAAAAATATTATTTCAAAAACTCTTCAATAAATTTTAAAACATTTCACTAAAAGAAACAAAACTCCAGCAATTTCTTTTTGGAGGATCATGGGAGCTGGTTACTGCTGGAAATCATACTGTCTGTACAAAAAAGACAGTTGCTTTTTATTTTTAGGTGGAATTTTTGAGTGAAACTAAATGAAGTTTAATGGCTTATAACGTTGCATGAATTTGTCAAAACTGATCAGCTGGATTGCTACACAATGAATACTGAAAATGTTCTGGTTTTTAGGCTTATAATAGCCTACAGCCATTCAAAAGTCAAAATGTTATTTGATGATTTCAGAATGTTAATGAAATTATTATTAATAGCACATATATTAATCTTAATGATATATGTAAATATGGGCAAATGTAAAGCTCTGTTGACACCAAAATAATTATTCTACTGCTGAAAGTAAACCTGGGGTTAAATTTCAGTGATCAAGCATAAAACAGTTTGCTCTAAATGCATCAATAAAAGAATTTCTGATGAAGTTTAAAATTGTATACAGGCTCAGGAGATTTGGAGTGTTTGTTAGTACAAAAAAAAATTGAAAAGGAAAGGATGATTCTATTTGCTTTTAAACTAGCAGAAAATAGTAACAGACTGTTCTGATTAAGAAAAAAAGATGTAAAAGGCTTTGCTTTGTTGTTACCTTGATTTCAGAAAGTGTCGTACCTAATAGATGTTTAAGTGTGTGGGGTTTTTTAGGTGAGAGGGAAGTAACGTGTATCATTCTCCACTGTGAATTCATTTGCCTAGTAATTTGATTTGACTGGCTTGACTTTTGTTTCTGTGCTTTTTGCTCTTTTAAGTTAAAATGGTTCTTCTCTTGCAATATACATGTAATTTTTTTTTCCCTATCTGGTGGTGTTAATCAAGCCTTAATATGGTTTTCATGTGTGCTTCCTTTTTTTCAGGAGGGCAACAGGGTTATGTTCAAGGAACGTAGAGATTTCTTGTCTATAGTTATATGCAGTAAACAGCACGATGCATTTTTTATTGTAATATCTATCTTTGAAAAGCTAAATGTTGGTAGCAGGATATGATCTCTCTGTATTGCAATGTGAAAAGAAAGAGAGTGAACTTTCTTGTAAAGGAGAATTTCATGGCATTTTACCTGTTGAGGGCCCTGTAGAGCCAGAAGTATAGTGACTTGCCTAAGTGACAGGCAGTAGCAGCCGTGGTGTCACTGTGTATTATCACCTCATGCTAGCTGGAAGCACTCCCTGAAGCCGATCTAGGTTGTATAGTCCTAGATGAGGTCTTCATGGGTGCTGACCATAAAAAGTTCATCAAAGTAATGAGGCGAGGCGAGAGCTTGGCGCTCATGGGCAGAGCTCAGCACCAAGGAGTGTGAACCGGCTCCAGCTGTGACAATAAAACAGCAGGTGGCTGCTGTCATTAGGGGTGGCAGATGAGGCAGGGGACTAACATTCAGCCCACAAAACTCTCATTTGTTAGCCATCGCCACTGTACCATGCAAAATAGCTTCCATCTCAGTCAATTTTACTTTGCAAAATATTACGCAGTCGCCATAAGAAAATTAGAGCCTTGGGTTTACAGGTTCCTTGGATCTTATAATCAGAAAACTCTGTGCTCTCAGGTTATGTGGAAAATTGGACTTTTTTCTCCCTTGAACAGTTTGAGGATCTTTACAGTAATTTTATAATAGGTTGTTTCCACCTCAGCATGTGTTTATCTGTTAATATTTTGGACTATTTTGTTTGTTACTCCTTTATAAAATCAATTCCATCCATCCGTTCAGCTATGTGTTGCAAATAACATTGCCTATTATTCAGTATTATAAAAGTTGCACACTGATCAGACTATTTCTGTCTCAATGTCCGTCCAGGTACAGACATTTCATGTAATAAATAATGTTTTTTTGAGAGGATTTCTGCTAATCTGAGAAATTGTAAAGAAACAGAACAGCCCTTTGATTTGTTGAGTTTTTTTGTTTGCTTATTTCTGTTAATATAAAATGCTAAAGCATTATGTATATCTTTGCAGAATGTGTTTAAACTACCTAAAATTTGAGGCCTTTCTCAGCTGCAAACTGTCCTGGTGCAGCTCATCTCTGCAGCAAGCCCTCTGGGTGTGAGGAGTAGAACAGTGGGGAGGTGTGTTGGCTCCAATGTGAGAACCATTTTACTTGCGTCCCGTTACAAAGCTAAGCAGAGAATTGCATGTCGCTGGTTACATGCTCTGTTCCACAGCTCTAAGTGAGCTCCAGGAAATATGGAGAATTCAGGTGGTCATTTGGACACGTGTCGGTTGTGAACATGTTAAAATTCTAGTGCTCTGATAGGAACCCGTTCATGAAAATCAAAATGTGATGCAGTAATGAATAAAATGGAGCACCACAGTGTGTGTTGGTACCTGTGTCACCTGTGCTGTCAGGTTCCCCTCCTACTGAAAGTGGACCTGTAGAATCCCATCGTTTCATGCTGGCACTTGAGATGAGGCTGTATGGGGCTGTGGCTGCAATAATGGCATGGATTAGGAAGAAAAACCCCTTTAACTTCATTTCAGGAAGATACTGAAAAAATATTATTTTTTTTAGACATAGTTTATGTCTCTTTATAGGACCAGCCTGTCACTTTGTATAAAAAAACTGAAGTTCTGTAATTTTTCCTGTTAGCAATATACATTCCTTTTATTGCATCTGTTTGGGTAGTTTGTCACTTCATCTTTCTCTTTTAGATACCATGCCATGAGCTTTTGTTTGAAACTACACTGGTTTCTCCCTTACTTCTTTGTTCATAGGTACACCCAACATGTGTATGTAGGTTTATCCAGGCCCTTGAGATCAAAGATGTTTTTTTTCTCAATTCCATTGGGCACCTATGTAGTTCCTATATCTCTCATGTTTGATTTGTGGCCAGTAATGGTCAGAGTTAATCTCAGATGCTGGCTGGAATTGGAGTAATCTTTGCCAGAGAACATCTTCTGCTGTGTCACAGATATCATCTTTATGACTGTACTGATTTGTCTGATCTATATTCCTGTGGTTTTTCCAGACTGACGACAGTCTTCATACCAAGTGCATGCAACATCCACACTGGACTGCAAGAATGTGGCCTGATTTTTTTTTTTTTTTTGTGTGTGTGTGTGTGTGTGTGTGTATGTGTAAAACATCCATCTAAATTCAGTGGGATTTTTTCTTTTGTCTTTATTGCTTCAATAACAGTTATATCTTGGGTGAGTACTCCTTATCCCTTTGGTCCTGGGCTTTGGGCTTCTGAAGTGACTCCTGATGGACATCAGAGGTAGACCTGAGAAACACCAGACTTTGTGCTTGGCAGCTTTAGTGATTCCCCTGCTAAGTATGTGGCTGAAGTGATGAGAGGTGTTAGCATTTGCTTATGGGATAGGTGGAGTAACACCACTATTACACCTGGAATTCTTATTTGGATAGACTTCTGTGCTGCTCTTAACATCATCTGCATACTCTACATTCAGTGCCATAATTTGAGAGAGTTTTGTAGATCTGTGATACTTGGATAAGGCATAACTGTCTGGTCTGCATATCATGATTTGCTCTGAGAGACTCTTACTTTCTTCAGTCAGCCTCCTTCTTCTGTGGTAGAAGAAAGTTGCAACACTCCACTTTTGGGAAGAGTTGGGCATGGCTGTGACAGGAATATATGGAGAGACTGAGATGCCAGTCGAAAATGAAAGCTCTGGGCTTTTACTTATGCTCAACTACTAGTAAAGATGTCTTCTAACAATGAAAAATCAAACATTAATCAGACATGCTTGTCAAGTGTTAGGTTGGTCTGATGACACAGTGTTAGGTGGTTCCTAGTCCCTGAGGCAGCAATGGCCAGGCCCAAGAGCCCTTGGGCACGGAAAGCCACAACCATCCTTGTGCTATAAATGTGTTTATGGGGATACAAGTATCGGATGCATTTTCTGTGGACTGAAACCCATCTAACCCAAACAACAGCCTTTTTATTTCTTTGGCTGGAGCCAGTCAGTTCTGATTTGACCAGCCTGTTGTTGAAGGTTCACGCATGTGGATGGTACTACTGATGGTTACAGATTAGGTCTTGCTGTCATAGATTTACTATTTTTATGCAGCTACTTTGGCAAAAAGATATTCTGAAGTATTTTGCTTTCTACCTGAAGTCAAACAGTCTTGTGGAATGCCTGGATGTAAGGCAAAAAGGATGTGTTTTACAGCTGAGTTTAAGTCTCAGGAATAAACAAATCAACCAGCACTTGCTTTTCTATGTCAAGAAAAGACCTAGGGCAACATTCTCACTACTCTCACAGATCAAGCAGACTGCAGAGTCTTCTCTCCAGCCACCATCTATCACCAGCAGCATTTCAAATTGTGGGGAAATTGTCAATAAAAATTGTGTATGTCTTCTGATTGTGTATGACTTCTGAGCAGTTCAGTCATCAGATAGTGACCAATTTATTCATCTCATTCCTTTCTTGGTATCTCTCAACTTTGCAAAAGACCACAGGCACTGTAGCTGCAGAATTGACTGAGTTATGTATGTGGCACTGCTACTGCAGGCCCTATGTGTTTTCTAGTCCACAAATCAACTATCTTTAGATTTGTTTTGATTTCCTTTAAAGACAGGCAACAGTAGATTCTTTTGATGAGGAGAATTTCATTCTCAAGATAGCTCTTCCTGTAGAAGCTCTGTATAAACCTGGTAATTCAGTCTGCTGTGCGATTTCTGAGCCGTGAGGACGAAGCTACATGAAAAGTAGCTTCTCATTCAGGAATAGCAAAATATTAAATATATTTGTTTGGCTCTATCAATTCTACTTTTAAGTGGAAAGTCATTGGAACATCCTTATTTTGAGGTAGTCTTACAGTCCATTTATTGCACTTTCAAAAGGCACAGACTTTGCTCCTGGGGATCAGTAGGAAGCTCTTTACAAACTGTATGCAGAAAGTCCAGTATTTCAAAACTCCTCTCAAGGCACCTGGAGATGTAGTTCACCTGACTCACCCAAAAGATTGAATCTACTTTGAAGAATTTCTCCCT
The DNA here is from genome assembly GCA_014706295.1 of Lycocorax pyrrhopterus obiensis. Lineage (NCBI taxonomy): Eukaryota > Metazoa > Chordata > Aves > Passeriformes > Paradisaeidae > Lycocorax > Lycocorax pyrrhopterus. The sequence continues at coordinate 93,201,274 of JACSVZ010000002.1, read as the reverse complement.
TCAAATATTAGCCTGTTTATCTTGCTGTTGCTTTCCCCATGCTAGGTGATGGTATGTGGAACTGATGCCTACGACATCAAATTCTCTGTCTGAAGTCCTCAGCGTGCTAGGAAATGGACTGGATCATGAGTAGGAAGACACGCCAGTGTCTGAAGAAAGTGGAAGGAATGGAAAAGGGAGGGACTAGAGTTATGAGACTGTTGGATAAACAGGTCATGAAAAAAGAAAAGACATAAGGTGTGTCTTGGTGGTAGGGTTGGTAAAGCACTATTCTGGATCACAATGCTTACAGCTGTAAACATTCATTTATGTTTAAAGCATTTCTGCAACCTCATTTAGCGTGGCAAGTGTGCTTTCTGGTGATGTCCTGGTTTTGGATGTTGGTGGTAACCTCTCTTAAATGCAAGGCGCTCCCAACACCAAGTTTAGGGTTGCATTTCAGACTTTAGGAAAAGAGGTTCTGCATTGTGGTAGGCTTGAGAGGTTGATAGCGGCGCTAGAGAAAGCACATTGTGATTCTGTCTTTTTCTTTCTTTTTTTTTTTTTTTTTAGCACTTTGTGCAGCTGTTAGATTACCAAGCACCTGTTAGAGGTGACAGTTACAGATGCTCAATAACCAATGAAAATTAATAGAACATGTGATTCTTTTAGCTTAGAAGTGATTTGGTAAGATGTGTTTAGAAATCTAATTACATACTGCTGCTGTCTACCATTATCACTTAACATTCATTAACTTCTCTGAATATTGAAACAAACATTTCTGGTAGTGGTACTAATTTTCTCATATATTTGTAAGGTGATTTTGTGACAGAGGGAACACCTGACTTTAAAGTTTTTGCTACTGTTTAGCTATTTTAAGTTTTCTCTTTAAGCAAACAAAGGCAGAGTGTCATTTATTTACTTACAGTTATCACTTGTTATTGTTTCTCCAAATATAAAAGTTCCCAGTTCCACTCTTAAGTTTCTACTCATTTTTGTGTTAATAACAATTATCACTGGCTGGACGTGGCTTATTCCTGCAGCAGCTATTGAAGGGTACTTTTTGTATTTAAAATAAAACACCACTACACAGTACCTTCAAACTAAAATAAGTATAGAATGAACCTTTAGCTAACTTTCAGGAAACCTTTTTGATTTTAGTTACAAAGTAAGTAACTTCAGGTGAGGCACACAGGTAAATGAGTTCCCTCGTGGGGGAGGAAATAATATAAATACTGCCAGTGAATTCTTTTTTTTTGCCACAGTCCTTGCAATAACAGACTGAATTTCTGTCCTGGATGGTTTATATTATAAATATATATCTATATCTATCTATCTATCTATCTATCTATCTATCTATTAAAAGTGGGATGATGAGAAGACTCAACAACTTCGGATGGCGAGATAAGCTTAAGTGGAACAGTAGAGGATGTTTTCTGTTTTATTTAGCTTGCTCTTTCTTTGTACCCAGGTCTTTTCTGCCAGAGTAAGTAAGAGGAGATAATTGTGCCTATTGCTACTACTTTATGGCCACGGGGCTAATAATTTTTTCCTATCTTGAGCATCGTAGATTGGTGGCAGAGAGCAACAAGAATATGTTGAGGGATGTCTCTCTCTTCTGGTTGATAGATGCAGGAATATGCAGGAACAACACAGTCGATTGATTGATTGATAGTGCGCAACTCATCCATAATGATCTGTCTGATATAGCAGTAAATTATTCTCGAGATTGATGCAGGTCATTGAACAGCACATTGACAGTCCTGTTGTCTGTCATCCTGTTCAAAGCAAGGCAGGAACAGTAGCTGCTGTGATACTCAAGTCTGCCTTGGGTGCAAGCTGTGTACAGGTGTTCCAGTAATACAAGTTGTTGTCTTCTCTCTTTATTTTTTTTCCATTGGGCGGCTTGGCTTCATTGCTAGCTTGTTACAAGTAACAGTAAAAGAGGGATGGGGTATTTTTAGAAGAAGAGGTTGTAGTTGTTGCACTGGTGATTTCATAGTAACGTAAAAACCATTTGAAAATGTTGGGTTTTAAACTTCAGTAGCAAAACTTCTCCATGGAAAAGAAGCTAATAAATAATTAAGAAACATACCTGATTGTTGCATGGAAAATTGTTAAAAAACCCCCAAAAACCAAACAACACCCTAAAACCCACCCAAACTTGAAGCAGAAAAGCTGATAGTTCTCAGAAATACGAAAGTTATGTTGATGTTTAGGTTCCATGAATTACCATGATATCTTCCCATGGTAATCTGGGTTCTTGTCTTGTTAGTGATGGCAAAGTTGTCTTCATTTACCTCTTTTGGTTTCTCTTTTCAAGAGGAAAGGTTTGAATCTTCCAGTCTGCCAAGTTACTGACACTTGGAGGTGTGGATGGATGGATGGATGGGTTTTGCTTCCCGGTTTAATTACCAGTGTTGGTGAGGGTGGAGCATAAAGCAGCCATATCCTTCTTTGACACATGGGGTCAGCAGGGAGTAGAAGGCAGCGTGTCACAGCGCTCTCAGCATCGCAGACGGTGTGATCATGCATGACTTGTTAACCTTTTGAAATGTTATTGATTTTTTTTTTTAACTTATGAAGAACAACCATTGCTTTTATTTAGAAGTAATAAGACCTGCTTCATTTGGCCAGTAGATGAGTCTGGAGAAAACCCCATCTTTCCTATGCAGGGTTCTAGGACTTGACGTCCTGTCACAGAGGGCATGAGGTTTTTCAGATATTTGGATGTTTTCCACATTAGACTTCGTCCTGCCAGATATTTACTTGAACCTGACATCTTGTCACAGAGGGCATGAAGCCTTTCAGACTACTGGATATCTTCCACACCAGACTCTGCCCTGCCAGATACTTTCTTTTAAATTGAGTCCCTTGCGCGCAGTCATGCAAGAGAGTTATCAGAGCCCCAGTCTGGACCCTTCAGAATCAGCAAACATCCACAAATGATGGACTTGAAGAAATTCTGAGGAATTTAGACTTTTGATGCATGGAAAGAAAAGCTTACTTGCTCATAGAAAGCCATTGCTTTCTGGGCAGTTCTGCATTTTTATCTGTGCTCTTGTTCCTGAAGTTAACTTGATGAATACAAAATACTGATGGAGACATGAGATTTGGGTAGCAACTTTTTATATAATTTGGGGAATTTAAAAACTTGCAGTTTTTTAGTTCACGTAGACTGTTTAAATACTATTTGACTAAGTGCTGATTTGAATATGTGAAGTTCTACTTTTATGGGTAGAACATGCACAACTCAAGTGCATGCAAAAATCTGTAATTACATATACAGGTTTTATTGAACATTCTGAAATACATGCAGGTCCTGGTATTTTTTGAGAAAATGAACTGTTTCTTTCTCTTACTGGTTGCTATCCCTATTGGCATGGCTCCATGTGAACCACACATTCATCTACAAATGTTTAGGGTTTCCAGTGCTTTTCGAGATATAGTAACAAGAAGAATGCTTCATTAAGGTAGTAAGAACCATAGATTCCACATTGTTATTTACTTGCCTGAACATATCCCAGTCCCCCTTCTTGGCATGATCTGTGAAGCTTGCCTTGATTTTCTGGTTTCTTGCCTTGGGTGAAGATACAGGGACAGAAATTCAAGCACAAAGCATGGAAAACAAAACCTGATGTGAACAGGATCATGTATTATTTCATTGTATTCTGTGATGGTGTATAAAAGTTTGAGATCCTTTTTCTTATTATTTCTTGATGCTGTCAGATCTCCCAGCTGATTATTCCAAAATGGTAAAATGTTCTATCTTTTCTTTGTGCCTGAAACCTATGCTAAAACAAAGCACTAAATACAAATAATTTTAAAATAATAGCATTCTATTCTGCTTCTATTAGATTTGTTTGTGGGTTTGACTTTTTTTTTTGAGGCTCTCAAGCAGCTTTTTAAAACATCGTATGTACTTGGGTCATGCAGTAGCTTACCTGTATTCTCAGAGTTAAGTTTGTGTATAAAGAGGTTTTGGACAGTTTAAAGGAGATGTAAAAGATATTGAGAATATGAATAAAGGCTAGATATTCATTGTTATTCTCCTGGACTTTTCTGCTGTCATTGAACATTGTTGTCTGTAAGATAAATTCTCCAAGAGCAGTTGCAGAGAGCAATGTATCCACTGAGAAGTGATTTAAAATTGCTCTTCAGCTGCTGGATACCTTGTTTGTAGAGTCCCACAGAAACAAATTCCTGTGCTGGTCCTCCTCAACAGTTATGTGCCCTTAGAAGATGAGTGGTCTGTCACCATGGCTTCAAGTGACTTTCTGGTAGAGGTAAGGTGTAGCGCCTTCCTTGGAACTAGGCCAAGGCTGAGCACTTTGTGCTTTAACACAGGAATTAACAGGTTTCATGACTTTATGGCCCAGAATGCTTGTTTTAGTTTGTGTGTGTGTGTGTTGTTTGTTTAGTTTTGGGGTTTTTTTTTTAGGCTTTGCAGTAACCCAGTGATGTACATATTAAAAAGGAAAGAGCTATTATGGATTCAAACATAATAAAACTTAGAATCTTTTGCCCTCTCAAAGCAAGATACTTCACAGAGAACAGTTCTCTCCCCACAGAGAAAATAGAGAACAGACAATACATGACAGATTATTCATATTCCTTGGGTACTGTGATGATAAACATTGTACATGCTGAAGAATTTGTATTACAGTAGAATAAAAAGTGGAAGTAAAGATTGTCCAATATGTTTCTTTATTCCCAGAATTAGAAGTCCCTTTGTTTCTTTTGTACTTTAAAATGTGCTTTTATAACTGAAGACAAGTCTGTAGAGGCTCCTAAATCAGTTACAGACATTCTGAGAGAGAGTCCAAATACTGTTTGAAGATTGCCATGGAATATGGATGGTCACGTTCCTACAAAGCCACAACTCTTCTAAACTGAAACCAGAATATTCTGAAAACTTATTTTGGGAAAGGTACTCATACCTTATGATTTAAAGTAATTTTTATTTATAGTTTGTGTTCAAAAAGTTGTCTATAGGGAATGAAGATGCTATTCTAAAGTTCTGTGTAATTTTTCAGCTTGTCTTAAATTTATCCTGTAGTTTGAACATAGAGCATATGACTGAGGATGTCGCTGGTTTGGAGCCAGAGTAGTTGAAAATCACTAAAAAAGTTAATCCAACATAATGCTACTGCCAGCAAAAGAAATCCTGCCTATTTACTTTGTTCCACTTTAAGAGGAGGCTTCTAGTAGTCTTCCTACCAAATAAAGGGAACTCCCAGTGACCATGACTTGGATGTATAGGCTAGACATGTCTGCCTGTAGAGACTTGACCCACAGGAGAGCAGCTGGGCTGTGACTTCTTGTCTGCATGTGGGTTGAGGATAAATTTGTCCAGATAAGAGTTTGCAAAACTGGTTCCAGGCCTCTAGTATGGCCTGGTCTGCACATATCTGAAACAGTAGAGTAATGCAATTACAGGTTTTTTCTACTCCCTTTTGATGTGTTTCTGAAACTAGATAGCTTTTAGCATTTGAATGTTTATATTTCCACTAGAACTAAAAACAAGAAATGAGAAATTTGGTGAAGTCTGAATTGGTGCTTAGCAATTGCTGATGGAAAGATTTCTTTTGATTTGAAGATGTATCAGTGCAATGTATCTTGAAAGCATTCACTCATTGAGTCCTTACCGGTGCCAGTCAAACTTCCCTTAAGATTAATTTAAAAGGCCAAGGCTAAGTCATGTCTATCACTTCAATTCTAGCAGTAGCTTGGGAATAACTGATTTACCTCAGCAGAGGTAAATAGCACAGATAAACCCATTATTTTTTGACTACTAAACCAGTAATTGCTTAGAAACCTAGAGTTACTGAATGTATGGAAAGCATTTTTGCATTTGTTTTGTAAAGCTAGCAAACACTGCTACCACCTCTCTGAAAATCACCTGCAGGATTGAGTAAACAAAACCAAATAGTTCCCACTTGTCTCTCTTTGTGGGTTGGTTGGTTTGTTTGTTTGTTTTAATGAGTGGTCCTCAAATTCAGCATCCAAACAAGGTTGTTTAGACTTTGCCCTTTGTTTTAATAATGGCTGTCTCTGTTGATAACTCTTTTTCATCTTCCTCAATTTCTTATGAAAATAGCAACTCTGCTTTTATTTTTAAGGTCTGATTCTGTAAGGTGGGGAGCTGCCCCTGAGCTATGCTGAGTGCTCCAGACTTGCACTGAGGCATTCTCCCCTCCTCAAGTCTGAAGTCTTCAAGCCTTACGTTAAAGGCTTAAAATATTAGTAGGTGCTGAGGCGCGAACTGAATCAGGGTTCATTTTATTTGTGCTGTGTAACAGCAGCAGAATGGTTGCTAGAACGTAGATACAACAGAGAGGAGGCAGAATGCAAGATTAATTGCTTCATGTTATTACCAAGGCCTTTGTCTTTGATTTTAGAGAAAGGTATGTCTATCTGTACCCCCTGCAGTTGTGTGCTATATGAAAGGGTCAGCCTCTGTTTGGAAGCTTCAACTAAATGAGCTCAGAAACCAAAAAGTGCTTCCCTACAAATATTGTGTAGCTGGTTGGGATCTTTATATTCCATGTAAATAGCAAAGTATCCCTTTACAACTCTGACTGCACATTGCCCTTTCACAGTAATATCATTGAGTTTATTTTTCTTTTTGAGAAGGGGGATAATGGAAGTTTGTAACAGGAAATGCAGGTATTACTAAATGAAAATATGTTTGGTACCTTTCACAGCTGCGTGGAAATACTATTCCTGTCGAAAAGCAAGGGCAGTACATTTTGTATGCCTTACGCTTTTATTAGAACACATTTTTTTATTTCGTTACAATTATTTTCCCTATGTACAGTAATTCTGATGACACTTGCATATTCATGATGGTAACAGTGTAAAACATTATTCACAGTTGTAATGGTTATGATGCCATAGTTATAAGTCGTGTAGGGAAAAGTATTTAAGATACTTTTTTAATGTATTTTTGTAAAAAATAAGGAAATTTATATCATTTAAATAAGACAGTATTATAATCTTAGACCTTAAGGGATGCACAAGAGAGATTCTCTGTAATAATGTGCAAGTGCCCCAAAAATATCAGACACAGAAAAGCTACATTAACATAATTGTAAAGGAAAAGTACTGTGTCTTTGCTTTTGTGGCTCTTATACCCCATAGTGCTGGTGTTTTACAGTCCTTCCATTGTCCATTACTGCAAACACGTCCAGATGAATTCAGCGTTTAATGTTAAAAATCTTATAACATGCCAGTTTGATTTGTAGCCCTTCATATCATGGAATGCTAATTAAAATCATATTTTTGCATATGTCATGCCTTTCATGTACATATGCAAATAGACTCTATTGCCTTTCAGCTATTAGTAATTAACTTTATGAAGGACAGCTGTAATACATAATTAACAAAAATGTTTGCAAGCCCTTTTCACACTGAAAGTTGCAGCAGTAAAATTTTTGCTTATCGAGAGAACCATTTTAGTTTGAAGCTTCAGTCTGATATCTAAATTGTTTGAAGCAGTCACATGACATAATTAAATTGATGTTATGGTCTTATCAGCAGAAGAATAGTACTTGGTAGGCTTCTATCTGTCTCATTACGTATGTCACCAAAATTGAAGTAAATTATCTGTGTTTGGTTTGGTAGAAACACGATGCCAGGTAGTATGTATTTTGTTGCTGCTGTTGGTCCTTTGACGAATGTCTTGCCAGTTTGAACAATATTCCTTCTCATAGTGTATTCATGAACATGTGCTTCACGTTTTTCATCCTTTTTTTTCACAAGGCTATAAAATAACTAAGGCTATTAATTTGTTTCTATGTATATCTCTTTAAATAATTAATACAATGAAGTTTGACCAGGCGTAAGCAGTGATTAAAGCATCTTATCTTGCTGTTTTTTCATGTTTCTCATTAAAAACAATGGAATTACTTGTATGAAGAAAGGTTGCAGGACGGGCCCATTAGGCTTAAATAAATTCAAAGGTGTAACTAAAGCTGTATTAGGTTATAACATGAGACAATGTTATTTAGGTAAAATAGACTATATTATCAGTATAATGTGTGAGATGTTCTAATTTGCAAAGGGAACCAGAAACAGGTTTTCTGTTTTTTGACCAATGATGTATGGCTGGGACTTGTAAGAGAAAAAGCCAAGGGACTGCAAAATGAGGGAAGCTTGTTGTTACAGAATGGACTCCCCGATCTAAGGCACACCCTAGCAGAGAAGGGTTTTTTTTAAAGTCTGCCTTTGATGAAATATGTTCAAGTCCATGCTCAAAACAGAAAAACACTGTATTAAAAAAAAAAAAAAAGTTTACTAAAATGGTCTTTCTCATTTGCTGTTTGTTTGACAGGGTGGCATTTGTGATGAAGAAGCATTTGAATACTCATTTACTGGGCAAACATGGAGTTGGCACACCCAAAGAAAGGTAAACTACTTTAAAATTCTTTTTCATTGTATCTTATACAGTATGTGGAGACCTCTTCTAAAATATTTAACTTACCCACAATGAAGTCATCTGGATTTTTACATCAACTCCAAGAGAGATCCAACATGCTTAAGTTCTCTGATGTCGTGGTGCTTATGACATGTCTGTAGAAAGAAATTCCATGTGAAAGGTGTAGGATTTGCACCTTTTGGGGCTTTTTTTTTGACAGGTGGTATTATTTTCTCAAAACTTCCATAGTTGCAAATGTCACTCTCAGAACAAAATCAAATGTTTGGGTTTTTTTTTTTCCTTTTTTGTTCTTTTCCTGCTGACCTTGATGCTCATAGGTTTATAAAATGACTTTCTAAGAGGTCAAAGCCACAGAGGAATCAAAAAGAAAATGTCCTCAAGTGTTCTTGAGAAGGAAGAGAGATTTGGTGTTTTGACTATTTTTAAAATGAATGAATTTATTTTTTCAATCTGTACACAGGTACTTATTCTCCAACTTTGTTTGCAAGCAGGTTATTTTTTTATGTGTTTTAAAATATAAATGTGTTTTACAAACTCAATGGCACTGTGTTTGCAGATAAACAGATTTTGCTTCAGATTTATTTGGCACATTGTGACTTACCTGTTGCTATTTCGTTGAATCTTTGGGGCAACTAGAAAATTGATGTGTTTTGGATATCCAAAGGATCGCATGTTCTCTTTCAGTGTAGGTAGATGGAGGTGTTCTTTGCTGGATACTTGGTAGTGTTTCAAGTATTACTGCCTTGTAACTCATTCTTCTGGGCTAGGCTTTCATAAATAAAGAGTATTTTCTGGTTTTGATATGACAAAAGAGGAAAATAAATGATAGGAGCTGTAGGAGAGCACAGCAAAGCTCTTTCTGGGCCATGTTCATTTCTTGTTAAAGACAATGGAAATGGTGGTCGATTAGACTCTTTCCTCACAAGTTTGTCACACTTAAATCATGGAAGGACTTAAGAGTAGGATTTTAAATTAGCACCCCATATACATCTTAGTTTGACTAAGCACCGATTTAAGTGGTGCTTTTATTTTTAAGGAGGTTTCCTCTACAAAGGGCTTAACCAGAATTTCCCTAACAAGTGATTATTTAAGAGTTTTGAGATATTCTGTTTAATCTAAAATACAGAATGATGCATTGAAAAAACAATTACAGTTTCATCAAAGCAGATATCATATTTATGTTGGCTATCCCTTGTCATAGCACAACAATTACAAAAAGTGTTTTGCTCTGGTGGCTTATTTTATAACTGGAAGCATTCAATACCAATATATTCTTTTACAAGGGGGTACTTACTGTACAGTCATCATAAATACAACGTAGAGATAACTTGCATTACCCTAGTGAATAATAATAAAAGATACATACAATAGATTTCCAAATATAGTATCTTAGCCTGAGAGGCATATTTTCAGCTATGATCATCTTGAAATGAATTCCTAAACAAGCAGGATGCTATAAACTAAATCAGTTGTTGCTGGCTTTTCTTTGCGTGTTTTGTTCCGAAAGCCTCCCGGCTGTGGCCGTTTTCCCCATTTCTTCCCTTATTCCTTCAGGGGTTTCTGGCTGGCTGGCCAGCATGGCATGAGGGAGGAGGAGGAGGAGGATGGCAGGTTCACAGGCCCTGGCTGCCCAAGGAGCAGAGGAGCCCTGCTGAGGCCTGCAGCCTCCCTGCCCCACCTGCTGGCATGGCTGGGGAGGCTTTGCCCCCAGGCCAGCATAGGCAAGTGGAATTGGAGTGACTTCCTGCCCTCTTCTTTTGCAATTTCTTCATCCATCTTTTGAGTATTTCTTTTCCACAATGCCTTTTTAGGTGGCACTTCATCTTAATGTAGAGCAGCATCACACAGTAGTGGCAGAGCTACAACAACAATATAAATTTCTAGTAGCAGTCTCTCGCTGGGGATGGGGGATGTTTAAGCCACGTGACCTACTGCAGTAAATACCAAACCACCATTGCTTTCCTTTCCACCTTTCCTCTCCTATTATGAGGAAGTTTGATGCCTTTTAATGGCTTTAGGAACCAAAGAAATCCTTCTTCAGCATGTTAAACCATCACTTTGGGCATAAACATATTATAAATTAAGTTACATAGTTTTCTTACCTATGTAAAACATTAATGCCTTGATTATAATTTTGCAAGCTTGCTATTTTTTAATTTCTCTAGGACAATATAATCAGTTTATTCTTTATGTTTTGAATTTGATTCTGCTCTCTGATACATTGCATATTATAGCAAATACTAATAGAAGCTAGCTAAATAGGCTGTGACAATTAAATTAATAATGCATTTTATTTGCAAGTGTTTAGTCTTCATGGTTTGACTGATATATGCAAAGATGGTAATTTATTAAAAGTAAATTCATGTAATTGTACTACAGAATTTGATGGACCAAAAAAAGTTGTCAGCATGACTATCATCAAAAACAGAAAATTGAAAAGAAGTTCAAAAGGGTGCTTGAAAAAAATAGTTATAACCCATACACCCTGAGAAATTGAGGCCCTTTTAACAAACTTCTTAGAATGCAATTGCTGGCGGTAAGCATTGAGATAGTTCTGAAAGGGAGAGAAAAAATACATTTACAATTTAGTAAGCAGTACTTAACTTGTGCACCTTGCTCTCTCTACCTTTCCATCACTATTGGGGTTTTTTATGCACAAAAGGGAGGAGTTATGGAGGCTGTGGAAGTGTTTGCATGGGCAGATACAGAAAACGATTATAATTCATAATGAGATTGCCACTAAAACATCTTTTGTTTAAGTTATTTTCTTTTTTTAAAATACCAAATTGATTTAAGGGGAAAATACTGTGCAGTTGAAAATCACATAAGTTTTAAAAAAATAGACTTGTAGTAAAATGTCTGCAAATTTCAGACACAAAACCCCCTACTGCCTAGTCCATTATGATCATTACCATTTAATAGCTAACTCAAAAGTGGAATGTTTTAACAGAAAGAATTCCTCTAAGGTATATTTTCCTGTTATTGGAACTGTGATACTGATTTATTGTCAACTTGAATGTGTCTCAAAACTGGCATGTTATCTGCTAAGTCCAAGGCCAGTACATATTTGGTACTTCAGTGTCAGTAATCTTCATGGGACCTATAACTATATCTTATTGGCAGGATAAATCTTTAGCTACACCTTTATTGTGTCTAGGAGACATTGTGGTTGAGGACAAGGTGAATGCATCAGTGATGTTAATGGTGCCAAGTTCTAATTTCTGTTACATCATTACTTAGGTGTAAATTGTGTCAGAACACAGAACAAACAGATGTTTCACTGTTAAGGTATACACACACATAAAAATATGAGCAAGAAAATAAAAATAAATTCACTAGGTCATTCATCAGTGAGATTGAACTCTGTCACTGTTAAGTACAGCTCTGGATTTAGAAACTTTTTATATTAAAAATACACATAAATATTCTTTAAAAATTTTTTAGAGACACCATTAGTACTGTACAATAGACATTCTATAGTATATGATACTTTCTTAACTAGAGTTCTGTCTGATACATCTGTTTAAACAATTTTTTTAGATAAGAAAAGGCCATAGAAAAGCCTTTATAGTTGTTTAATTACCTCATCTTCCTTATGAATTTTAAATGATGAGTTGTTTCTGAAATAACTTTGCACATGAGTAATCCCATTGAATCAAGTAGAATCATTCAAATACATAAAGTTACTGGTAGCACAAACAGTCACTGAATTGGAATATATGTTATAAAATAATTCCTGTAAAGGTCACTAAAAATATATTAAGTTTTGCAAGGTCCTGGTATTTTTTATGTGCTTTAAGAATGGAGTCAAAGTTACAGTGCTAGTAACATCATATGAACATCATGTGATTTTCAAATTATCTTGATTGATTGAAAAAAGTGTGCAGTGATTTCACCTTGCAAACGAGCTATAGGTGAATACCTAATATTGTGTAATAGCAACCTAAATATGTTTGAAATGCCATGTCAAATAATGTTGAAATATAACATACTTCTAAAATTTTTGTATTTTTTATGCAACTGCTTTGAAGTAAAATGAGGAAATTCCTAGGTGCCAGTTGTTTAATGTGCTTGCATAAGCCCATCTGAATTTTTGAATATTGAATTCTACCAATATGTAAATATCATAAAATATACAAGACTGCAGGTGTGTCAGTGGAAGGGATTGTTGATGTCTGAAAGAAGAGTAGCCAGGAAAAATGAATTTGGGGTTGATGTTGTATATATTATTTAGAAAACTTTCTTGTTATCAACTGCTGTGTCCTGACATCTCCATTTTGAATGTAAAACTAGAAGTGTATCAAGTCCATCAGTGCAACTCTCTTTTATTTAATTGAACTGCTAATTGTTCTTTTGAAGCATTTCTCTTTCTTTTAGTAGAGAAATCTGTGATAGTAACTGTTTGATATGCCTGTTTTGGGTTACTGCAAACCTTGCAGCTGAACCTGCAAGGTAAAAAGATCCAGTTTGATGTTACAGCAATTTTGGGTAAACAAGTGGCAAAAGTGAAAAAGTGATGTGCCATATGAAAGTAAGGTGTTCCAATCATACGTCCCAGCTTTCTGCTTCCACTGTGTAAGTCAACCATGCAGGCCAAGAGGGTCAGGGTTAGTATGCAATCATTTTGTAATAGCTTGCTCATGTTCTGAAGGAGTGAGTTCTGTACGTGGCTGTCTCACAGAAGGGTTTCCAGTTAGAGGCACTGGCAGTATATATGGATCCACTGGACGAGAGGCCACCTGTAATACCAGAGGGTGGTGTGCTGAGTCTTGCCTTCAAGCTTTGTTATCACCTTTTACTGCTTCTTTCGAGTGGGTTTGAGCTTTTTGACTGAAACCTAACTCTACTAGGTTAACTGGATAGGAATGAAAAACTTTACTTAATTGATTATTTCCTGCATTTTGCTTAAAAAGGGTCTTTGAGAGTTACACAATCATTCTTTGGAAAAGCCCTAAGGAAAGAAATGTAGCTTTTCTTGAAATATTTACTATTTGGAAGTTTGTGATGAGAAGATGTGTGTGGAAAGGACTCAATTTTAGCAGTGTTTGGGAGCTGAAATTTTGCCCAAGATGCATGCTCAGCTTTCAGTGTTTCGGAGTCTTACCTGGACTTTGCAAGGAGTATTTCTCTGGTGTTCAGCTCTTGTCTGGTGCTATGCTGTGTCAGAGTGTGAAACAGCTTCCACAGATGCAGGCTCCATGATCACTTGCTGCCTGAGTGCTTTTCTCTGTCTGCGGCTGACCAAGGAACGTAAGGAAGCCATTGCGGTTATCTGTGATTCCTCAGGTACTGGAAGTAAAAGATGTGCTGAAAATTCACAGTTTTCCTCATGGCTTGTTGTCTGTACATGTATCATATGCATTTGCTTTGCTACAAAGAAATGAAGACTAGGCAGACATTTATACTTTTGAAGACTTCTATCACAAAGACACGTGATGACTTCAGCATCTTTTCAAAAAGAGAAGAAGTGAAGGACTGTAAAAGAATGAAGTTATTTTGCTACTACTCATTATTTGTTCTTCCTATCAAATCCTGGCAATATTAGAATTTAGTTCAGAAGGAAGGGCGATCTGAAATAAGTTTATTTTAATTGCTAGGTATGTGAGATGTTTTGGAAATTTCTGTAGTCAGCGACAGTCTTCCTGTTGTGAAGGCTCAGCTGCTATGGATAGAAGATAGAGGGAGTACCTAATGGGATTCATGCTGCCCACAGTGAGCACCTTTGGCTAATTTTAAGCATCATAACAAGATATAAATTATGATCTCACATTCATAAACAATCAAGTACTGTCTAGAGCATAGGTTATTAGTTGCATTAGCAAGCGTATGCTAACATTGTCTGTGAATCTGCGGAAGACAGTGTGGGTAGTTGCTGGAAGTACCAGCTTTATTTCACAATGGTTTGTTTCCAAACAAAGAGTTCCTTGTTGCATGCCATCAGCCGAAAGGTAGTAAGCTGCAAACTGATCCCTCCTCTGCTGCAGACAGCTGAAAGTAAGTTGTTGCAGGTGTGTGTCCCAGCTTGCTGCTTCCACTGTGTAAGGCAACTGTGCAGGCCAAAGAGGGTAAGGATCAGGATGGCAATATATCTCTAGATCCCTTTTTACCTGTGTAGGATTGGTAGCAAGGGACCTGTCCAGACAATTATGCAGTATATGTTACATTACTTTGAGGGTTGTACTTTGTGACATTTATGGATGTGAAATGTTCCATGTCTTGGGTGATACCATGACTTTTAACTTTGATCAGTCTGTATAATACAACACAAATATTTATTGAGAACACTGTAAAGGAAATGGAAACATAATCTGTTGACCATGCCGCAATGAAATATTTTCCATACATTCTGAAGAATCAAGAGGAGTATTTTGTAAACTTTGGAAGTGAAAACAGAAATTCTGTGGCAAATGCTGTTTGTGACTGATGGTAGAAGCTTACTTTCTACTTTTTAGCTACACACTTCATAATTCTTGCATCAAGTTATAATGCCATCAGGACTACTTTTCTGCAGCCAAGGCAGTTGCATAATCATTAAGTACGAATGTTTGTTTGTCCAGGTTTAGTTAAGTTTCAGCACCTCAAGATGGAAAGAGAATGTTGGAGAAACGTGTTGTGGAGTTGAACAGCACCATGAACACAATTCTAAAATCACCTCCACAGTGCTATAATGTTTCAAAAAAAAAGTTGACTGAGACTTAAGCAGTAGAAACGTGGAGGTCTTGTATTGTAAAGACAATCTTCTGCAAAATGAGCCTGCATGGTGTGCTCTACGCTGAACTCTGGTGGCTAGAATCATAGGACAGCCCAGCTTAGAAGGGGACTCCAAAGATCATCTGGTCCAACCTTTCTTGGGAAAGGGAACCTAGAGGAGATCACCTAGCACTCTGTCCAATCACATATTGAAAATTCCCAGTGATGAGAGCTCTGTCACATCCCTGAGGAGATTACTCCAGTGAATGATTGTTCTTACTGTAATTTTT